>NQII01000192.1:0-174561 GCA_002778355.1 Clitarchus hookeri | reverse complement strand
GCCATTCCCGTAACCCTCATAAAACGTATTTTTTGGCCGAAGTCGGTGTTTTCTGTGGATTTGAACGACGTCTGGAAACACCGCACAAATTCCCAGCCATAATTCGTTTCCCGACTTCGCACAGTCCGCGCGCAAATGCTCAATTGGCATACATCTAGAACACTTGCGCCTATGAAAGGCGATACGCAGTTGCGTACTCATGTCTGACGGGGTCCCCTCGTAGCGCAATTTTCGCAACGGCGATTTTCCACTTTGTTGCGTACCACGGTAACATTACCGACACGTGCCTGTGAAGGGGTTGATTACATTGGCGGGGGAAAAGCCGATCGATGTTCGGCCGCGGCGGCAAGCGGCCCTTCTATTTCTACCGCAAGTGCCCGGAGCTCTGAAGTAGTTCGCGGGACCTACTATAACGCGCACGATGTGGGAGGGGGAGGGGTCGAATTTCCCAACACTATATTAACTATTTCCTCCTCTGGTAATTCTAAACACCAGGCTCGTTGATGGGTGACCACCGACTCAACAAACTCTATCTACGGCTCACCCGGCCGCTGAAAACGGTGAACCAAATCGCGTGCGCACGTGCGCTTGGCACGTGTTGGCAAGGCATGAGCAATAACCTTTTGGTGAATGTTGCGAAAAAAAACTGGCAGAACAATTAATCCTCTTAATTATCATCTGTAATTGACTGACTGCGCGCAGTAGGGTCTTGTCATCCCACAAATGCAAGTCAATAATTGTTGCAACCACAACAAAGAACAAGACCAAGGCACGGGGCTCCACTAGGGACAGTACCGGGATATGTTGGATGGACTAGAATAACAACTTGTTTGAAAAAGAGCAGCCACTCATCGCCTCCTCCACGACGCGACTCGACCGACGGCTGCGGCCCCACCAGAAGGCGACCGCTGCCCCGCCAGAAGGCGACCGCTGCCCCGCCAGAAGGCGACCGCTGCTCGTCGCAAATCCGCCACCATCGCCTCCGGTCGAGAGGACACATCCGAATCCGCCAGGAAATTTATGAGTTCTTCCTTCCGAAGTCCATACAACCAACCGACACTCTCGGCCATTGTGCATGAAACAGAAAACAATACAAATATGTGCAAAAAAAACCAGAGTGGCGCAGATTAAACTTGTGCCGTACACAAGTTTATTACATACATAAACAATGCAAATCTGCTGCTATCAACGTTTATTTTAAGAATGACGCTCGTACAATATCAACGAATGACAAAATTTGAAAAACTTATAGAAGCTTTACCAAAATTAAGCTTGTCTGGCCTAACAATATTTGGTTGTGAAAAACCCTGATCACATGAAACTCTGATCACATAAGAGGGCCCCATACAATTCAAGCAACAAGGCTCTAAAAGCTCAGCCAACCAACAATTTTTTACAATTAATATAAAATGCCAAAAACATATATGTGCCTGACAAGAAGGTAATTAACACACATAAATATTAAAACTGTTCCACAACGAACAACCGCGTACACGACGCGCACTAAGAATTGAGCCGGACAAAGGCGCGGGCACAGGCAATTAAAATAAAAACATTTGAGACCCTGATGTAAAAATTCGTAAGGAAGGTGCTTATAAGGAGCCGAGGCTAAAACCCCCTTCTATGACAGCGTACAAGAAATACCTTAAAATAATAGCAATTATTATGACTAGATAACAAAGCGTAATAAAGAGCGTCTTACTATCACAACACATAAGACTCAAATAAAAACCTGCAGTTGGGTGAAGAACAGACCTCAACTATATGCAACCAAGAGAACGCAGTGCGGTGCATTAGCCTTCCGCATTACGGTGCCGCACATCACCGGCTCGGGCTAATCGTAGGCAAATAAATTATTTAAAATCTTCAACTAGGTAATACCAGAACATTTACGACACCACCACTGCACCACGTAAATTTATCCGAACCATAATTTAAAACGGGAGGCCAAAATGGAATTTTGAATACAAACGATCAGCGAAAATCTCGGTGAAGTTAACTAAACCTTAAACAATATCATAAAAAGTTTTGTAAAACACTCCGAAACATTCAACCCACCTGCATGGCAAAGCAGCACGTCCGGTTACACCAGTAAATCACGTAACCATTTAAATGCTGGATAAGCGCCGACCAGTTGGTGCCCAGACGAACAGTGAATGCCAGAAGGTCTATGCAAAAATTAACACAAAACGAAAGGAGGGGATTGGCTATATATCGTACATGCGTTGATAGTTGGGTAACCAAGGAGGCGGAAAGGAGGGGAACAGGAGTAGTGGTGCCGGAATCCGAAGCACGGCGGAGTGGCGGCAAATTCAAAACTTGAGGAGCACGGAGCGGAGCTGTCTTCATGATAACCTTCACCTCCTGTTTCATCAGTAATCCTCAGTATTTAGTGCCGAAAACCTTTTATTTTGAGGTTCGTCGACTTCGCGCGAACGTCTTGCAAGTGTACATTCCACTCATACAGACTCTACCACACGTCGTAGGTCTGTCTCTCCGTCATTAGCATTAACTGCCCCGTCATAATCGTCTGTGGAATCAGTACCCATCATGGTAGCAGGGGGTATTGACATCACTTGCTGGCTCTCAAAAGACGAATCCTTGCATTTCTTAATGTGGTTCTTCAATATATCACCTTGACTAAATTGCATGTGCCCATTGTCGTAATTCTTCATCACGCGAAAAGGACTCTTCGTACAGACGGTACTCTCATTTCACTGTGCGTGGCAGCTTTTGCTGAAGATCTATCTACGGTAGCAACACTGTTTGACGTGTAATTTCCTGGCAGTGGCAGAAGGCGCATGCATAGAGATAGGCTCTATAGTAGATTTCGTACAATCATAGGTTTGCATAATTTTCATGAACGAAACCGAAGTCCTTTCCACAGTGACATACATGTGTATCTACTTGGCCTAGCTATGGTGTTATGTATATATATACTTACTTATACATTTCATCAGTGAGATTTAAGGATTTTTATGCATCCATTCAATCAGGAATTTTATCTAGTTCCTTGATCACATTACCAAGCACTTGCATATCTTCAACAGTTTCTTCCAGACAAGTTCTTCGCTCAGTTTGAAATCATGGTCACACTTAAAGCAGACAACTTACTCCTGCCAGACTGACCGTTCACAATCAGCCCCACGCACCATAAATGACCCCTCATGACCAATAAATTACCTATAATGACCCTAAATGACACATAATGACCTATAAATTTCCAATAATGACCTCTAAATGACTTACAATGACCCTTTAATTACCAATAATGACACATAATGACCCAATAATGACCCATAATGACCCATTTAATTATGATGCAGGTGGTGCTGATTGTGGTGAATGTGGTGCTAATTATGGTGCATGTGGTGCTGATAGTGGTGTATATGGTGCTGATTGTGGTGCATGTGTTGCTGATGGTGGTGTATGTGGTACCGATTGTGGTGCATGTGGTCTTTATTGTGGTACATGTGGTGCTGAGGGAATGCCCAGAAATTTAAGTTTTTAAATCAGGTTTTTTATATATTGTTGAACAACAAATTTTAAATAATTTCTAATACTTTTTTATAAATTTTTTATTGCTGTTTTATACATTTTTGGGAAGTGTGTAATTTTGCAAATTTTTTGGATAAATTTCTGATTTTTGGGTTTGAGGTTATGGTCAGGGGTCAAGGTCAAAGGTAAATGCCAAGTTCACTTGGATTCAATATAGTGGTTCGGTGACGTCATAACATGGCGGCTGGTAGGTTCCAGTCCCCTGTCCTCTCTAAGCCCAAACATTCAAAATTTTAATTTGTTATAAATATTAAAATAATTTTTTTATAAATATTTTTGTAATTATTTTGTAAATATTTTTGTAATTTTTTAAATTTTTTTGGAAGGTTTTAGATTTTTTGGAATTTTTTGGGTTCATGGTCAATGGGGTTACGGTCAAAAGTCAAGGTGACCGACATCCAACATGGGAGTTGTAGTCAGTAATGCAATATACCCGCCGACTTTTATGAATTTATTCGGTTTTTACACTTTTTCTCGAGTTGTTCTCATGGTTATCGCTATTGAATAAGTTTTATTTTTTTTTATTTTTTGCGAATTTTTTGGAATTTTTTAGTTTTAAGGTTATTCAACGTTATGGGAATGGGGTCTAGGTCAAGATCATGGGTCAACGTCATCGGTATCTAACATGGCTGACGAGATGGACACAAGCCGAACTGGCCAGGGTAGATCGTGTCGGGAGCTTAGTCGATCCCCCTGTCATAGAACCCCGGACCGCCTACTTGTACATCCTTAAATAATTGTTTTAATAATTTTTTAATGTTTTTCAATTTTTTTTTGAATTTTTATAATTTTAGGGTGATTATGAACCAAATTTGTAGGATATTTTGGGTTTGAGGTCATCCTAGGTCAAGGTCGAAGGTCAAGGTCAAAGGTAAAAAACCGTTCCCCAAATATTTAAAATGGATCGTTTTTGCAAATAGGGGGGTCGTTCTTTGCAAATAATGGGATCGGTGCATTTTGAGAGTAAAATTAAAAATTGTATGTGAAAAAGGGAAATTTTAAGCAAAAAAAGGTCGATTTCGAGGGGGAAAATGAAATTTTTTAAATAAAATGTCTGCCAGACGACAGAAATGTCAAAGAATGATGTCGGCTTTGGCTCCGGACCCTCAGCCGCTTGCTGCAGACTCATCTAAATCATTCTACTGGCTTACCACATTTCGAACACGTATCTGAACTGGGGGGCATAAACGTGCCTGTGATATAAACGAAAAAAAACTAATGGTATAACACTATTCAACCAGAGTAGTTTCCAAGACACCGAGGAACACACGAGTTTAACACCATGGCGTATTATTACGTAAAGGTGATGAGACAAGTGGTTAGACTGCAAGAGTTTGCCTTACAGCTACATCACCCTTTCCAGTTATGTCATTTTGCTGGCATGTACAAATAGTGTTCACGTAATAAACGGCTACTTCACCTCTGTATACTTAGTACACTGTGCTTGCGCTTTATATTAAAGATCGATGTACCTGTCCAAAGTGGCTGCTTGAACTGGGTCGCAGGGTAATCTGGTGCTTCCTCGATGCTGTTCTCTCTCAGAAAGTTGTAATTTTATAGCTACTTAGTTAGGCACATATGAGATCCGCAGGAGTTCATGAATAGCTGTATTTAAAAACCTTAGCTCGTATCTACTTTTGTAATTGCACAGCAAACAAAATACTTGTTTGTATATAGTCAAGTATATATTTGGTTGCCCCAAACATATTTTTCTGAGTAACAAAACTTGGAAAGCCACAGAATTAATTTTGCTTTTATAAAAAAATACACTCTTGAATGAACGAAACCTTATATTGGGGTAAAATAAAAACTAGACTGTCTAAACATTAAGTTGAATAAACAGTTTATATA
Source organism: Clitarchus hookeri (assembly GCA_002778355.1). Lineage (NCBI taxonomy): Eukaryota > Metazoa > Arthropoda > Insecta > Phasmatodea > Phasmatidae > Clitarchus > Clitarchus hookeri. The sequence continues at coordinate 169,152 of NQII01000192.1, read as the reverse complement.
ATTGCCATTAAATTAACTGTCTTCGTTCTAAAATTCAGCTCGAGAGTTGGTTTGTAGTTTTCGTGACAATAAGGATAGCGACAGTGTTTGTAAGTACATTTATTGACGCTTAATAATGATATAAGAATCCTAATAAAACAAGTTCAACAAGAAACAACAGAGTAAAGCTGTAAAACTTGAAAAACATATTTTCACAGGTTGCCAAGTATTTGAATTGAAGTATTTAAAACATTCCCTTCCAATGAATTATCACGTAATCCAAGGGTACTACGGCGTAGCTCTCGGGCGCAGGTTGCTAGGGCGTAACTCTCAGGCGAAGGCTGCTAAGATGTATCTTCTCGGGCGCAGATTGCTAAGACGCAACTCTCAGGCACAGATTGCTAAGACGTAACTGTCGGGCGCAGGTTGCTAGGACTTAACCCCTGGGCGCAGGTTGCTAAGACGTAACCCTCAGGCGCAGATTGCTAGGGCGTAACACTCAGGCCCAGGTTGCTAGGGTGTTAATCTCGGACGCAGGTGTCTAGGGCATATCTCTTGGGCGCGGGTGGCTAGGGCCTATCTCCCAGGCGCAGGTTGCTATGGCAGAACTCTCGGCCACAGATTGCTAGGGTTTATCTTTGTGGCAAATATTTCTAGGGCGTATCTATGGGCGCAGATTGCTAGTGCACAACTCTCGGACGTAGGTTGCTACGGCGTAACTTTCGGGCCATGTTTGCTAGTGTGTAACCTTCGGGTGCAGGTTGCTAGGACGTAACTCTCGGGCGTAGGTTGCTAGGGTGTTTCTCCCGTGTGCAGATTGCAAGAGCGTATCTCTCGGGCAGAGGTTGCTAAGACGTAACTCTCAAGCGCAGGTTGCTAGAGCGTATCTCCCAGGTGCAGGTTGCTAGGAGGTAACTCTCGGGTGCAGGTTCCTAGGGCGTATCTATTGGGGCGCAATTTGCTAGTGCGTAACTCTCGGACGCAGGTTTTTAGGCCGTATCTCTTGGACGCAGGTTGTTTGGACGTAACTCTCGGGCTCAGATTGCTAGGGCGTATGTCTCAGGTGCAGGTTGCTAGAACGTAACTCTCGGGCGTAGGTTGCTGAGGCGTATCTATGGGGCGCAGGTTGCTAGTGCGTAACTCCCGGACGCTGGTTCCTAGGGCGTATCTCGTGGGCGCAGGTTGCTAGGACGTAACTCTCGTGCGCAGGTTGCTAGGGCGTAACTCTCGGTCGCAGATGATCTATTTGAGTCATGGGTGGGCTTCAACGTTTATTTATATTAACCAAAACTGTTTAATGTATGTAAAGCCATATTAATCTTTAGTTCCGCCAACCATATGTTACGATTTGGGGCAACCAAATAAGAACAACAAAATAATGTTTGTTTCAGCAACAAACAATGAATTTGATTGCTCCAAACAAGCTTGGTTTGGTTTAATAAAACCTGTTTCTGAGTGTGCCGTGGCAGATTCCTTTCCCACTCCTCCTTCTCCGAGTACATTTATTCCATGTGTAACGACCTCGCTGTCGACCAGAGACGTGAAGCCCTGCGTGCTTACTGCTGTGCGGCTGTGATGTCTGAGTGTTTTGTTGCACCCAGGCGCTGTACTGCGATGTGCGGCAGCTGATGACGTATGTGAAGGAAGCTCACGGAGGAGTGTTCAGGAGAGTGGCGCTGAGTGGACTGCTGGACTCCGCCATACGACCGCACCGCCGTGAGGCAGACACGCAGACTACCCGCGTGGTCAGGTACTGTAGCACAACAACCACTCCTGCATTACACTACCATTCATAAGTAGCCAGTCTAACTACCTGCATGCTACACTTCACTGTCACATGCACACCATAAGACAAATTTTGTCTACTATGCACGTCCACAATCTTGACTTATTCTGCTCCAGTACAAATGTCAGTCATGTGATCAACACTGATCAACATGTTTGTTAACAATGGAATTTTCAACAGACCCACCCTTGTATATGAATAAAATACTTTTATTAACACTTTGTATTGATACCAGGCTAGATGGCATGTACAAACATCCCCAAGCATTTCCTTACATGAATACTGTTGTTCTAACGTCAAAGTCTGTCCTGATTGACGGAAAAGTAGTCCAATGTTAGAACACGGTGAATTGTGCTAGGCAGTTCCCATGCACGTTCCAGGCCACATCTCCTGCAGACTGTGTACCCGTGCCGCAGTTGCTTGCGAACTGTCTGCTGGACCAGTACAAAGATATCGGGCACAGAGCGTATATCGGCAAAAGCGTAACCGAACAAACCTGACAAACGTTCACGTTAATAGGGCTACAAAGGGCGTAGCGAAAACAAACCAGTGAATGCTAACTTCACGTGCGTAATCAAATTTGACCAGGGAAGGCATGCATGATGGAGAAAATTGCTTACAATTTAAATAAACCATTCTATAAATGTTCTCTAACAAAAAATTGCTACTTTTGCAGGAACGTATCGCAAAAATCTTACATGTTTGGATGATTCCGCCTGCTGACAGAGAAGCATATTTACCAAAAAATAGCCGAGAAAAGTGAATTTACTAATATTTTCTTTCTACGCCTGATTTTTTATTTATTTATATGCTATGTTAGTACAGTCAAATACTGAGCATACATTTTACCTTTAAAATCTAACTTTCAAGACCAGAAATAATTAAGTTACTGATAGATTTGTTAATGGCATCATCATTTTACATAAAAATACTTCTGGTTATCAGAAAAAAATATTTATAACTCACTTAAAACACATAAATAACAGTCGCACCATGCTTTCTTGTGAAGAGAAACCACAATTTAGTGTCTGCCAGAATGAGACACTTCCTCCTATCTGTTGACTTCTGACTGCCATGAACTGTTATAGTGGCCCCAGTAGGTGGTCATCACAGAGCAGAGTTTGTTGTTCACTCAGAATGCTCCAACGATAAAACTGCGAAAGCCACACAAAATGGACGTTTGTGTCTTGTTTTCTGAAATGAATTCACAATCATTTTTGGTACATTGTGATACATGTACTTAAATACGGATTTTCGCCATACACTTTTACTTCGTAGCAAACTTATAGGCTCTGTGTGGTGAACTGAACACTTTTGAAAGATTCTACTGTTCTACCCACTTGCAACCTTACGTCATATGTCAAATTAACATTGCCATGAACGCGATTACTTTAGTTATGCGCTTAACAATTGTAACGGTGAAATGGTTAGGGACATAAATATGGCCATAACATACTAATTCTTATTCATATAGATATCAAATGAATAAAATTTGTAAATACGTCAATTCAGTGATTGCAAATCGCCAAGGAAGTCAGTCAGTCGGCCCGCTAAAGTGGAGTGGAGTGAACAGTTGTCGGTGGCTCTTATCATCGAGGTCTTGAGAGCCGATGAGGGTGAAGCGAGGTGAGTATGGAGCAGCACCGGAATGCAAAGGCGAGTGAAACGTAGGATCCCGAGAAAACCCACCGACCAGTGGCATCGTCCGGCACGGTTCCCACATGCGAAAATCCGGGAGCGACCCCGCCGGGAATCGAACCCGGTTAGTCTGGATGTGAAGCGAGTAGTCTAACCACTACATCACCGCGATCACCCTATGGGTAGTCCGTTATAATTCGTGCAGTTTAGGACAGGGATTTTTTTAAATGTTGATTTTAAAAGTGTTCAACTAACCGAAACAAACTTATAACTAGAGAAGTCAAAAACTAGCGAGTTCACTTAGTTGTAGGCNCGTTATAATTCGTGCAGTTTAGGACAGGGATTTTTTTAAATGTTGATTTTAAAAGTGTTCAACTAACCGAAACAAACCTAATAACTAGAGAAGTCAAAAACTAGCGAGTTCACTTAGTTGTAGGCTGTACTCCACAGACTTTTGTACAATCATATAGATATAAACTGCCCTTTGATGTCTTGCTGTGACAAGGAAATGCGATGATTGCTCGTACATATTTTTGTTTGTTTCTTACTGCCACAGTGTTATTCTGGAGGTGTCCAATAACACCTGGACCAATTGCGATTGTAGCATAAAAGTAGAAGTTTTCGTGTTTAAACTTGTCCCGGCCTCTGCCTACAACTGTTTAACCACGAGAGGCGGTATACTGTCTGTGGGCGTGGCAGTCTACAAATGGTTCGCGTGACCGTTACACTCTGGTGTTTAGGTCTCCAGGCTTCAACGATTCCCACTTCACCCTGAGTGCACCTAGTAGTCCCCTTTCAACATCTCATCTGTAGTTTCCAACACGCGAGGGCTGTAAACACCCTCCTATGTCCCTTCATGAAGACAACCAAGTGCGCTGCGCATAACGGTACGACGTTCACTCATTAACTACACGACCTCGAGTCAAGGCAAACTGAACAATTCCCATTCACACAATCATTAGAAATTACCTTATAATTTGTCGTCGTCGTAGACTTACGTGTTACAAAGATTCAACATTATTTTTTAACCGCAGTTTCTTAACACGCACATGTGCCACTTTGGCACAACAGTAAACATTTCATGAAGACGTGATCCAATCATGTGCGGGAGAGACAAAATCTAATTGTCTTCTCACAAACTCGATGCAAGTATAAAAAGGCTTAAAACACCTAGTTCAAATATTCATTTGTATAAATTTTCTTTTTTCAGAAAATTTGTATTCTGTTCTCTTTTACTGGCATATTCAAGATAACGTAAAATGTAATTCCATTTCAGGAACACCAGTTTTGTTGTTCTAATTTGACGACCTTACCACTGTCCTATTGGTCCAAACTTTACCGGACGTTACGCTTTTATGTGCAGTGTTCATTGTTGTTTCTATCCATTGTTTCTTATAGAGTTTATGCAAAACATTATGTTCTTTTAAGCAAGGATTTGAAAAAATACACGACATTTGTAACTCATTAAATAAATACTTTACAGAAATTGGTAAATAACTTGCATCCAAAAACACATTAAAAACTTATAAAAAAACATGTGTTAATGGTAACCAATCAAATTCACTGTTTCTGAAACCTACCGATGAACTTGAGGTGATGAACATCATTAAAACTATGAAAAATTCAAGTAGTGTTGGTTATGATAACATCTCAAGCAGGACACTTAAGAAAATAGCACAGTCTAATACATCCAACAATTGTAGGAATTATTAACCAATACATGTCTTCTGGAAAGTTTCCAGCTAATCTCGAAATTGCTAAAATCATACCAGTTTTTAAGCAACGATAACAGCGTAACCTAAGTAATTATAGACCCATTTCGTTTTTACCAACAATCTCTAAAGTCTTTGAAAAAGTTCTTAAGAAAAGATTGATACAAAATCTAGACAGCTTCAGTTGCTTTGCCAGTGGACAGTGTGGGTTTCTAGAAAACTCAAGCACACAAATAGCGACACTTGACCTTGTAAACATGCTGCACCAGAGTCTCTATAATAATAAAATTGCTGCAGGACTGTTGATTTACTAAAAAACATATTTTGATACAGTGGACCATAAAATACGTTTACAGAAAATGTATCATTTAGGCATAAGGGGAATAGCATTTAAACAGTTTATAAACTAACTGCAGGATAGGAAGTTATACGTCGCTTTGAATGGCTGCACAAGTAATCTAGTAAAAATAACACATGGGTACCACAAGGGTCAGTACTGGGTCCTATATTATTTTTAATTTATATAAATGATATTGTTAACTGTGAACTAAAAGGACACATTACTCTATATGTAGATGACGCAAATATATTCTGTACAGGAGATAAAGCTGATGATCTTATCAGCAACACGCAGGAAGATATAAACACACTGACATAATGGTTAGAACAACACAAATTAAGCATTAATGAAGGAAAAACTAACAACGTGTTCATAACCAAATCAAACCAAACCGTAAGCTGCGATAGACTACTTAAAATTAATAAGAAAGTATTACAAAGTGTGGAGTCCGCATAATTTTTAGGCCTGGTAATTTATCAGAACCTTTCGTGGAATATTCATGCAAATAATGTTAAGAATAATATTAAACCAGCTGCAGGGATCCTCTGGCGAATAACAAATTATGTTACAGTACAGACACTAAATAAAATATACTATACCATTTTCCATAGTCATCTGCTATATATGTTATGTATTTTAAAGCACGTAAAAACAGCTGTTTCATAATATTGAGATAATTCAAAACAGAGCTGTCNTACTATACCATTTTCCATAGTCATCTGCTATATATGTTATGTATTTTAAAGCACGTAAAAACAGCTGTTTCATAATACTGAGATAATTCAAAACAGAGCTGTCAGGAATGTTTTTGCTTACAATACCAGAGANGTTTCATAATATTGAGATAATTCAAAACAGAGCTGTCATGTGTGAAGGATATGTATGTCGAACAAAGAATATTACCTCTAAAGATCACAGTCGAAAAAAAACAAGCTAAATTAGCACATATAATATTTATAAATTGTACGAGAAAGTAGTTTGCAATTCAAGTTTAAAAAATATGTTCATTCCTATAACACAATAAATTCTTACTGCTTAGTCATAAGTAGAATGAACACTGCAAAATTTGGAACTAAAAGTATTTAATATCAATTAACCAAATCATACAATAGTTTAGAAACAGATTTAAGAAACGTACAGAATGAAACAATATTTAAACTGCAATTGAAAAAAGTTATTTGGAAATTTACTGCGATCACAGCTAAACCTTAACTACGTATGTTACTCTCCCATAGAATTAGATTGTAGTTCAAGGATTCGTAAACATTACATTCATGAAAATAGATGAACATATGCATGTATACAGATTTGGCTAAATGTTATGTTAGTATGTGTTACATTACTAAAGGTTATACACCATTTATATTAATCCTATTATGTGTGTTGTGTAAATATACACACCTGGATATGTAGTTTAGTTTTTTTTTTACTGTTTTATTATTAATTGTATTATCTATTCCTCTTCACTTGTTTATTCTCACGTAACATCATTCATAAGAAAATTTAGTTTTATAATGGTGATTTTGCTGATGTTTGCTGATTATTTGGTTTGATTATGTGTACTGCATCTGTATTTTTATAGTATGTATGTACATTTGTTGCGCACTTTCAAAGTGTTTTCAAGTACATAGAAGACTAGACAAATGCTATATTATTTAAATTTTATGCATATTATTCCTAAGTAACTTACGAATTAGCATAAGTGTGTCTGCACTTTCAAAGTGTTTTCATTTAAGTAGTAAAAGGCTGGACTTACCTAGACTACCTATAGCAACAGGCTTCTATGAACTTCAATTAATTATTGTAACAACTTCTTTGATTGTACGCATGCTCTAACTATGAACTATTATGCAATATTTATAATACGAGACTACCATGCTTTAAATTTTTATTGTTTTCTGTTTTATTGTTTTAATTGGTACTTAAAATGTTGCGAAAATATTTTGTACTGTTACCAAGAAGGAGTCCTACTGGACTCATGAAAACCTACAGTAAAAAAATTAATTTAAAAAATGTATTGTTGATATACTGCATTATTGTTGTATGATTCTTAAAATACGTAACGAAAACAAAATTTCAACACTATCCTTGTGAGTTTTGTCTTTTATGACAGAGGAACTTTCATACAAGTGCATTCTGAGCTTCACTCGGGCACTAAGTAGAGAGCCGGTATTGTACGAGTACCAGCGTGCTAGGATAGACTTCCAACACTTGTACAGTATTGTCACTTTGGTGACTGGGTCACGTGATTCATGACACGCCCTACAGGACTGCGAGTTAGCAATACACGAGCAGAAAGAAGCCGAGAGAATCACGTACAACCTAGAAAACTGGATAGAGTAGCCATCATGAAGGCACGCGCCAATCAACATATATCAGCGCCTGGGTGTATACATGACTGTCAAGTTTAGCACCACCATCAGACAAATTCGTAACATTTCCATATCTGCCTATCAGTGTTGAGTCGTATTTACAGACTTTCAAGATTATTTTTTTAAAGCTGGCCAGACCTATAGCGCTCTATATACTCGAGTCGGTGTTGTTCCCCAAGTAGCAAAAGACAGTTGGACAACTTGTGCAAATCTTTTTTGTACACGAGCAGCTCAAATACGGTCTCCATAAACAGTTAACAGTCAGCCAACCTCTATACTGCACCCGCAGATGCTTGTGGCCCACGTGATGCCTCTTGAATGCTGTGTGCAGTTGGCCACTTCTGGCCCACTGTTCACATTGCCTCCATGTAGCGAAATACAATCTGCGGCCAGTTCCTGCATAACCAACTGTACCCTAAGCACCATCAGTGGGCCATGTGTGGCAGCAGTGGTCCACCGACTTTCTGCTTCTGCCCTACCGTAAGTTGACCACGTGCTGGTACGAGTACATACTCTACCATGTGTTCATGTACACTCCTTTAAGTAAATCTGAATACTTTCTACACATACAAGTTACAACATCACCCTTACTGTAGACACAATTTATGTTATTATCACAAGTCAATTCTGGGATATCTGTGTTTTGTTTAAAAGACCAGTATTTTAGTTACGGGTTACTTTTAGGGGGAATTTATAATGCAAAATAACTAATTATTTTACGAGTTATGCTTTGTAGGTTTCCAGCCTAAAAACTATTTTTTCCTATTACGAACAATATCACATAATAATTTTACTTCGTGTAAATTCACATATGCTGTTTGCTATTGCACAACAACATATAGTTGGCATGCCATAAATGGCCCATGAAATTATCAATAATAAAGCCCCAGCAGTAACGGTTGGCATGCATTAAATGGCACATAGGCTTGTTGAATTTTTTTCAGTAATAAGTCACATTTGGCATACCACAAAATGCCCGTAAGTATGCTGATATTATGTCCCCAGCAGTAAGCAACAGTTGGTATACCGTAAATGACCCATTAGGATGTTACTAATACATCCGCGGCAGTAAGTAGCAGTTGGCATGTCATGAGTGGCCCACAACTTTGCTGCTTGTATGTCCTCAGCAGTAAACAACAGTTGGTAAGCCATAAATGGCTCATTAGGATGTTACTAATACATCCGCGGCATTATGGAGCAGTTTAAATGTCATGAGTGGCCCCCAACTTTGCTGCTTGTATGTCCTCAGGAGTAAGCAACAGTTGGCATCACTTAAGGGGCCCACTAGGATGTTACTAATACATTCATGGCAGTATGTAACAGTTGGCATGCCATGAGTGGCCCACAACTTGGCTGCTTGTATGTCCTCAGCAGTAAACAACAGTTAGCCTGCCATAAGTGGCCCATTAGGATGTTACTAATTCATCCACGGCAGAATGTAGCAGTTGGCGTGTCATGAGTGGCCCACGAGTTTACTGCCTGTATATCCTCAGCAGTAAACAACAGTTAGCATGATGTAAATGGCCTGTTAGCTTGATAGTAATAATTTCCCAGCAGTAAGTAACATTTCGTCTGCTGTGAATGGCCCATAAACATGCTGCCAATATTTCTTCCTAACAATAGGTAACAGTATTTATTTATCGTCTGCTTGTTGGGCGCCTGTTTAATTCTAACAATCAATGTGAGAGCATTGGCCCATATTACGACTATTTCAAAATAGTTAATGTCCCTTCTTTTAAGGTATAATTGTCAACGATATAAGAAACGCTGATAGTCTAAATACGAACGTTTGCCAACACAGCCAACAGTTGACCAACTGTTAACTACCTGTTGTTCGCTACTTGGGATATTTATTAGCTTCTGGCTCCGGAAGGACCGAGTTTGTCGTGAGGCTTGTTAGAACCTGGCTCAACCATTTCATCGTCGTATTCAGGTGGGAGCACCCGGAGGAAACCGATCCACCTCATGAGTAACCAAGCTTCTTCCTCCAACCATGGCATTCGTATAATAATGAATACTCTTTAACCTTGCGCAGATATCAAATAGTAAAACCCATCCCACAGGAACAAATGACAAAAACTCCCCAGTTGTGAGAAATTAAAATAGAGACGAACTTCTGTTTGTTTTTTACCCTTTAGGGCTATTTTTTAATCTTTTTTTTCTAAATTTACTACAAATATACCCATACAACAGTTTACAAGTAGTATTTAAAATATTTTTAACAATTTAAAGTGATTAAAACAGCCTTTACAAATTTGAATAATACTGGACTTAAATCTTTATAACTAACTGCTTAGTTACCACATATTTACAATAAATTTTGCCCTAAGAGAATACGTATCTTCTTCAACAAGTGTTCCCTCAGAGCAATACCCCCCTTCTCCCCTTTCTTGTGCTCTTTCTACCAGTAGACAGGACCCGCTATAAGTAGCCTGGCAGGCTTCCAGAGTTCGTTACGCTGGGCGTTTCGGAAACTCCCAGAAGGTTAGTGTCGATTTCTTGCCTGAGAAAATTCAAATCCCTGTGACGTAGTCGAAGAGTCGTGTTGTTGCCGGGCAACGCAGACCATGTGAGGAGGAGGTGACTGCCAGTCCACGCCTGCCGCCCCTCACCACGGGTGTCGAAGGAGGCTTCGACGACAGGTATGTCACACCATTGCCGACACCCTGGCAGGACGTGGTTAGTGGACCGTCAGAGTATCTTATTAACTTGGCGTGATCCGAAGCTTGACAAATAAACTGTGCTCCAGGTATGGAAACAGCACTAAGATACGAGAGTTAGAAGTAAACTACGATGCCAAATAACAACGTGTTAAGATACATTTCTCTAACCAGAACTGAATCGAAAGGAATTGAAAGAAATAACAATTACAAGATAAAATTATGATTAATTTTATTTTGGTTCATTTCTGAGCACAAATATAATAGATAACACAATTTCTGTCTAGTGGATTCTATTGGGCGGAATAATAGCTGGCAAAATTACACTGGGTGTGAACTTGCCATTTATATCTCACATTCACTCCTTGTATAACTACACCATCACTAGTTCATCAAGACACTTCCAATGCATCAATAGCGCCTACAATCAAACTGTTATGCACAATGGTGCATAATGATGATTCTGAATAATAATAATTCATAACTAGGCGACGGAAAGTTTCTCGGATTTATTTAAGAACAAGCTAAACCACAAATATGTTTACAGCTAAGTAACTTTCCATTTGGATCACAGTTTATAAGTAGAAAACTGAATAACTCGTGATACCATATGAACGAATAGCATATCAACTTGAGACAACCTTGAATTAAACTTGTCTTGACAAGCGTGATAGGTAGAATGAAGCTTGTATGCAAGCCAAAAATCTTTAATCAAAGTCTCCACATGTCACGTTTGTAGTAAGCTTAATTATTAGTTACAGTTGCTGCAAGATTGCCTTGGCAAGCTGTAAGTAGAATTCAAGCCATTTGCAAGCTCGTAATTAGCAAGTATGTGCCAATCGTGAGAAATTTGTCTTGAATAAAGTTTGAACCACACACGATATGACAAACTTGCTCGGCAAGGCAAATTCAAATCAAATGACAAGCTTTTAAGCAAACTTACGTGCTTTTTGAGTTGGATACAAGCCAGAATCCAGACATTTGTACGTTTTTAATAGTTCCACGCTTTGTTTTACATTTCCTGAAGAACTGTGAGCCAATAATAAACACACAACAAAATGCGGACCCAGTCATTGCATGGGAATGTTGCAGCAAGCTACCATCGAACAGATAATTATTTCACTCTAATAAAATGCATTCAAAGTTTTCTGTGTGATAAAGAAACTCAACCCATTTATTTGAGGCTTTTTTGTTTACAGTAACACAATATTGCTGTTGTACAACGAGAAAGTTAGATAATCATAATAATTATTATTAATAATTATTTTCTTCTTACGTTGATGTTTTATGCCAATATTACCTTCAGTTATAGCCGAAAAATAAACTGGCTGCTTTTCATCATAGTAAAGAAAAATTAGCTCATACGTAAGGTAACTGTCTAAAGGCAGGTTCTCTGTCGTACATTGTTGTTATAAGTGCGCAATTGGAGTCCTGGCGCTAATTACTCTAAAGTTACGAAACTGCTACGCAGAAAGTGGTACTACTGTAGACGTTTAATGTCAATCTGAAGTGCAGGGATTCTCCAAATCACCAACCTCAGATATTCCCAATATATTACGGTATATTCTGGCCCATGTCACTATCTGACATAATCTACGTACCAAATGTATTCTGAACACGATAAGACGTAGTGGTCGTATTGCGAAGGGCATTAGTATAGTAACAAGGGCGTTGCCGGTTCGAGTCTCCGAGCTCTCATAGTATTTGAGTGAATATGGTATCTAAAAGATTTTTTTACTTCTTTCTAATTTACGAAGTTGAGTTGAGCGATTTGGGCGGCTCTTACCAACGAGGTCTTGAGAGGCGATGAGGGTGAAATTATGTGAGAATGGCTCAGCACCGGAATGCAAAGCCAGGGGAAACGGGACATACCGGAGAAAATCCGCCGACTAGTGGCATCGTCCGGCACGATTCCCACTTGCGAAATTCCGGGAGTGACCGGGCCGGGGATTGAACCCGCTCCGCCTTGGTGGGAGGCGAGCCGTCCAACCGCTCAGCCAGAGCGACCCCTATTATTTGCTAACAAGGATTGCTTTTCAGAGCACAAATTTTCTTTGTAGTGTAACTGATATTACACCAAAGACATCTGCTGAACTATTGTAACGACAATGTAAGGTTGGGTATCATAGTCACTGCTGTATAGATCAAACAATATTTATGTTTATGGCAAGCCTACTTTACAATGGTTCATATTTTAACAACATTTTCTTTGCGCAACAGATCATGTGGTTATTTTCTAAAGTTCTCTATTAACCATGATAAGCTTATAGACAACTAGCGAACCGGCCCGTCTTCGCCCGGTAACAATTTCGTTTTTACAGCGATACTTTGAAAGATAGAAATGGTTACTGTGGGCCATCCCTAAAAGATAAAGATATACTATTGTGGACTTTTCTGTAGATCTTTTTAAGAGCTACAATTCTGTAGTACATAAATTTGATGTATCTCTTATGGTTTAGTCAGCGCGAGCCATGTAAGCGCCCTAAAAGCGGTTTTTTATGACTTTATTACAAACGGTTCTACATTTCTCTACTATCCTTACATTCGGTATAAATTAATTATACATTAAAACCTTTCTCAAGAAATTTTCTAAATTATGTTGAAAACCGCATCAAAATCCCTCAAGTAGTTTAGAAGTACCAAGTGAATATAGAGACAGACGCGGATAAGCGACTTTCTTTTATACTATTTAGAGATTTTGAGATGAAACAGCAGCCGATAAGCGAGCAACAGATAAACATGACAAATTAGCGGGCTCACTTGGAAGCAATGTAGATAACTAACACTCGTGTGTTCATGTTATATTTCCAATAGGTCCATGAATTATTTAACACGTCGTGTGAGCCAACAGTAAAGCTAGCGGCAATCTGCATAACCAATTGTTGCCTGCCACGGTTGTAGAAAGAAGCCAATGACTAGCTGATATACATTCAAATATAATAACTACTGTGACTTCCGATTTGCAAGTCACTGAACTCGCGAATTTTTCCGGTCTCTGCCCAAATCTTAGGCTCAAACACAGAATAGGTTGTTAGTACACAGACATGGCGTGGTGGTTCCTCTGAAGAGGGCGTGCCCATTTCCTTATTGACTGTGTGAGACTCTAGATCGGGCCTGGTGTTCGATTGTTGTTGTCAAGTAAGTTACCAGGCGCTGATTGGCGAAAAGCGTTTCGACACGTTCCTGGCAAGTGACGTCAATTCGCTGGGTGGAGTTCACGGTATAGACGGCTGTTTCACTTCTGTATTCTTGATTCTTCTTTGGCTCAAACATGTATAACACTGCGGAGTTTGGCTTGTAAGTGGTCGAACTTGCGAGATTCCGTAGAAGGCCTGTGCGGTACGGAGATATATCATTCACGCAACAATATACTTGAAATATCGCACTTTCGATAAGGCACAACAATGTAGAACAATATTTTGTATAAAGCGATATTATAAATTAGTGATGCTGGCGATATACTTACGTAAGCGATTTCGCTATGTTTGCGATATTGCGATATTAGCGGTATTACAATGGCGTACACCCTAATTAAAAGCTATCCGGAAAATTTCACGTTGCTTGGTCCAGCATCTCGATTGTACATTGATGATTGAGTGAAGGCACTTCCTCTTCTATATGCTCGTATTTGTATTTCGATGTTTCAAATGTCAGTACGAACAGTATTTGCAATATCAAGATAACCGATATTTGCAGTGTCAACATTTGCGATATCAACATTGCCGTTATTTGCGATACTAATTGACGGATAGTTGCTATTTAAATAATTACGATATCAATATACCCGTTATTTACGACACTAATAAGACCAATATTTGCGATATCAAAATTTCCGATACCGGTATGATTGATATTTCCAAAGTCGTTATTTCGATGCCGAGATTTACTATGTCCCCGGCCAGGCCACTCCGGATTTTCGCAAGTGGGAATCGTGCCGGACGATGCCACTGGTCTGCGAGTTTTCTCCGGGACCTCCAGTTTTCCATAACTTTGCACTCCAACACTGCTCCATTCTCACCTCATTCCACCCTCATCGACTCTCAAGACCTCGTTGTTCAGAGCCGCCCAAATCTCTCAACGCAACGATATCTGCGATGCATATAGATGGCGATTTATCGCGAAAATGTTGGACAATTTATTGGGTTTCAAAGTACTGTACACAAATCTATCACATTTTTTTCCTTTCTAGATTTAGTACATGTGAGATACGGTTTCATTCTTTGAGTGGGCCAATGAGACTTCTGTTGCTCCACACTGGACGTGCATGATTCGCTTGCGAAAATCTGTGAACTTGCCATCCAATCAGAAAAGTTTTAGGAAAACCTAGATGTTTGGAGACTAATTTGGCATGGAATATTATCCAGAAAAATCACCATTGTAAGCGATACAGATTATTGCAAAACCAATATAATAATAATAATACTAATAATGATATTAATAAAACATGTTTATTCTTGTGGCGAAGTTAAGCTATCATCACCTTCTCTTACACTTAACAACTTAACAAAATAAAAAATTAACCCTTATTTTTTGAAAATAAATAAAAAATGAAATAATACTTAATGTCTAGTATAAAATTATAAATTAGCTTATATAAAATATATAAGAGAAACATACATAAAATAAAAATAAGCTGTATAGTGAACTTACACGATTTCTCTTTTGATGTATGTTTATATGTGTATATTTTTAAGCCTTCATAATGAATGTAAAGTGACATTTGTTTGTTTGTGTGACATGCTCTCCATGTTACAATTTCACTTACTTTTACACCTAGGTTTTTTACGAACTTTGATTGAGTAATCGGCTCGCCATCAAGTATTATTTTAGGAGCGCTAGTGACGTTTGGTGATATGAGTAGTTTCTTGGATCCAATAATAATGCTCTGGTATTTCTTATGGTTTAATAGAAGCCCGTGCTTTATTGACCATTCTGAGATGTTTGACAATTCATGTTTAATTTTGTCAATGATGACATAATATTGGCGGGATCAGCGGACAGGTAGATTTGAAAGTCGTCTGCATAAATATGGTATTTACAATGTTTTAGTAGCTGAGGCAGGTAACTGATAAAAATAGAAAATAGTAGGGGTCCCAGAACAGAGCCCTGGGGAACTCCAATTATAACTGTGCGCCAAGCGGATTGTTGTTCTCCGCAGACAACTCTGTTATAACGGCCAGACAAGTAACTTTTAATCAATTCTAACGATAATTCGAAGAAATTAAAATATGATCTTAGCTTTGCAAGTAATAGCTCATTGTCAACGGAATCGAATGCTTTGCTAAAATCTAATAGTGTCAAAATCGTTAGCAAGCGGTTATCCATGTTATGTTTTATGTCATCAGAGACCTGAAGAAGGGTCGTACATGTGCTAGAGCCTTTTCTGAAACCAGACTGATGGTTGACCATCAGGTTGTTTTCTGAATGTACTTTGTTATCTGTTGGTGTGCAATATATTGAAGGGCTTTGGAAATTGTGGGAAGACTGCTTATGGGTCTATAATCACTGGCCCATTGAGGATTATTTGTCTTCGGGATGGGTATTACTAAAGCAGTTTTCCACTGAGTTGGAAAGCTGCCTGTGACCAGCGCATAATTAAATAGTTTGTCATTGCTTCTCAGATAAACGGCAAAGCTAGGTTTATCATGTCAAACGAAATTCTGTCATTACCCTCGGCCTTGGTTTTAATTCGTCTGATAGATTTCAGAACGTCAACAGGCGTGACGATATTAAAGTAAAAACTTTCTTCTACACAGCGGATGTGGGCTTTAACACGAGACAATGCTTAGTGTTTTGTTTCGGGATTAATACGGGTACTTGGAGTTTTGAAATGAGCATTAAGTTAGTCAGCACTTTCATAGATTTTTTTGGTGAAATTTTTTTATGTCATTTAACTTTACACCCATATTTTTTTAACACTGCTTCGTAAATGCCGCGTGCATGAGTTTGGTTGTATCAAGCGGCGAGCGTACGCAAGCTTAGCCGTTCTAATGGTTTGGGTACACCGGTTTCTGAGTAAACGGTAGTTCTCGAATATCTTAAATAGAAGGATATATTTTTTTCTCTTATAACATTAATATTAACGAAAAGCATTATCGCGATCAGTCATTTAAGCTTTAACTTCCTGGGTCATCCATGGTGCTGATGGATGAGAAACCCGCTTTGTTTTTCTCAAAATGTGCTTATCAGTACGTTTTTATAATAATGTGTTAACGCACTTAAGTTTGTCATCGGCTGTATGCAATTAATCTATGTCTTTCCACTGTACTACAGAAGCATCGTTAATAAATTGCGGCATACCAATCCTTTTCAGATCTCTGTAGGTTGTAATTTTCGGTAAAAACTTTGGCGTGCGAAGTGAGTAAGTTACATGTATGAGGTCGCAGTGAGATAAACCCGGCGCGCTGATTTGTCCACAGTGTAGGACTTTGTCAGCTTTTGACGTTAATATAAGGCCAAGCAGAGTGTCTACGCTATTAGTATGGCGGGTGGCTTCAAGAGGAGAGTATGCTAGATTAGCCTACATGAGGAGAAGAGATGGGCAAGGAGCAATGTGTGACGTGATTCTGTTAAGAGGTCGGTTTTTAAATCGCTCATTATAAATACATTATCATAACTAGGAAGTATCGCGTATAGGTCGCTTTCTAAGTCATCCGTGTACCTTATTTTAGGGAATTTGTAAACAACGGCAATCAATAATTTTTGGGTATAAATGTTTAATTCGAGAAATCAATACTCGTGTTTTGCACAGTAAGGACTAGGAAAGCTGCTGATAGTTTTAACTGTAATGTCATTATGCACATAAACTCCCTCGCCCCCGCCCTGTTTACCTTGGCGATCAACTCTGTATAAATTATAGCCTGGCAAAGTCAACAAGCGAAGATGGGAGACTCTCCTTAAGCCATGTTTCCGACACTAATATTGCATGAGAATGTCGAGGACTAAAAATGGCCTTAAACTCGTCAATGTGGCCGAGTAGTGACTGGCTGTTGACATGTGCTGCGTGGATAGCTCTAGGATTGCCAGCTAGCCTCTGAGAGAGTATAGCACTAATGGTTGCTCGACCAGGCGTGGCGACAAACTGACCCTTACTAATGCGACTGTCAGCGGGAGGTCAGGAGGGAGTACCGTTAACGTATGCTTATACGAGGCAAGTAGCTGGATCCAGTTCACTGGAAAGGAAATGGAAACGTGTAGACACCCTGTTCAAGTTATTGGCGCCAGCACTGGAACCAGTATTCTGACGTTCCAGGAGCTGTCTCAACAAGCCAGCTACTGGCACGCGATAAGGCACTGGAATGCACGATTCCTGGAACTCCGAGCAACTGGCGTCGTGGAAACATCATCTTGAACAATACTTATGTCTAGCAGTGTGACAGCAGTAGTGAAAATTTCTAAGTGGAGTGGTAAAGATCATATTGCTCTTGGAAAGTTGTACGAAACGCAAGAATGTTTGTGGAACACAAGTGCAAAGTACAAGAATCGTGGGGAGAGGGAAAAAGCGCTGAAGGTCATTGCAGAAAATCTGCCAGTGCCGGGAACAGTACAAGACGTAAAAAATAAACTAAAAGCACTTCGGTCTAGGTATAGTCGAGAAGTGGCGAAAATTCGCAAGTCTACGAAATCGGGAGTTGGTTTGGAAGATGTATACAAGCGATAACTGTTATGATTTTTGAAGGCAGATTTCATTCCATCGTCCCGTTGTGACCATCCGGACTAGCACTTAAAACTTGGTAAGTTATAATTATACGAATGTGGCAAAGAAAATATTTGAGATATAACTTTAAACAATGGACAGCAAGCATGGTAAATAGATACTTTTACTAGCCTACAATCAGAAGCTGTAAATATGCAATGAAAATTGATTGAATAGTAAATAGTTCTAATATAGGAGTTATTTAATTAAGCACTGGTTTAGTACTCAGAAGAGCTATAAAATATCTCTTTACCGTTTGTGACTTACTGAACATAATTTACTGCCATATATGTACAAGCTGCTCTCAGGTATAGATGATTTTGAAACATCCCATAGTCAGGCAATTATATCATTTTATGTTGCCTTGGAAGCGCACCCTCTGCAGAGAAATATTGTGTATATCTGTCGCGTAACATTTTTGCGTCATTCTTGTATCGTGTTCCTGAAACACGTCCACTATTTATCAACCCTGTAGCACGAGGAAGCAAACGCCATGCACCGATTATAGTAGAGCCCTTTTCGTGGTCTTCTCTGTCAAGCATGTTACATAATTTCGACTACTCTTACGAAGCCAGTTATGCAGCGCACACGTTTATTTCACTATTTTGTCAGCTGTATCAACTCGAACATTATGTGGTCTGTCGAAAATCCTAAATCTTGATGCTAATATTCCGAACGCGTTTTCTGCAGTGCGTCTAGCACGGGATAGTCTGTAGTTGAAAATGCGGTGTTTTTTTTATTCTCAAGGATCCTCACCTTGCACATGGTTTCGCAATGTCAACCCTAAGCGGAAACGCATCATCAGAGACGAAAATTCCACCTTGTGGAATTCGTAACTTGTCTTCATGCAAAGCGGTAAAAAAATCACTATTCCGAAAAATGTTTGGATCATTCATCCGCCCGTTTGATCTTACGTCAATGTAACTAAAGGAATAGTTTCTATCAACGATGGCTAATAATACTAAACTAAATTTTGACTTGAACTTGTAAAAATCAGAACCACAGTGTAGTGGATTACGTATTACTACATGTTTAAATACCATTGGCCCCAAACATTGAGGGAAATTCCATCTCTGTTGAAATCCTTTCTGGATTTCTTTCCACGATTGTTTATATTGCGGTATCTATAGAGAGAACGCACCCACTATAACATTGCACAAGCCTATGCGCATGATATTTTTAAATGTTAAATTTATGGTCACATGTATGTTTTATGTGTAGAGTACTGCATGAATGAGCAAAATAATATCCACATGATCATTAGTATCGTGACAAAATACATCACATTGTGATTTCAGAATAGGGGAAAAAATACACAACATAGACTACAGTGCTGAGCTGTTCGCAATTTACTCCGCAGTGCTGGATAATGGCGAAACACTTGTTATAATATGAAAATCACTTTTGTCCGAAATTTCGATACGGTTTAAGAAGTGTACTCAATGTAAAATTAAGTGCTACACATGTTGAGCTTGAAAACTATTTAGTACACAATAAACAAAAATTAAATCTACGAATGTTTACATAATGTTAAAACAACGTCAAAACTATGAAATGAGCTATTTTGACCGGTTTTCGCAATTTAATACTTTTGATAGTGGAATGGATGATTGTCATATATACACATTGATACACCAATATGCATATACACATATACCGACACATTTACACATACAAACATATATATGGGCATACTTATATAAAGGTCTTATTCACTATGTATGCTGGATAATTCTATTATTAAAAAAATATATTAAACTGAAATATTTATACGCGGAACGTTATGTAATCGTTACGATAACAGCATTTTTCGCTCAGGACTCCATGCATTCATATGGGATGTGTCCACGAAATTTTTGTACAACACATGGCCTTCATGCCTCTTGTATCCGACAGTTTGGCCACATTTTTTTGAAAATGGACTATAACTTCAGACTGTAAACATCTGCACTGGAGACTAGCAGGTGATTGACGATGCCATTTTGGAATCGGAACGTGAAGAGACAGACGTACCAGTCACTGCTACTAGCGAACAAGATCACAGCTCCTCAGAGTCGCTGCAGCCACTTGGACAGAAGCGCAAGGCTGTGTCCAGTATTCCAGCTGTATCAACGGCTCTGAATGACTTGAAGAAAATATCTGAAAATAAGAACAGGAAAGAGAGCGAATATGATGTGTTCGGGGAACTATTTGGCACCCTACTTTAACTCATGCCCCTAACTACGGTTTTGAATTGCCAAATGGAATTACAGAACATTTTAATTAAATATCGCCTAATTGCTGAAAATGCAAAGCAGCAAACAACATGCAATAGGCCATCCTCACCCCCCCCCCTCCTTTATCCTAACTCTCGCATGCCAGCAGCGGGTTTCGCGACATTCTTCCACAAGCTGTAGCAAGTATTTCAATTGCCTCAGAACATATTGGAGAAAACTTGAATACATGTACATACCTTACATGTTTTGGACATGATCTAAGCACTGTTACTTTATTTTAGCATATAATTATTCATAAATATTCCTTTTCTTAAGTTAAGCAGCATTCACGAAAGACAAAGTGTAAAACTTGCAATGATTTTAGTGTACTTATGTTACCTAATACGTAACTGTTATAGCTTAGTTAAGACATGCACCCGCTTATCTTGATGTGATCTTATAATGCTAAATAAATTGCATCCAGCTCTTCTGGAAGAAAATGTGGTATCGTACATTTTGGCACTCTGTACAAATACTGCAGCGATGACAAACTGTCTCCTGTCGCTAAATAACGTAACGTAATTAGTAGTTTCAGTCTGGCAGGGAGAGCTTGCCTCATCGAGGTATCTTCTTTTTTAATCGCACCTTCAACTTGATGTAAAAGCCATTCAAAATTGATTTCTGTCATCCTTAAGTGGTTGATATACATGTCAGGATCTTCGTCAGCAAGTTCACGTAACAGTGTTTCCGAAGCACTCGAAGTGTTACGTCTCTTTCACCCAGATTCTGCGTCTCTCCTTCTTCTGGTTCTGTAGTATTTTTTCTCCAATTCAGACATATTACCTGTGCAATACACCGTATGCCGCAACGAAGTACATGCTTCTCACCAAGTGGCGCCATATTGTTTAACTTCGGCAACTGGCAACGTGTGAGCATTTGCCGGAACCAGTAACTGGAACCTGTTACTGTCCTTTCTTCAGGATCCAGCTACTGTCTCCAGCTACTAGCCTCGTGTAAACGCACCTTAGCTGCGGGAAGTGTGACTGGCGAGTTTCAATGGATCGATACGCAGGGGGGGGAGGGGGAGGAAGAGACAAACAGCTGAAAGAACAGTCTTCACGGGTCATGGGTAGAGCGCATAATTCTCGGGAAAACTTTGTAGTGGGGCTCAGTGTTACCGACTCGCTTTTACTATCACCGATCATGAATTCGAAAAATTAATTAAATTATTATAACTAGGTGAGGAAGACATTATATTCCACGTAACAAAGATACAGGGCGACTATAGTGATGTACATACAAGGACTTGAGAACACACACACATACACAAAAGCTTACGCACATTATTAAACATAATGAAATTCTAGCACATGGCTAGCACCGGTAGATGAATTTTCTGAATGTTAAGTTCCCGCATAGTGGATAAACAAATACGGCGGTCAGCGTGCAGAACAACAATTCTCCCATCTTGTGTCCGACAAATGCTTAGACCAAATTTTCTTTTTCGGGTTTCAAGACGCGCTGTTTGTCCGCCGTCAGCGATTCAATAATGACGACGGGCGTGCTCTTCAGGGCTCATGGAATACAGTGGAACGAAACTGGTAACTCTCAAATTTCACAGTGATCGGTCTTCTACCTTCTTTGACGGCCTTGGCAACACATATGTTTGGCTTTCCTATTCTGTGTGCACGGACGATGGCACTTTGTTCGATATTGATGTCCAGCTTTTTTTTTCATTATTTTGAGAACCGCATCGGTCACATTTTCACCTGGTTTTCTGGCAACGCCGTGGAAAAGAAGACAGTTCCGTCTACTTTATTGTTCGAGCTCGTCAATTCACTCATCCTAGCGCAAAAAAATTTCGGAAACGGTTTGTAGTTCTTTACGAATGGTATCAAGTTGTGTCTGGAAGTAGACAGAGAAGGTGGCGACTTCTTCTTGCATTCTGTGGATATCTTGGCTGTTTGTTGATTTAGACTGCTCCTTCACAACAGAAGCTAGGCGATCCTGTAGCTCCCTCCCATGTTGGCACGCCTGCTGCCCGAACTCTTCCAGCCGCTTCGAAACCTCCTTGGGCATCATGACGTGCTCAGATAACCTTACAGTTTTTGTTAACTGAAATGTTCACAACGCGAAACCGACTCCAGTAATACGTTTAATGGCAGCGAATGTTATTCACTGACCTAAAACACGCACTTTTAATACTAAATGGCTACGTCAGAAAGGTCAGAATTATATTTCTTACCGGAGCTACTCCAGCGCGTGATGCCCTCTCTCTCCGCCAACTTTTGTTGCTATGTATTTGCAATACATCCTGGAAGCGATATATCACACCGATAACGACATGGGGAACATGTTTCGAAACTATACTGAAAATTGGACATCGGCTCTCAAGAACTCGCTGTTAAGAGCCGCCCAAATCTCTTCACTCACTGACTCTGAAAAGTGGACATCGCACAGACTTATTCTCCAGCATAGGTTGTTAACGGTTAATTAAGGACGTCTGAAAGTCCTGCTTACGATATACTTTTCTACTCCTTTAGTATTGTTAAATGGGACGCCTGAGCGGCTTATCTGAGTTCGTCAGGGATGGAGGTCTTAATGAAAATAAAAGAACTAAATCTGATTTCTTATTTATTAACGCAGCCATTATTTACAGAATTAAAATACCTGTCTTCACTATTACTCTTTTTATTTAACAGTGAGTGCAATATTTCATGTCTATTTCAATTCTAATTAACGTCCTTCTTAATGTCTCTATTTAGTTACAGTCAATTAACTCATACCCATCATTAACACGTGTTCGGTCTATCTGTTTCCATAATTTGTAATGTCTTCCACTCATGCATCTAGTCCAACAGTCCAGCCTGCCAGCCGCCCTCTTCACTGCTTGATACTCGCAGTCGCATATTTCCCTTCCACTGGTCACTTCTCTAGCCGCTCGTATTCTATCGCTCGGAACTCAGCCACTCATCCATTCAACAAAAACTCCCGGCCCGGAGGCCTGTCACACAATTTATACTCTGCTGGCCTTAACATGGAAAGTTCGACGCACCCCGTGTCATGTGGACAGAATCTAGGGCAGTAAACAACTAGAAAATTTCTCAGATAGACGCAGAAACTCGATACAACCAGGGTCAGCAGCGCTCACCGCAAAAAGATTATCGTTTCAGCTCGCTTTCTGTAACAGATACGCGGCCACCGGCCTATCGCTCTCCTGTCATTCAAAACAATCCTTTGACTTGCTGCCGCCGCTATCCTACAACTGCTGTCCTTCACTTGGACTCGCTCGCGTGGGATGCGGAGCAGCGAGTGCGTAACTATATATTTCCACTATGTGTACAGTTAACATTGTCATGGATCTCATCACTTTATTCATGCGTCACTTAAGTGAAACTGGAGTTTTTAGGAAAGTTAATGTGTTTATAATGTGCAAATATATGTTCTTATGTGTATGAAACACGAAACACTAACGTCAGTAGCCATATATTTATCAATTTCACTCGCTATACAACGTCATGTTTTTAAGTGTTTTAATTAAATCACTTCCAACTTAACTGTGAGCCTGCATGCCAGTGTTGTTATAGGCTGTTCACGGTACACTGAGCACGTATGAAAGCCTTGCTTAGTATCTACTTGCATGCACATTCTTACAATATATGTACAATTATCATCACCATGGAAGTGATCACTTTATTAGTGCGTTGGACAAGGTCAACTTACAAATATTTTTATTCTTAAACTTACAAAAACAAAAAGTAAAATAAAATATTTTTGTATTCACAAATGTTTACGTAACACTTGTAATTTAACGCTAACACGTGGAACTACTTTATCTGCGTCGTTGCCAACTTTACTGGGCGCGTGACAGTCAGTGTGGCCGTTAAAATATACGCAGGTAGGGGAAGTAACATTTTTCAAAGGTTGATTTCAAAAGTGCTCACTTAACCGTGAACAGCCTTTATGGTCAATTATTTTCCAACACATATGACTAAGCCCAAGTGCTGCTTGTGATAGACCATTGTTGAAAATGTTTTGACTTCCGAAGACAAAATACACATGGTCACATGGTCAAGTGTCAACGTGTCACTACTGTTTATCAGTATTATAAAATAACAGCACATCCAATTAAATAGTAAATTTCTTAGGTTAAATATGTTAATTTTAAATTAGATTGCATAAGCTAATGTCAAAAATATTGGGACACAGTCAACTGGGCATTATCTTTGCTGACGGTTGACCAATAACGAAAGCTGTACTAAACAGTGACGTGTTGGGTGTACTTAAGAATAATACGAAGATAGTAGTTGAGAACACAGATACGAACAGAACTGGTGTTCCTGCAGTGGCGAATACAGAGAACTATTTTCTAACTTGCCTTGATTATCTATAAATACGTTCGTCCGCAAAGGGTAAATGGTTACATTCAACGGCCTTTGTAACGAAGAGCACAGAGAAGTAGGAGTTGTTACCGGAATATGTTGGTCACAGAGTTCCCACAAGGCCGGTGATGTTCCAGGCACTACCACCAGACGGACGCAGACGAGCAGTTGGACCTGGGGGCTGGCTCCTGCTACGTCATGGACGAGAGAGGCAGCAGGAAACTGCTCTTCAAGAAGAGAAGCACTTCTTCTACTTGCCCGGTAACTAGCACACGCCTCATACAACCACTGTATTTTGAGTGCTACAGACGTGATATTACCTTACCTGTATTTAACCTGTTCGGTCACTCATTAACACCTTAACATGTTATCCCTAGAGACATGCAAAATTCGCGTTGTTATTTGGGGACACGTTTAACTTTAAACGCGTGTACCTTTGTAATGCGTTTCTCATTAGACCACGCCCTGGGTAACTCTGCGCCAATAAATGAACACTTCACAATTGTGTGCCCCAATCACGTGCAGTTCGGTCAAAAAGGGCGTGGCTTCACATCTTTGCGTGGCCAATGGAGAGACGACGCCAGTTCCAGTACAAACAGTACTGTGAATTCTAGCCTGATGCCAAATAATAACGCGAGTTTGGCATATCTCTAGTTACACAGAGTATGCTCTTCCACGTGTGACGTGTTACAAATCAAGTAAACTCGTGGTCAGTGTTACACGAGGTCGGAAGCGAGCACCAATAGGAACACCACCTTTCCGCTGGCTGCTGCTGGCATAACGGAACTTTATAACTGGTTACTGATAGTGTCGTGGACAGAAAGAAACTGCTCTCGTAGGTTCCGCTCTGAAAAATCTTGTGGTTCTCATTTATGTTGGCGGCAGCTGTTTACGCTACTACTAAATACGGTCTAAATAGGCCCGGTTTTAAAAACGGGCACACTGAGCACGTGCCCAGGGGAGCAACAGGTTTGGGGCGCAACGTCTCAGCAAGGAAAAATGATTCTGTCATATATGACACGGCGTTGTGCTGATTATAGTGAAGTTCCAAAAATGACACAAATGGATACGTTTGATATATAATCCTCAATAAATATAGTAATAAAGTATAACTGTGAGATACGCCCCTGATCTCACTGTTATTATGAATATTAAGTGCAAATACAGATCAGGGGCGTATCTCACAGTTATACTTTATTATTATATTTATTCAGGATTATATATCAAACGTATCCATTTGTGTCATTTTTCCTTGCTGAGACGTTGCGTCCCAAACCTGTTGCTCCCCTGGGCACGTGCTCAGTGTGCCCGTTTTTAAAGCCGGGCCTATTTAGACCGTATTCAGTATAGCGTAAACAGCTGCCGCCAACATAAATGAGAACCACAAGATTTTNAAAAATGATTCTGTCATATATGACACGGCGATATGCTGATTATAGTGAAGTTCCAAAAGGACAGTCACTAAAACATAATATATAGTAAACTTCCTAATTTTAGTAAAATATTTTATAATATGCATTGTATTTTAATGAAACCACATATCAGGCTTCAAAAATAGGAATGTTTAGTGGTATGGTTGCGATGCAAAGCAGGGAGCTTCCCTTAGCACTGGACTTTTTTCCTGTGCAAATGTAGGAATTCTACCAGTAATGTTCGGGAAAATTTTTCCATTCGCTCTTTCTCACAATACGTAATGTACTGATGCATTATATGTTAGAATAATTTCCTACAATGTGTTGTGTGTAGTGAGCGATGGGGCACAGTGCTAAAACACTGAACTCGAATTCTTGAGGACCTGAGTTACGTTCCTGATCTGACCATACTAAATTTTGTTTTCCATGGTATCCAGAAATCACTGCAATCGAATGCTGGGACTGTTCTTTACTACAGGACAATGCCAATTTCCTAAGCGTTTCTGCTTCTCTGAGCAACTTGTTCCGTCTCTAATGACCCTGTCGACGAGACGTTAAGCCCAACCTACCTACATGCTCGGTTCTTAATTACCTTCCTGTTTACAGGACTTTATGCCCAAGCTACCTGATCAGTCCTTAATGACATCACCGTCGAAGAGACGTGAAACCCTACCTACCTCCTCTGTGCTTAGCTATTCTGTTCTGAAGACCTGTGTATGTAGTGTGTAGAGAGGTGTGTGTTGTTGTTGGCAGAGTCTACTGGAGACGGAGGGGGCGGAGGAGCAGGCCAAGTTGAGCCAGAGTCCTCTCAGCAACATGCGAAAGAAGCAGTACATGCTCACTCCCCGTGTCAGCGAGAGGAACCTCGAACTGCTGCACACTCCCTCTGCTAAGGCTCGCAAGCAGTCCCGCTTCCAGATTGGTGGCATCAGTGCGTGTCTCCTTCTTCAGTTCCCCGCCTCACACAAGCTGTCCCCTCCTCTCACATACACTTTCTACCTAAAGTTTAATTGCAACCAGTAAGATAAATGAATTTTATATTATAAAGAATTGTTTTACATGCATACCACTCAATACACTATTTTACTGTTTCTACCATGCGTTCTATAAATGTATTCAGTAATCTATGACACCTCCTGAAACTTTAAGACACATCTTTATTCTTGTAAGCATACTGCGATTGTAGATCGTTGCATTTCTCTGTATTTTAAAATAGCTTAAATTCATCCTGTTTCAACCGTTTGTACCGTTTACATGATCTGTGTCCGTTTTACTATGTATCCGTGTAAAACGGGCCTAAACATGTTCAGCAAGTAGCATTAGTTGCAGAGTTCTTTGTATTGTAAAATGTAATTTTTTTATATTGTTTATATAAAAAAGGATCATAATTTGTGGATTTTTAAAGTAATTTTTATGAAAACGTCATATTTTAAAAATACATTAAAAAAATTTGTCCAAGTTTCTTACCTCGAACGTTTAAGACCTATGCCATATTGTGTGAAAATGACTGGTGGGGTTAAACTTTTGGTAGAAACTGTAGCTCCTTGTGTCTAACTGCATGTGTTTCAAGTGTCACCGCTCAGTATGTAAGTACACAGAGACGAAATGGGGTGGCGGTNATGACACCTCCTGAAACTTTAAGACACATCTTTATTCTTGTAAGCATACTGCGATTGTAGATCGTTGCATTTCTCTGTATTTTAAAATAGCTTAAATTCATCCTGTTTCAACCGTTTATACCGTTTACATGATCTGTGTCCGTTTTACTATGTATCCGTGTAAAACGGGCCTAAACATGTTCAGCAAGTAGCATTAGTTGCAGAGTTCTTTGTATTGTAAAATGTATTTTTTTTTATATTGTTTATATAAAAAAGGATCATAATTTGTGGATATTTTAAAGTAATTTTTATGAAAACGTCATATTTTAAAAATACATTAAAAAAATTTGTCCAAGTTTCTTACCTCGAACGTTTAAGACCTATGCCATATTGTGTGAAAATGGCTGGTGGGGTTAAACTTTTGGTAGAAACTGTAGCTTCTTGTGTCTAACTGCATGTGTTTCAAGTGTCACCGCTCAGTATGTAAGTACACAGATACGAAATGGGGTGGCGGANAGTATGTAAGTACACAGAGACGAAATGGGGTGGCGGATCCTTTGATGTAGCCGTGCTTCTTCTCTGATTGGCCTCGCGAGTCTCTGCATATGGGCCTTGTTTCTGACTGGCTGCTGCGTGCTGTGAGAGGTTCCTTATTGGCTGGGCTGCCGGCCGGCTAGTGGGTTACCACGTGCTGATTGGCGAACGGCGTTCCAATGTATTGCTTGCCAGTGACGCCATTTTGCTGGCGTGTGTGGCTGGAGTTGACGTAATAAACTGATGTTTCGCCTCTGTATTATTAAGTGCAGCCTGTTCACAGGTAAACTGAGCGCTTTTGAAAGCCCTCCTTAAGATTTAATTGTATGCACTGTATGTATACTTCCACCATATATAAATTTAACATTGCCGTGGGTCTGATCACTTTATTAATGCGCCGGCCAAGTGAAACTGTTAAAATATTACGAAACTAAATATTTTCCTAATTTACAGTTTCTTACATTTAAATGCTTTAAAAATAGAGAAAGCAAAACAGCTCTTATTAGTATCCACAAACAACCTGACTCATTAAATTCAACTTTAACACACGGCACTAACTTTTATCCGTCGTTGCCAACTTTACTGGGAACTTGCGCCCGTTAAAACACATGCATCCAGGGCCAGTGACATTGTTAAAAGGTTGATTTCAAAAGTGTTCAGTTAACCGTGCATTGCTTATGCTTTGCGGTAACCAGCGGTCAGGCGTGCTGCGAGTACATTTCGCGGCAATATAGCTAAAGTAGTTACATGTGTTAACGTTGTTTTCTAGTTTTATTGTCTTTGGCAATGTATTTATTTTACTTACTAACATTTAGTTGCCATAGAATAAAAAGTCTCTCAGACATCCGTGTTTCGCGAATATAGTTTCTGCCTGGTTGTATGTGAAAGCGCTGTTGGCTCCACTTTCGTGATTGGGCCGTTCAGACTGCTATACTTTTTAGATGCGTGTGCAAGAATCGCAGACGTTCAGTATTGGAGTAACTTAACTCCAACTGGCAATTCAAATAACAGAATGACTTCTCAGAGACACGCGGGCAATAAACACAAGAAAACTACAACTATGCATGTAAGATACTGTATGTAGTCTTTATCACTAAATTAACACATTAATTTTTCGTTCCATGTGTTGCAAAAGAAGAATTTTTTGTCTGAAAAAGTATTTATGTATTCCTTGTAATAACTTAGACAATGGCACCTATGAAAATAATTTCTAGTTGCGAATTGCACCATCAGCAACCAATAACAACATATTGGTGTGTTAGCATCAGTTCATAGCATTAACCAGGAAAAAGCCGCCGTGTGTGTTGGTGCTAGTTTCTTACCTTATATAGCTCCAACCATGATTCTACGTATTTTGCAGCACATCGTGTCGTACGTGAACGATTATACTAGGGGTAATATGTTAACGGATTAAGCTGCCCGACAATATTTTCGTTAGATGACCTTGTAAAGAGCATTTCATAGTCTGTCCCCGGTTGATTGGACATTTTTGAAAGCCTTGTTTAAGATATGCTTTTTTCTGATTTTTGTATCCTTCCGCCGTATGTAAAATTGGCATAACCATGGACAGTGTCACGTTGTTCATGTGCCATTCAGGAGAGCCACGGAATTTTACAGGAAAGTAAATGTGTCAATAATATGCAAATCCATGTTTTCCTGAGTATAAAGCAGGGAACTCTGACTTCAGTAGGCATACATTTAAACGTTACATACTCAATATAATAACAAATGTTGGAACTGTTTCCTTCATTCGTTGCCAACTTTACTGGGAGCCCGCATTCCAGTGCGTGCTGTAGCACGCGTGTAGTTTTTTCAAAGGTTGATATCAAAAGTGCTTATTTTACCGTGAACACCTTTTTGCTAAACTATTTACGTCTATGAAAATTTACATTTATTGTCCATCCAACTTTTATGAAGCCCTGTTTAAGTTTTACTTTCAGGTTATTCATCCGCCTCGTGCAAACAGAGCTTAACTAAGTTTTGAAAGTAACACCAAAGGGATCACGCACGGCATTCGTGTGCAATCATTTGAATTATATTTTGAGTTAGAACTACAATACTACTAGCCATTACCAGCCCACCCATTTCCTCTCATATTAATTATGAATTAATTACTATAACTTATAAAGTCAATATAAGTAGAATTTAAGTTTAACCAAAAATAATATACTTTCGTGTTGACCCTCCTCCCCACCTGTGGTGTACAGAATGGTTCGTAGGGTCTACAGTTCAGGTTAACTGGCACAGACTATAGGTGCCTGGAAGGTTGAGGGTATATCAAACACTCACTTCATTACGTTTGGGTTTAACATGTTTATTTGCCGGGGAATTTATTCATACATTCCCGGAACTTTTTCGGCTATTTACTCTACTTTAACACTCTGTGAGTTATGGCCTGAAAGGCTGGTTACAATGTTCTGGCTACGTTTCCGACGCTGAGGGCGCATAAGGTGACAGGACAGGTCCCTGAGTGACGACGTGGTTACTTATCTGCACTTGTTGCGTGGTAGTTGTTCCGGCAGTTGAGATCTGGTGAGTTGGATGGCCCGGATACGTTCCGGCAGTTCATGAGATCTGGTGAGCTGGATGGCTCTATTATAGGCCCTCTATGGTTGGCTTGTTGCACTCAGCTGGCTTCCTCTCGATATGGCACTTCTCGTTGAAGCTCACCACTCGCTCCCGTTCTTGGCATAGGGTAGTAACTGACTGCTTACTTCCCTACAACGTCCCGGCAGGGACACCGGTGGGCCATCACCCATCCTTCTCGGCTATGGGCTGCACTGGACTAATCCCACTAGCTCGACACGGCACTTCTCGTTGAAGTTCACCACTCGACTCCGCCTTCTCGGTGCGTTATAACTGACTGACTGGTGACTGACTGACTGACTCGCATCCCTGCGTGGTGATACTACTCGTCCGATGTGACTCTGGTAACTGTCTAGCTGCTTCTGCCCTGCGCCCCGCGTTTCCCGTCCCGATATGGCTGACCCCTTAATGTTTCGACGGACTGATGCGGCTGACGGACGTGGCCGGGTTCCGATTTCCCCGGCCTTGGTAACTGTTGCACTGACTTACTCTCTCTGTACGGAGTATCGCAGCTTCCGACTGCCCCGATATGACTGACCAACTGATCTCTCGGTGCGGTGATAACGAAGTGACCAATTGATCTCTCTGTGCGGTGATAACGAACTGATGCCCTCTTCTCTAGTAAATTCGCTTATATCCTCTCTTGACTCCCTCCCTAAGACTGAACACGCACCTTCCCTTGTTGGGGTAGGGGTGTGGAGGAGGGCGCAGAACAATAGAATATTTCATACACGTGCCATGGTTCTTTTTGGTGGAAGGAGGGATGACCTGCACCCTCAAACTTACCCTGTCAACTCTCTTTCCGCGGTGCGTGTCCCAGTTGCCCCTAGGTTACCTAAAAAAGGGGGGGGGGAGGAGTGCTCGTGGCACGACGTTCAAGCTTGTCAGCCATTTTCTCTTGTGTAACTAGAGGTGCTCTAGCTTGGCTCTGAAATTTCTCCCGCTTCCCTACGTATTTACGTAGCGCCTTCCGGATGCTTCGGCGATATGCCAGCTCTTACTCGGCACAACCTTGACACGTGTAACTGCGATCCGTACTCTGGGTTGACCTGTCCTGGCTGTCCACGTGTCTCGCGACGCTTGTCAACTGGTAGGCGCTCGCGGGGAGGATAATATGGCGGGGAGGTCAGCAAGGTTTCTACTCCCAATATGCGTTNTGGTAGGCGCTCGCGGGGAGGATAATATGGCGGGGAGGTCAGCAAGGTTTCTACTCCCAATATGCGTTACACGTCAGTGTTAACAGAAGTATAAAATGCTTGTGATACATGTCATATTTAAGAAACAACCAAATACGTCATGGGTGATTTTCCGAAGATTATATTCAAAAAGTGTTAAAATACTGCAAACAGGATATAATTACACTTGATGGACATAAACGGCAGCAAGCAGATAGTAATCATTTCGTATCTATANATACTGCAAACAGGATATAATTACACTTGATGGACATAAACGGCAGCAAGCAGATAGTAATCATTTCGTATCTATATACGTGGAAAAAGCGGTAGTTAAGTCACTTGTAAACTGTACTCCAGTCTTATATACACACTGATTGATCATTGTTTGCTGGTTGTCACAGTGTAAGGCGATGATTTGACGTGTATCTTGCTGTATATCTCTTACTGGTTCAGTGTTCACCATGATGTGTCTAACAACACGTGGACCAATCACAATGGTAGCAGAANCTGTATATCTCTTACTGGTTCAGTGTTCACCATGATGTGTCTAACAACACGTGGACCAATCACAATGGTAGCAGAATGTAGCAGTGGTAAAAGAAAGGAAACGGCCCGGTAATGCACGGAATGACATGTATAATTATAGCCCTTGTAGCCCTTGTTTTTTTCTATACACACAATCTAGCACAACATATAGGTGTGATAAGCTTCGCTAAATAGGAATCATGTGGATCTGAAATAAAATATCGAGAATAATATAAGAAAAGTGGTATTAGATATTAGTCAGAAGCCTGTTACAAATGCAGGAACGCTTGCATACTCCGAGAGCCTTTATTTTATTTTCTAGCTAACCCGTTCAGACCCAGTACACAACTATGCATATAACGGACAGAAAGGTTACTTTTGCTCAGCGCTCTACCCAATATGTGTCAAACTCAAACTAGTGTGAGGACCATAAAATTGAATAAAGAAAATATAACGAAAAAAAAAAATTACAATTTATATTTTAAAAATATTATAAAATATAATTCCATTTGAAACTTACGTAAATGAATATGAAAAAATTTAGTATATGCGATCTAAACTAATGCACTCTATGCAGTCATGGAATTAGAAAGCTTCTAGTACTACTAGAAGAGGCATCTATTCTTGGCTATAAAATGTTCAAATTCTGGTGAAATATCTTGACATGAAACAACTCTCAATATGCTTTTTTAATGTTCGTCTGTGAGCTGACTGATTAGTTTGGATTTGCTTAACTTTAGATGAAAGTAAACCTGTTCATAAATTTCCATCAAACTAGATACGACACTCGCCATTTTCACGTTTAATCGACGAACATTGTGAATGCGGGCCGCATTCTACTTGTTTCCTTATAAGCTGGAGCCCCACAGATGTGAGTCAGAGGCCACGTGTTTGACATGCCTGCTCTACGCTGTGACGATTAATGCGTAATGATCTTCCTGGTACATTTTTAACAGTGCTATTGTTCAAGGTTGTGAATTAATCTCTTCNTGACGATTAATGCGTAATGATCTTCCTGGTACATTTTTAACAGTGCTATTGTTCAAGGTTGTGAATTAATCTCTTCCTCGTGAAACAAGTGCAACGCAAAATTAAATCCGGTCTAAAAGGATTGGACTACAGCAAATCCTTTTGTTGAGCTACAATAGACGCTGTAATGTTTACCAGTGCCACCTTAAAACGGATGGCAAAGCCTGGTGAAGTTACAGGCGGGCTATGGTGCTTTGCACTTCAGTCTTCTTCGCGGCTCATGGTCTATCTTGCTGTAGAAAGCGTCATGAAGAGATCAGATCCCACTCGAGCTGTCGTACTGATCTACTGTACACCGCAGGAACATTGAGCAATCATAGGCTAGTGCCCCATCTGGTCGAGGAGGTTCTTGCTGTTTCACTTAACAAATCATGGACAATTGTGATTTTTGNTGACGATTAATGCGTAATGATCTTCCTGGTACATTTTTAACAGTGCTATTGTTCAAGGTTGTGAATTAATCTCTTCGTCGTGAAACAAGTGCAACGCAAAATTAAATCCGGTCTTAAAGGATTGGACTACAGCAAATCCTTTTGTTGAGCTACAATAGACGCTGTAATGTTTAGCAGTGCCACCTTAAAACGGATGGCAAAGCCTGGTGAAGTTACAGGCGGGCTATGATGCTTTGCACTTCAGTCTTCTTCGCGGCTCATGGTCTATCTTGCTGTAGAAAGCGTCATGTAGAGATCAGATCCCACTCGAGCTGTCGTACTGATCTACTGTACACAGCAGGAACATTGAGCAATGATAGGCTAGTGCCCCATCTGGTCGAGGAGGTTCTTGCTGTTTCACTTAACAAATCATGGACAATTGTGATTTTTGTAGCCTTGTGTCGGGCCGGTCGACTCCTTTATGGTCAGACCGATGAGGGCCAATCAGGAATTTCAACGCGAAGAAATTCGAACTTCANTGTCGGGCCGGTCGACTCCTTTATGGTCAGACCGATGAGGGCCAATCAGGAATTTCAACGCGAAGAAATTCGAACTTCGTGGAAATTGTTGAGACACGTTCATTGGGTCTGCTCCATTCTCGCTGTACCATATTCTGGTGAGTCTGTGTGAGAAACCCACAAGTCTTATGGAAATGAATAAGAAGTAAGAGCCCCGGCTGAGGTTCCCTAAATGTTTGACTGGCAAGTGCAGGGCTTTGTTGACTCTCGTCATTCACCTATCTGCCCAAGGCCGAATGAGGTTGGACTCGTGCTGGTAATGGTTAGAAATTCACCTGATCGGTGGATTATAATCTCCTAAAGGGAGAATGTGCCTACAGCAGGCATGGTGAGCTATTCCCAGTGGGGCAGATGCCCGCAATTAGTTATAAAACTGCAAAGAGAATGAAAACACCATATGGCTGGTGGCTAAGTGGGGTCCTGGAGTATTTTAATAATAACATACGTTTCACATAACACAGTTTTGTGCCATAGCGCCTCAACTGCTGTAGTCTGCTGTCCACTGGCCTGGTTACAAACTTATGCTTGATGGTGTGTTCAGGCAGGCTGTCGAGCTAAGGCTTGCCCACGCTATCATAAAAGATTGTACGTGCCACTCGTGCGCTTTACGGAACAGTGGTTTCCTTGGTGGTTAATCGCTAGCCCACAACTGCTGAGGTCCCAGGTTAGATTCCACAATAAGTTGGCCACGGCTAGCCACCGTTGTGGAAGGCCGGCATGCTTACCCTATAAAAACTGAACACACGATATCTCGATTTGAAACACGTCCTGAGTTTCGCTTAACAATGTAGGTTTTATTGTGCAAGTCACAATGTTTCATATCATTTTTGTTTTTCAAAATTTATATAAGAGATCGTTAAAACAATGATATCCCACATTACAGTGCTTGATAATGACTCTAGAAAAACGTAACGGCTTTAATTTAACTTCGTATTTCATGCATTACCAGACCGTTGCCTTTCTCTTACGGATGTTGGCTTTGCGGTCGCAGTTCTGCTTTCACGGAAACTTCAACACTCATATATTTTCTAAGACGTTGCATCGGAAAATATTAATTGTAATACCTGACACGGAAATTTCAAGTTTCCATTTATGATTTCCATAATAGAAGTAATTCCGGACTGTTCACAGTGATATTTGAAATACATTTGTTCATTATCATTTTAATGTTGCCAATAGTTTCATAATTTTGCATAACGCAGAATGATATGTCACAATTTTTTTAATACAGACATTATAACGGGCATTTTTAAATGGTAATGAATTACACCTAAATCAGTAGATAATTTTGTACTTTAAATTCTTGTACGAAATGAAAAACTTGTATCAAAGATAATATAAAGAAGTACATTTTACTGTTTGCTTGATATCTGAAACTCAACTAGTAGTAAGGCTTACTTATGTACAATGTTTATATATTCAATAATGTTTCCTTTAATTCGTAGTTATTAATTCCGTACATCTTACACTAAAGAGCCAAAAAAACTGGTACACCTGCCTAATATCGTGTAGGGCCCCCGCGAGCACGCAGAAGTGCCGCAAGACGACGTGGCATGGACTCGACTAATATCTGAATGTATGCAGGAGGCATTGAAATCTGCGTCAATTTGAGAAAGGTTTGCACGTCTGTCACGTTTAATGATTCTCGTCAGTCGTCGTTTGTCCCGTTCGTTCACGATCTTTTTCCGGACGCAGCGAATTAGAATNTCGAAGATTTGATGTTTTACCGGATTCCCGATATTCACGGTACACTCGTGAAATTGTGGTACGCGAAAATCCTCATTTTATCGCTACCTCGAAGATGCTATGTCCCATCTCACGTGCGCCGACTATAACACCACGTTCAAACTCACTTAAATCTTGATAACCTGCCATTGTAGCCGCAGTAACGGATCTAGCAACTTTGCCAAACGCTTGTTGTTATTTGCATACGCACGCCTATACCAGTTTTTTTTGGCTCTTCGCTGTATTTATACTTGACAAAAACGTTAATACATTTGCAGTACGCATAATGTGGGTTCGTTAAGTTACCTACATGTTTGTTAGTTAGGCTAAATGAGTGAAGAGATTTGGGTGGCTCTTGCAAGGTCTTGAGAGCCGATTAGGGTGGTAGAAGTGAGTATGAAGCAGCGCCGGAATGAAAGGGTGTGGGAAACGGGAGATCCCCGAGAAAACCCGCCGACCAGCAGCATCGTCCAGTACGATTCCCACGTGCGAAAATCGGGCAGTGACCCGGCGGATTGAACCCGGTTCACCTTGGTTAGGGGGGGGTGAGCAGGCTAACCGCTTAGCCACCGTGGTCTCAAGTTAGACTAAATAAGTGTGACTTTTGTGTCCGTAAATGAGGTACGGTACTTGTACATTATTTTAGATAACTATGCAGTTTTGAGTATACATTAAACAGACACACGTAGTTTAGCTAGGATATACAGACGGTTTCAGATGACAACAGCAGTACGCAGTTTGTGATATAGGACAAATAATAGAACATTTCACGAGAAGGAACCTATGTACGGAAACGCGTGGCTTGGTCGCTATGGGATGCCAAAGTATTACAGTGTTTTGGACATAGAGCGTGCGGTTAGCTACAAGTTTAATCAGTACGACACCTCCACAAATGCAATAAGAGCACGACACCATGGATTGCAAAAGGATTTCGTATTGATGACCTCAAAATGCATTACGAAGTGTACAACGGTGGTGCAGAGATATAAACACGCGGTACGCCATATTATACGTACAGTCTCTTCGCACTTTCTTCACACTTTTTGAAACAAACCTTTGGAAAATCGCCCCATAAATGACGTGCTTGGTCGTTTTCTAAAAATGTAATGTATCACATGCGTTTTATACGTCTGTTAACATAACAGTACTTTATTTTTTATTAAATGTATCTTTTATTTATGTTTTATTCTTAAATTATATAGTTCAATGTAAAAGTAATCTGAATAATCAGGGGTAAAGTAGATGTGTTGGAAATGCCTAGTAAGAAATAGTTATAATACAAAATATAATTACACTGACTGCACACGTATCCGGTGCATTACTGCGAATGGACTTTAACACCCCAAACAAAACAGTTGAGAGGTAACCAACTTTGTCGCCCCATAGCGGCCAGATCACGCATTTCAAAACATAGGCTACCTCTTGTCAAATATTAAATTCTGTGTCACATACTGTACGAAGTAGGTGTTAAACATATTGTATACATTATGGCAGGTAGACAGGTAGGTAACTAGTTATGGCTTAACGTCTCGGAGACAGCGAGGCCATTAGAGACGGAGCGAGTGGCTCAGAAGAGAAGCAGGAACGGGGAAGGAATAGGCCATGGCATGTAGTCAGGAACAATACCAGCATTCGCCTGGAAGTCATTTCGGGAAACCATGGAAGAAAGAAATCAGGACGGTCGGACAGGAAATTGAACCCGGGACCTCCCGAATGCGAGTCAGGAGGTTTAAAACTGCGCCACCTCACTGAGTTTGTACTTATCAAATAGGATAGTTATACTAGCTACAATAATTTATAATTTATTTATTTCGCTAGTCATTAGTTGCTATCATTCCAAGATGCTACAACAGAATAGCTCAGTACACATGGCACGATGGCGAGGCCGTTGCTTTGGTGTGAGCGTACTCATTCTCTGATTGGCTACTGCATACCGCGTACGGTTTACTTTTGGCTGGGTTGTTTACTGCCAAGAAGGATACGATGCGCTCATTGTCTAACCATTCCCAGTATAAGCAAATGTTTTGCCCCTCTTTTTTTGTTAATGCTCTGCAGCGAATGTGGATCTTTCCCCGGAAATCTTGTGCCCCGATGTACTCAAATGAATTTTAATTTATTTTTTCTCTTGTTGAAGGTTTCACATGCCTCATATATGGAACTAGTTCAGCTCGTAAGCTGGTTGACTGAATAACATCACAAATAAAATTATATGAGCAAAGTGGCGTTCAGAAGTAGCTTCTTTGAATGACTGAAAATCAATCTGCTCGTTGTCGGTGTATTTCTTTACATGCTGTATAAAAAAAATTCAATACTGCAGTTGTATCAAAGAGTAATCGAGAATACAGAGGTGCCACGAACTCCAGCCAGACGTCGGTACTGGCCAGCAACATGGTGGAACGCTGTTCGCCATTCAGCGTCTGGGAACTTACCGTACTTGCCTCCCAGCCGATAGGTAGTTCTTCTCAGCACGTCTAGCCAGTCACACAAGGCCACATCCAGAGCCTCGCCCAGTCAATCATTGAACTGATACTCATGCATCGAAGAAATCGCCACGCCATTTCACTGTATGCTTGTCCCATTCTGTGTTTATGTACTAGTTACAGAAATTATTTTACATTTACTCTGCTAGAGAATATTTTCTGTCAACCCATGACGCTACTTCCGTCGTAGCAGGTTTATATTCAATGTGGTTTAGTCTGTAAGTTTGTTGATTGAAAACACTATATGAGTTTCAAACAAGAGCGGAGAGTAGTGTAACTGTGTGACGCGTTGTGTCAGTGAGCTGGTTCAGGAGGGAGCAGGGCCACGCCGAGTCCACAGACAGCTACGACGAGAGTGAGTCTCCGGTGGAAGGAGTCTTGAACCGCCAGCCGTCTCTTCACCACATGTCCAGCAAGGCCGTGCATAAGGGATCCTCCAGGTAATCTCACACCACATACCCTACCTTACAATCAGTTTGCCCCCGTGTCCACGATTGAAGACACGTATTGCACGTGGATGATATTTATGGTTCATGCTGTACACAACAAGGGAATACTGATCAGTTTTTGAAAGCCTTCTTTGTGAGAAATTTGATTTGTTCAACTTTATACCCCTCTCATTTTTGAGTGCTGACATCAGTAAACACGCAATATGTTGTTAATTGATTGCGAGAACCATGCTCACGCAATTACAGAGCACATAAAAGAAAAACTTAACTATCGCAACAACTGCGCTCGTGAATTACATCACGACTGAACGTGCTAAAACTACAGTATTGGCTTTTCACGGTTATTTTAACACTAACTGGCGTGCGCCCTTTAAAGTTGGTAACAGCTGAGGAAAAGTAGTTCACTGTTTTTACGTCGAATTAAAACTGTTGAGCAAACATTTGTGAGTACTGGAATGATTTGTTCTGTTCTCTGATTTTTTTTAATGCATGTACATATAATAATCAACCAACTGGTAAAATATTTGCTTTTGTAATAATTTCATAGTTAGCCTTGAATGACGCTTGACTAAAGTAATGAAGCCCATGGCAAAGCAAATTTTACACACGTGGCGGAAGAATACGCAATTTACGTACAAGAAGATCTTAAGCAGGACCTTCAAAAGTGAACAGCCTGTAAGATAATAGTTGGAGGTCCCAGGTTGAGTGGGACCTAGTGTGTCGCAAGACACGGTCCCATTCGTCTAGGCATGCAGGGCATATTCTAACTACAGGACACGTGCATAGCGACTTTACTGGGATTGGGTAAACATGACCGCTATTGCTGTCACGGTTACCGCCCATGCTAAATTAACCTCAACTACGAAGGTAGGCGGCAAGCCGGCATGGGCACAGTAATAACCCCCACGACAGAGTATAATTGCACAATAGAATGCAAAATGTAAATGTAACAGCTAAATCCTATTCTGAACACACCAGGGTAAGCCAATTTCACGCCCAAAGCATAATACTTGGAGTTGAAATGAAAACTTGAAATTGGTCTTTGGTCACGAAACGTTTCTCGAAAGATTTTCGTGTTCAGACGCCACTACTAAATATGCAACTGGTTTTAATCACGTGTTTTGTAGCGAACTTCTGCAATGCACATCATGCACCACCTAGACTTAGCACTTAATGCAAGTCAAAAACCACGTTTATTTATGTATATTTAATTTTAACTCTAACTTGTCTAATACAGTAAATATTCTCAATTTCACCAAAAGTAATAAAACTAAAAGATGTCCGCCATAAACTATGCATTTTCAGAGCCATGTTCAAGATATACTTGTACGCACATTGCGTATTCTGCACCGTATTTAAAATTAACATGAAATTGGCCTCATCACTCTATTCGTGCGTCGCTCAAGTGAAACAGTGAAATTATTAGAAAATTAAATATTTTACAAATTGTTTTAAATCATTTGCTTATAAACACTAATAAATGAGAAAGGAAAATAAATTATTTCAGCTTACACTAATGTTTACTTAACACTTATAATTCAATATTTAGAAATAGAACTACTTTCTGTCTGTAGTTGTCAACTTTACTAGGTGCATGCAGCCATGAATGCCCGTTAAGAAATATGCAAGGTTTCATTCTGAACAGTTACATAGTGGCTGAGATTCTTGCAAGAACGTAGTTTATGAAGTCTTGGAGAACTATAACTCACACGAGAGTATCTCAGACAACGCAACGATGAAAGTTCTTGATCTTTGATGACAAAAGTCACACCTATACTGTTTCGTTGTTTCGCTAGTGAACGTAATTGGGAAAGCAGAGACAAACGGCAGTGTATAATGGTGGATATATGTGAAACAGTTCTAGCTCCTCTTGAATGCCAGTAAATTTGTACAAAATACAAAGTGGCAATCTTGTATATTTCTGTAGTTGCCTCCACTGAAGTATATTTTGTTAAAGTACAGCCCGGATGCCTCAAAGATCGAGACCTGCGACATTTGAGTAATTATTTGATATTTGAGCCTTTATTATTGGATAAAAGCGTCCTTGGGACGAACCACACACTTCCAATGGTAGATGTCAAAAGAACATACAAAT
This sequence comes from Clitarchus hookeri, assembly GCA_002778355.1. Lineage (NCBI taxonomy): Eukaryota > Metazoa > Arthropoda > Insecta > Phasmatodea > Phasmatidae > Clitarchus > Clitarchus hookeri. Next base: position 127,832 of record NQII01000192.1, on the reverse strand, counting down.
ACTTGTAATTTAGTCCGTCGCTAAAAATACACGCGTAGATTGCAGGTGCCTACTCAGAGATAATGAGAGACACAATGGGAAGACACAGCTGCACGTGCAACTCAATACTTGATGTAGCAGAAGACAATAAACAAAGGATGCCGCATAGTGTTTATGCGGGATTATGAGGTCTAGCGTGATATAAAAAAATAACAAGAATTTCGCACGTCATTAGAATAAAAATGTGTGTTTTGTGACAAGGGCGTGGGGCGTCGGAGCAATGAAGCTGTTCATGCTTTGTCATTCCAGCCCCCGGCGGCCATCTTGTCAATCAAGTTGGATGTCGTTGACCTTCACCTTGAGCTTTGACCTTAACTCCGGTGACCTTTGACCTCGAAACCCCAAAATATCCCAAAAAAATCTAAAAAGATAATTATAAAAAAGAATAAAAATTTATTTTTAAATAATTTTAATATTCGTGAAAAATTATTAAAATATATTTTGGGCAATTTATTATTAAGAACTTAGTATTCAAAAATTTATTTTGAAAATCTTACATTTCCGGAGGTCGTCAAACACCATGTCCATTAGACGAGTGATCCCCTATGCCACAACCACCAATTACTCACATTTATTCAGCCAAATAGATGTGTTTGCTAGAACCTCCACCAATGATTCTCATTGGGTTATTACTCACCTTTAATTGGCTAATTACTCACATTTGTTCGATCCTCTTCCAATTTATTTAATTAGTCAATTGCGCCAACCCCTCCACCACCCCCAATGATTCCCGTTGGCTAATTTATCGTGTGTTTTAGGAAACCTTCGCTTGGCCAATTAGTCGGCAGGCCTCCACTTCCACCAATGTTTCTCATTGGCTAATTACTCACCTTCATTCGACCAGTTAGTCGTGTTCGCTCCACCTCCTTCCAATATATAAAATGCTCCACCAATGATCCTCATTGGCTAATTACACATATACGTTAGATCCACCATTACTCCATATCCAACAATGATTCCCATTAGCTAACCACATCATGTGACAATCTCTCTCATTGGCTAATTACTCGTGCGTTTTTGGAAACCTTTGTTCCGACCAATCAGCGGCCTGCTTTAGTCGCAAGAGCGTGCGTATCCCCCCCCCTTCCTCTAATTTATTTATAAAGCGCACCACGTGCCCCCTCGGGAAAGTAGTTATTTTTTCGCTCTTAAAAAAGAAAATGTTGCGCGTGTTGTCCGAGCGGCTATAAAATCTTGTCTGCCATTTTAGGATTCGTAAGGGTGCGCTCGCTTAGTGCCTTACACAAATGGGACGAGTTGCGGTACCTGCCAAAAGAATTTCTCCTTGCCTTCGCACCTCACAAAATTTCGACTGTATTTAAGTATTTGCTGGCCTACCTACAGCAAGACGAAGACAAACGGGACTGCCTCCCATGCTAGAACGACTCTAAAATCGCCTATTCGTTCTGGGAGTCTGGGTCACTACATACGTACGAAGAAAAATGTGATGGATGGGACCACTGGTTAAATTCAGTGACTCCAGGTGATTGCAAGCCTACTCAACAGTTAATAACCTGCTGCACTCCTGGGAATTGTGTGGTTCATCACATGAAACGGGATACGACTATTCCAGCAACCGTAGACGAAGTTTTGGAATTTGCAACAACTTCGAGTCGAAGCAAGGTCGACCCTCCTACGACCACCGATATCCACGCCCCTGACTGCTCCACCCAAAACTGCTTACGTCGGTAAAATAATACCAACGAGCCTTCGACTCAAACGGCCCCAACTAAATGTCGAAGATTGTACCACAGCCACCGTGTTGACACATCGATGCATAAAAATTCTGGGGAACCTGCATCGAACTGTGAAGAGCACCCATGGAAACGTTCACATGTGACGTCACCTGCTGCCGCCAACATGGATTCATCTTCGGCCGACTTTAATTTGGACGATGTCACTTTCAACATTGCAATTCTACTGCATCAGATCGAATGTGAAAGACTGCTAATATTTTTTTACTAACATGTTTTGGTTCGTACATTATATTTTTTAAGACTCTCGAATTTTATGTAAATTTGTAGTTTTTAATTTGTGTAAATAAAACATAGCTGTACAGAAAATTGATTATCTGTGTATCTTAATTTTAACCTTATATTTTTTTAATATGGCGTTAAATTATTTGCTAAATAAATGAAGTGTTGAAAAAATAAATATTAGTTGAAATAATATTTAAAGGATTGGCTCGCGGGAACATACAGTAGCGAAGGAGCAAGGAAGGACATTTGCCACCGATGTATATGGACTTTTGAGCGGCTGAAGGAAGCAGGAAAAGCTAATATAGAGTCATTCTCCACGGCACGTGGATGTAACCTGTCTCACGCGTGCTGCAAGCTGATTGAACAATTGCCTTACTGGATTCAATATGAGTTTTATGGCAGCTAGCTCCGTCTCCGATTTCATGCATGATTAGCTCTTATCTCGTATCGAAATCAATGCTGATGGCTACCGCAGTTCCGCTGGTATCCTTTCTAAGCCGATCCTGGGAGCGTCAACGTAGCTCTTATGACGGGGAAAAACTCCCACTGCATTACTTTGTCATTGGCCATTAACAGAATTTCGTGTTTAAAATATAAAATATTTAATGTTAAAAATATATATGTATTTTAAAGGAAAAATTATAATAATTTTAACTTATATAAGGGTCCTGCCTACCTTGCAATAAAATTGAATATATTGGTAATTTTTTTTATTCTCAGGCATACAGGCACATGACGAAGGGGAGGCAGGCTGTGATGGGGGTATGCAGAGCATTATAGGAGGAGATGGGCACTCGCTTATAAGGTATAGTTTGGGCGTCTATGTGCATAGTTGTACTGTATCAGGTCGTAAAGGATTCTAGATCGATTTCTGGTCCGAGAGTGACGAGGTTCTCCTAATTAGAGCAGGGGAATTATTCGAAAATATGGACGCCTCTGCATCTACCGCCGCAGAGCGATGCAACACTGCACCATCAGAGACCATGGTAGAATCCGGCGCTGCAGTTATAGCAACAGTCGGCTTCGCAATGGAGACGCTCTTCCAGAGCACACAGACGCCACCCTTCCAGAGCTCCCAGATGGCACCCTTCCAGAGCACCCAGATGGCACACTTCCAGAGCACCCAGACAGCACCCTTCTGGAGCACTCAGATGCCACCCTTCGGGAGAGAATAGACAGCACACTTAAAGGGTTCCCAGACAGCACAATTCCAGAGTACCCTTCCAGAGCACGCTGATGCCACCCTTCTGGACAACCCAGACACCACCCTTCTGGAGCACCTAGATGCCTTCCTTCCGGAGCTCCTTAACACCACAATTCCTGAGCAGACCAGACAGTTCCCTTCCAGCGCTCTCAGACGGCACTCTTCCAGAGCACTCAAATGGCACCCTTCCGGTGAAATCCAGATGCGATACTTCCAGAGCACTTAGATGTCACCCTTCTGGAGCACCCAGGCGCTACCCACTGGAGCACACAGACAGCACCCTTCTGAAGCACACAGACAGAACCCTTCCGGAGCACCCAGATAGCACCCTTCTGGAGAACCCAGACAGCACTCTACTGGTGAGATCCAGATCCCAACCTTCCAGAGCACCCACTTGGCACCCTTCTGAAGCACCCATATGGTATCCTTCGGAACACCCAGACAACACCATTTTGGAGCACCCAGAGGTGTCTTTCCGGAGCACATAGATGAAACCCTCATGCTGTATCCAGGTGGCACCATTCCGGAGCACTCAGATGGCACACTTCCATAGCACACAGACACCACCCTCTGGAGCACCCAGACAGCGCCCTCCAGCGCACCCAGATGGCAGCCTCTGGAGCACCCTGATGGCATCTTTCCAGGGCTCCCAGAATGCACCCTACCAAAGCACCCAGCCATCACCCCTCCGGAGTACCCAGACGGCATCCTTACAGAGCACACAGACGGCACCCTTTCTGAGCACCCACACAGCACTTATTCAGGAGAAATCAGACGGCACCCATCCAGGGCTCCCAGACGGTAGCATTCCACGACTCCCAGATGCCACCCTTTTGGAGCACCCAGACTGCACCCTTCCAGGGCTCCCAAAATTCACCCTACCAGAGCACCCAGATGCCACCTTTCCGGAGCACCCATACTGGACCCTTATGGAGCTCCTAGATGCCACCCTTCCGGAGCACCTACATGTTTTCGTCACACCGCTCCACAGTTATGCTAACCACCGGCTGGTCCGTATAAGTTACGCCGTACAGTAGAGGAAATGTACTTGCACATTTTTTCTCGGGAATGAACTTATCATCAGGGCGTGCTTCACTGCTGCAAGAAGACTTTGTGGAAGGTCTCGTCCTCGAGTCTAGGTTTACTTCGCATGCAAAAGGCGTGCAGGTGGAGGTCCAGTCAGGGAAACCTTGCCTTTTCACAACATTGTTACGACCATCACATTTCTCCTGCCATTTACACACATAATTAATTTTACTTTTTTGGAAAAGTTCATACAATAAAATTTCGGTCATTCTTGTCTTCTTGCATGGACATCACAATCTCGTTTTACCAACTCCTCCAGCAAACAAGGAAGCGTAGAGTCAGGACTTAAAATGTAAACGTTACAGTTTTTATATTCACACTTTAATGCGTCCTGTATATAACGGCCTTCGAAATCATCGTAGTAGCACAGCCAGCGAATTGAACCGTCACAAAATTGAATTTGCAGAACGCCTCGAGCATTTCGAACATTTATGCGTTGGTACCTACAATTCAATTCACTGTACTTGCTCACATCTTCTGACATGCATGGTGAAAATTCGGTGACGTGCACTTCTATTTCTTCTTCGATATCATGGTATTAAAATTCGGAGCCTATGGAGCTCTCTGCGAAGCTGGGGGAGAATAATATGTACAACATTCTAGCCGATGGAGGCTGCTACGACGAGTTGACTGATTGTTGCGTGTTCGTGCTAGTAGACCACATGGACGAAGTTGCTCCTAGTGCCAATATCGTACGGATGAGCTGAAGAATATTATCTCAATTTTCTTCTGCGATGCTGTTGGTGTTATATTCTTCTTCACTTGACACTATAACTATACTAATTCAGCAGGGGTTTGAAACCCTGCAAGTTTCGAAATGGTCACTGTGTTTTGCTCTTGAAATAGCGAAAAATAGATGACAACGAGTAAATGACTACTTTCCCAAGGGGGCTCGGGGTGCGGCTTATAAAGAGTTTAGGGGGGGATATGCACGCGCTTGCGACTAAAGTAGGCCCCCGATTGGTCGGAACGAAGGTTTCCGAAAACGCACGAGAAATTAGCCAATGAGATATATTGTCACGTGACGTGGTAAGCCAATGTGAATCATTAGTGGCGATGGAGGGGGTTGAACGAACGNCCAATGAGATATATTGTCACGTGACGTGGTAAGCCAATGTGAATCATTAGTGGCGATGGAGGGGGTTGAACGAACGTGAGTAATTGGTGGAGCAATTAAATATATTGGAAGGGGGTGGAGCGAGTGCGACTAATTGGTCGAACGAAGGTGAGTAATTAGCCAATGTAAAACATTGGAGGGGATCGAACGAAGGTGAGTAATTGGTGGAGGCCTGTCGAGTAATTGGCCGAACGAAGTCTTCCGAAAACACACGAGAAATTAGCCAATGGGAATCATGGGTGTGGGTGAAGGGGGTGGTGCAATTGGCCAATTNTCTTCCGAAAACACACGAGAAATTAGCCAATGGGAATCATGGGTGTGGGTGAAGGGGGTGGTGCAATTGGCCAATTAAATATATTGGAAGGGGACTGAACGTAGGTGAGTAATTAGTCAATGAGAATCATTTATGGGGGTTCTAGTGAACGCATCTAATTGGCCGAACGAATGTGACTAACTGGGTGGCGGAGGGGATCAGTCATTTGCTGGACGTGGTTATGGGGGGACCTCGGGAAATGTAATATTTTTAAAAATATATTTTTAATAAAAAATTTGTTAATAATATAATTTTAATAATAAATTGTTTAATAATTTTATAATAAGATTTAAATAATATATTTTACATAATTTTTACAACATTTTTCCAAATACGTTTTTAATAAATATTTTATACATTTTCTCAATTTTTGTGATTTTTTGGGTTTTCAAGGTGATCTGTCACTGCGTTTAAGGACAAAGGTCAAGGTCACTGACATCCAAAATGGCGGAAAAGCTAGCCGTCGGGGTACCGGAATGACAAAACATAAACAGCTGCGGTGCTTCTACGCCCTTGTCCCAAAATTTACTTTTTCAGTCTACTAACTTCCCGAATTATAGTGTTTTCAGTAACCAGCAAAGCACTAAACTCTTAAAAATGATTGGCAAACTTACCACATGAGTGTATACGGATAGTGAGAAAGAGTGAATGGTAAAGTTGTTCCCATACATCCATGGTAGCGATCCTACATTTGCTCTGGAAAGTGACAATGCTAAGGGAAGTTCCAGGTTTTGTATAGCAGCGACGCTAAACATTCTTATATTTTCTGCCTGGTACATTGCACTATTCCCATACAACGTAAAGGTTAAAAACTTACAATACACTTTAAGAAGTTTACTAGGAATTTTTTTTGCAGTGTAGGTTTTAACACGGATAGAGACCCGTAAATTTCTCGAATATATCCGAGGACCAGTCAAACTTCGACCACGTGTACAATTGAGTTCTGCCCCTTATGCACCGTGGTTTGTTTCACACGTCCCGGGACACTGCCAGCCATTAACGAACCCACAAGTAAAACACAAAACAAGGACGGAATCTCCTACTACCTGGTTTGTAGTTAAACTGCAGCAACAGCCTATCAACAACTAACTGAAGTTCGACTATACAAATGACTGCGGATTCTAGTTTGTTGTTGAGAGAATCTGCGACATTTCCGCATCTGTAATCGTAAATTTGTATGAGACACCTGGAAAATTAAATGTCTTGTAGAATCCCATATTTTACTGCCCTATACCTGCTTGAGCGTAATTCGTGATTCCATTGGCTACTGGCAACTAGAATACGTTATCAACACGCGTAACCACTTTCCCACGAGTTGGCTGCTCAGCCACTCAGCTTTTAATATTGGCCTAACCAATTCGGTCACACATTAATTTCCGAGTCCAAGTGTTGCAATCCGTAATTTGTTTGGTGTGCGCTGTACTTGTCTTGAACAAGGCGCTATGTACTCCGTGATATTGACGTTCATCATTCATGTCAAAGAAACCGACAGGGAAGACTGGACACTCGTGTCTTGCTTTGTACGCCGTGACTGAACGAGTTAGAGCGTCCTTGGGATGTTCTTACAGCTTGTCGGCCAATGCCACAAGTCAAGCCGCCATACAACATCTTGGAATGTAGTCTACAGCCACATTATGACTTCAGTTTTGAAGGTCTCTATGAATGGTTTATTGTCCCCGACAACAGACATGTCTGTAGTAAGTGTTGTTTTTTGCAGCCAAGTGAACCAAACCCTGCAGAAGGCGAAAAGGCGGGTAGAAGAGCACTTCATCAAGCTGGGGCTTGGCAAAGGCAAGAAAAAAGACAGCAGCATGGAGGACACTCAAGCGAGCTGTGAGTATCGACGACAACTTCGTAAAGAGCCAGTTATACATATCTCTGTCACACGTAGCGTTATTATAACAAGTGTATTATTTTCGCAAATTAATTCAGTGGCAAGCTAGGGCAAGCACGTATACTCGTTGTTCCTTTTGTGATCAAGTCACAGTAGATAATTACACAGAGACGAAAATGTTGTGGTGGTTCCTCTGATGTGGCTGAACCCACTCTCCGATTGGCTGACGAGTCTCTGGGAACGGGCTTTGTGTCCGATTGGCTGCTGCGTGCTGCGAAACGTTCCTTATTGGCTGGTCTGCCGGCTGGCGAGTAAGTTACCAGGCGCTGATTGGCGAACGGCGTTCAAGAATTTTGCTGGTCAGACCCCATTTTTCTGGCGTGTGGGTCTGGAATTCGCGGTTCAAGCGGCTGTTTCTCCTTTGCATTCTTAACTACTCTGTGATTAAGTCACAGTAAATTTGACGTTACTTTTAACTCTTCAGCCAGTAATAAACCGAAACAAATAATATATCTAAGACCGCCTATTTTTCGCGAAAATATTTACATACAGGCTGGACTTCAATGTCATATGTGCACATTTGCAGCTTTCCTTTGATTATTGGTAGTGGCACCTGCTTTTCGTGAAAATACTTCAGGACAAGTTGTGTTCCAAAGCACTTTAGTTCAGGACCACTTTCGTGATTGGATCATTTTAATTGTCAGGCCTGTCCGCAGATCACGGACGGTCAGCGTGAAAGAAACTTAATTCTGATTGACTCACTCGTGCAACAGTCTCTCTTCACACAAATACATGCCACTAGTACCCAAATTAAGATTNCTTAATTCTGATTGACTCACTCGTGCAACAGTCTCTCTTCACACAAATACATGCCACTAGTACCCAAATTAAGATTGCAAATGTGTGCACATGGGATACTGAAATCTGGCCTCCGCGTGAATCTTTTCGCGAAAAACAGGTGGCCATAATTATTGGCCAGGTTTGTTAGGGATGAGACATTTCCTTATCTGACTGGGCCAATCAGATTAAAGTTACTCCGATACTGAACATCCGTGATTCGTGGGCAGACAGTTAATTTTCTTAACAATTTAAATTATCCAATTAGAAAAACTCACCTGAATTAAAGTGCTTTGGAGTGAACTAGTCGTGGAATCTTTTCGCGAAGAACAGGTGCCCCTAACTATGACCATGTGACATGCAGCCAAGTAGAATAAAAAGCCAATGAATAAGCATTCTTGGCTCTCATATGTATTGTAATTACTAAATCCACGTATCACTAGTGATTACTTAAATATAAATGGTTTTCCGCTTTAAACAGGTAATATTTCCAAGAGGTTTTTTCGAAAATATTTTAGTTTGTTTTTTAATATTCACTAGATAGCTCGTTATTGACACAGTATGCCCATTAGACGACGAATAGCAGATTGGCAGCACTGAATAGAAGATATATGATTGGGCCAATAAAACGCGCAAAGGGCAATCAGAAAAGGCCAATATTACACAACTGTGTATGGTGCTTTGAGCCTAATTAGCACTCCAAAAAATTTGTTGAAAATGAACTGTCTATAAATGTGTGTAAAAATATGTGCTGTATCCTTTACAATACGATTACGATGTTGTCCACCACAGCTATCCGGATTCCATTCTTCATTTGTGCGAAACTTGGAAGATGTTTCCGTTGGCTAACATGTTTTATCCAGGTACTCCCGTTTCCCCCGTTCTTGTGTTTTTATGGCCGCTGAAGAACGTCTAGTGCTCCAGGCAGTTCGGAAATGAGCACTTTTGTAAGCCGCACTTGCGATGCAATTTATACTAATATTGTATCATCACGCCACATGTGAATTAAACACCGATGTGAATTATGAAATTATGTGTCGTCCATGTTAAACTATTGCTGTGCGTGAGAAATATCAACATTCCATTGCCTTAACAATAAATAAATCTCCATTGAAATGTATTATGTAGTAAAAAATTCTGTACTTGATATAATTTTTCAAGGATTCGTGCAATGCGAGACCATTCCAAGGCTCTCGGGTATCCTGTGCTGAAGGGTAGGGCTATGTGATATCACTTTTCAATCTGTATCGTTACAATATATCGCTCACAGTGAGTACTGACAATCGATGGTTGTATATCACACATATAGCTTATATTAATTATACAAATTGTGACATCGCAAATTTAGGTCATATTTAAATCGCAAATATCGGCATCCCAACAGAAAAATTTATCATACTGATACCAGGCATCGCCAAAATCGCATATAACTGACATAGCAGATTACCAACATCGCATATTGCCTACGTCGCATATCGTCAAAGTCACATACCACTAATATCACAAATCAATAATATCGCATATCGCCAACACCACATATCTACATCGCATATCAATAATATCGCATATCACCAAAATTGCAAATCGCTGATACCACAAATAGCTAATATCTCATCTAACCGCTTATAGCTGATATCGTGATATTCAATACATTATTTTACATTTTTGGACCATATCGTTGCTGCGATATTTCGTAATTATTGATTCGTGATCGATATATCGCCACCGGAGGGTTGATGAATGTGTGTTGGGTGACAGACCTGAGCCGGCGCAGTTCGCTGGAGTGCGGCGACCACAGTCGGGAGTCGGAGTTCGTGGTGCTTAAGGAGCGCAAGTTGGTGCCTCTACTTCCGGTGCTGCACGGCATGACGAGGTTCTCCTTCCTGCTGGACACTTGCCCTCCAGGCTCCGTGCCTGACCCCTACCTGCTTGCCGCCGTACTCGACCTGGTGAGACACCCTGCTCTACACTCTACACTTCTTACGTATTAATCCTTCCTTTCATGCCCATTGTGCATAAACGTCAACATTTTGTATGGGAAGCTTATATTTGACCAGCACTGTACTACCTGCCCAATGATCTTCCCTGTAGGTAACTCATTCCTAAACCATACTACTGCATTACGTCATGGCTGCTTCATACCACTGATCAACGAGCTCAAAGACTACCTCTTGTTGGTTATGATAACGAAACATAGTTCTTTGCTAGCTTAAGTACAGCATGCATCAAACAATTTCTAGTTTGCAACACCAGAATATTATAAATTAATGTGGGAATGAAAGGCTTAAATAAAATCGTTATTTTCTGACAGTGTGATGTACGTAGTACTTTTGATAAATTATGCATGTTGTATAGTCGAGAAAGCAGTGTTGCCACTCTACTTCCTTTGTAGAGTGCTAGAGGTGAGGGTAATGAGGCGAGTGTGTGTGTTGTGGTAGCCTCACGCTCCAGTAGTGGCGAAGGCTGCATTGCTACTCGAGTGTTCTCACTTCGTACACTGCTGCAACAGAGGCCAGTGGCCCGCCTGGATGAAGCTCAACTTCCCGGTGTTCCGGCCCTCAGGTCCCGTCGTCAGCCGTGGACCTCCCACTGGCCAGCGCCGGACGCAACTGCTGCAGCGTTCCGCCGGCAAGATGTTCTACCAGTGGGCAGAGGTGACGTCACACACTCTCACTACTTCTCTGTAGCTGCTGCCGCTCTTACTCCTCTCTTGGGGCCGCGGTGGTGTCGTAGTCAGATTACTCGCCTCCCACCTAGGCGAACCGGGTTCAATCCCCGTCCGGGTTACTCCCGGATTTTCGTATGTGGGAACCGTGCCGGACGATGCCACTCGTCTGCGGGTTTTCTCAGGGATCTCCCGTTTACCCCGCCCTTTCATTCCAGCGCTGCTCCATACTCACTACAATCACCTTCATCGGCTCTCAAGACCTTGCTGTTAAGAGCCGCCCAAATATCTTCACTTCACATTATATCTTGTCTACTTTTCTGTATCTGCTTACTTTCTTAATTATCTACCTATATACTTTCCATTTCTCTGTAGGTGCCTACTTTCTTACTTCAGCTCTGTGTGCCTCTGCCGTCACTGCTGTTAAACTGAGAACAAGCATCCATGAAACCATCCACTGGTACTGTAAAACTGTTCCACAGAGACGTTTACANCTGCTGTTAAACTGAGAACAAGCATCCATGAAACCATCCACTGGTACTGTAAAACTGTTCCACAGAGACGTTTACACATCGCGTATTCATTTGAGGGCTAACTAAGTTCAGCCACATGTACATACAGTTAATTTTCTGCTTATATTGTAGTTCAGTGTGGTAGACATGCCCAAGGCGATTTTCGGCCCATGAAGTATCTGCAATAAAAACAAGAGCAGAATTCATTGCTATCTGGTATAGGGCTGAACTGCTGCAACAGCCAATGAACAACTTACTGATATTCGAGTACACAAAAGACTCTAGAGTCCNGTATAGGGTTGAACTGCTGCAACAGCCAATGAACAACTTACTGATATTCGAGTACACAAAAGACTCTAGAGTCAAGTTTGTGCCGAGTGAATCCGCGATATTTTAGGGTATCTGTGTATATTGCAGGCAGCACTCGGGGATATAAATCATAAGGTAATTATTCAATTATGTAATGAATGTACTGATAATTGCGTGATGTGTGTAGGCACTTGGGACTCGACTTGAGGAGTTGCTATTAGAAGACAAGAAGAACGTGGCGAATGTGGTGTTGATGGTCTCTGAAGAAGGAAAACAGAAGGAACTACTAGCGGAAGACGAAGAAGAGGACTTCCTGGACGAGTGTGAGTTCCTGTCGAAAGCCTTTAAAATGGCCCTTTCATAAATATTCAGTTTTATATGTTTCCGTCTCTAATACCTCGCAGTAGATAATATGTAAAGCCCTACCTACATATAATGCCCGGCAGACACATGGGCGTCAACTTTCCTCTTACTCGCTATAGTATGAAACCCGTCACGGACAGGTCTATAGCTGAGCGACAACAGAACGGCCCGGCAGCATATGCGCCATTCTACAAACATATGATCTTCAGTCTTTGGCGACAGCAGTGAGAAAGCATTACCTGATGTTAGTGAGACAGTTACCAGCATGATCAACGGTATACGGGCATCTCGCCCTCCCCCCTCCCTTTTCCATTCAATTTTCACCCCACTACTCCCTCTGAGACACACAGACGTCTGCTAGACACTATAACTTCTGTATATCTTAACCGGGGCTTGCTGGTAGTGTGAATAGTGCCCACAGTCTCTTCCAAGAGGGCATGTGTTAGATTCCCGGTGAAGTCACTCTATACTTTCTCATGTGGAAAACATGGTGTATGTTGTCATTGTTCGGCGGCCCCTATTAAGGTACCCCCGCCCTTACATTTTCTCTGCTCAATTCCTATTTCTCTTCCACCCCCGCGGGCTTTAAAGACCTGGTTGTTAATTGCCAACCAAATTTATGCATTAAATATTAAGTTTTACTGACTTACTAAAGCAAGGTGTTTCCGACATAGGTAATCTTTAAAAACAAATATGTGAGGTAAATTTACGTCTATTTTATAATCCCTTTAGGGCACCAGCCACCCACATACAAAAAAAAATTTACCTACAAAATCAAATACATTTGTGTGTTCTATATGTTGTTGACAAGCTTAGCTGTTTACCGGTAAATCACAGTCGTTCACGATAAGAGAAGCCCAGTTCCCCTCACAGCCAACAGTCAATGACAGAAGAACTACATATGATGTGCACATAGCATAATGAATTCCGACTAGCACTGCGATTTTCCAACTGCAGTGGTGTGTAAATGCCTTAAACCGAGGGAAGGATGATTTAACTCACGTGCGTCTTAAATATCTGTCTGCGAATCACAGATGTGCCTACAGTATCGGGGTAACCTGATTCTGTTTGGCCAGTCCAGTAAGGAAATGTTTTCTCACAAACACACGCCGTCAATAAGCAAAAGAATGCTGCTGGTATGCCCGTAGGTTATTGAAATCTAGCATGTGCGGAGTTCTTGACGCGAAAAGCAGTTGACTCTACTGATGGTTATACCTGTAATGACGTCACTTTCGCTGAGATGTTGAGCTTTCTTTGTTTAGCTTTCTTTGCTACACTGTGTGGTAAGTCATCATTGTCTGCCTGCAACGTGAGCTGGAGCTGGTGTGGGGAAGTACGCCCCCGCGACGGTACACTACAACATTTTATTGTATTTTTTCAAAGAATTGCTAGGATACTAGTTGCCAAGATCATTTCTGTGACACTACAATTAAATAAGAGTCAAATTTAAAACATATTAATGNTGCTAGGATACTAGTTGCCAAGATCATTTCTGTGACACTACAATTAAATAAGAGTCAAATTTAAAACATATTAATGAGTAATGTGTAAAACTGAAGCTTAATTTTAACAAGCAAGTAGTGTAGACTTGAAATTTATAATTTTAAAAAACGTGAAATACATCAACTACACTTTATGTTTAATAAATTAGTGTGTTGTAAAGTTGCGTCATTTTTGTAGTGATAAAATAAAATTTTTACAGCTGGTTTCCAAGATGCTGTTTCTAAAACGTTCAAATATTTAAACCTGGAGGTAAGTGAATTTGGCAAATTCCCAGTGACGTGTTGTACTTCAGGACTACAGTGACTTTGACTCTCCCTGAACCACTTCCCAGCTATCGTCTGTTCACGGTTTCGTCTCAATTTTTAAATAGGACCTTTGAAAGATCAACTCATGTGTGACGTGTTTTGTTATTTCCTAAATATGAGAAGTATCACAAACTTTGTGTACTTCAGTTAATACAAAAGTAAATTACTTTTGGTTTGTCTTATCTTTAAATTGTAATATTTAGTTAATTATTAATATAATTTTTTTTAGTAATACCTAGTGAGAAATAGTTTTTGTGCAAAATATCTAGACACTGAGATCCCACGAATTTGGTGCATTGTCCCTTTTGCGTAATTTGCTAGACTCGGTTAGGCTTTGTTTGCATGAAGCGAGTGAATACCTTGGAGTAGAACTTTGACAAGGCTTCAAAACAGTTGGAAATAACTGCGAATTAACAATATTCCTAATTATGAAGTAATAATGTGATCGTATCACGTGCAGCCAAGGAGAATGAAAAAAAAAAATCCTTGCACCATGGTAGCTGCCAATGAATTACGGCCCGAGCATGTGAAAGTCCTACAAGTCTAGGCTGCTGCCTAGCGAATTTGCGAAATTCACGTAAAGGCTGTTCACAGTAAAGTGAGAACTTTTGAAATCAAACTTGAAAAAATGCCACTGTCTCTATTTACATATATTTTAACTGGCACACAGGCTGGCAACCACCCAGTAAAATTTTGTGGACATTGAAATTATTTTAATTTATGTCATATACTTACTGTTTTTTAATGCATTTAAGTGTAATTATAAACACATTTTTGTAACGTTTTTTTTATAATTCTACAGTGTCCCTTGATCGACGCATGAATAAAGTGATAAGGTCCATGGCAATGTTAATTTTTCATTTGGTGTAGGATTACACAATGCGCCACAAGCATATTTTAATATTCCCGCCTACCTCGCGCTTTAACTGTATTTCAGAGAACTCCAAAACGGATAAATAAGAAAATGTCCCTTAAGCACCGTATCTCAACATATAAGCGTCAGACATACACGAAAATACTCAAGTACCCTGCACTGAAACTGGCTACAGAATTTCCACCCATAAAATAACAGGGTCACAGATGAAAGTCCCATAGCTACACGCATTACGGCTAAACCAGTGTACACCAGTTCAGAGCCTTTCTCTTAGAGGCGATGGCACACTTGATGCGGGTGGCAGCGTCGTACTTATCGCTCCCACGCTCCTCGACCTCAAACGCGGAAAAAAAAAAAAAGCTCCAGGTAGGCGAGAGCCTTATGGAGTTTGCCTGGTTCAGAATTTGGTGTAGGGAAATATATATTTAATGAAATTCTGTTTTTTGGCATTCCTGCTAAAGATAGATATACACCAGCAGGAACTTTTGAGCAGAAAAATACGTCCTTCTTTGCTATTGATGCCCTTTGTAACATCAGTGTATATATAGCCTGTTTCCTCAAAATATCAGAAAACATAATAATTAAAATAATATTACTGAAAAACGAATACTTATATTTCCCTACATTCAGAGCTTAAGAGTATCATTTATCATGTTATGGATTTTTGTTTCAAGTTCATGCCTTCAAAATTAGCTTCAAAGAAACGAATTGCATTACCATGATTTCCCTTGAGCAAATTGTCAACCAGGCAACGGCCTTAAATAGGGCTTTGACAGGTGGTGAGTTTATTGTAAGTAGTGCATACGTCTACTTGTACTGTGTGGTTAGAGGTTAGAGGTGAGTAGTGAGTGTTGTGGTGTGTGCAGCGAGAGTGAGTGTGGTGGTGTGTACAGCAAGCGCCAGTGTTGTGGGATCGGAGTGCCCCATGGCTCTGCGACTAGTGGCGTGCAGCGTGCTACTAGAGGTGACGGCCTACATGAGGGAGACTTACCACGCTCTGCCCAAGACGTGCAGAGCCTCGGCCAAGGAGAGGCCTCCACCCTGGGAGAGACTCTACAGCCGCGAGGTAACCAATCGCCGCTGGAGTATGGCTCTCTCCTCCATGGGGCACTCACAGACGTCTGCGCAGAGCCTCCAGTCCATTCCAGTCGACAGAGACGCAGGTCAGACATCCCGCCTTCAAACACGCCACTCTACATTCGCTCTAGCTACACCATTGCACTCCTGAATGCCCTTTCACGCCATCAAAATATTATTCAAATTACTCTCAGTGCTTTTTAATTCAACTCATTGAATGCTATGTGACGTCATAATAATGTCTCATCGTCGCCATTTTCTCTTTCAATTTCTTGAATGTCTCGTTTTCGTTCATGATTTTCGTTTAGATCATGTTCTATATTTTCTTGATTCGAAATTTTCAATCGCTTATCACAGCTTTTCTGGAAGTATTAATATAAGTTATCTCATAATAATGGAGTTGTGGGCACATATTTAATGTTGTTACAAAATAAGGACGCATATTTTTCAAAGGAAATGTACAATAAAATGAATAAAATTTGTTGTGTATTAAACATTTTTTTTGTGTCGTGCATGAGCCGTAGATACTTCTAAAAATTTACTTGTGTTATTTTGAAACTGGTTTTATTAAAAGGTTTGTGATAAATTTTCATGTGGAGACTTGCAAGCTTACTGAATGGAATTCATAGAAAGGCATAAGAAGTAAATTTCTAGTCCAACAAATTGAATTCAAGTAATTAAATTCATAAAATATTTGATCGTGTGAAATGGCCTTAACTCTTNTGAAATGGTCTTAACTCTGACATTAAACTTCTGTGGTGGTATTTTTTCTTAAATACGGTATACTTAGGACCTCCTGTTTTTCGCGAAAAGATTCCACGACTTGTTGTACTGCGAAACACGTTAGTTCAGAACCAGTATCTCTGTTGGATGGTTTTAACTCGCACGCGTCTTAGGTGTCTGTCCACGAATCACACACGTATAGTACCGGAGTAACCGAGCTCTGACTGGCCAACCAAGTAGGGAAGTGTTTTCTCATAAGCACACGCTACCAATAAGCAAAATAATGTGCAGTAGGTGGTATACCCGTAGGGTATTGAAGTACAGCCATGTGCGGGAATCTTTTACGAGTTTGTTAT
Source organism: Clitarchus hookeri (assembly GCA_002778355.1). Classification (NCBI taxonomy): domain Eukaryota; kingdom Metazoa; phylum Arthropoda; class Insecta; order Phasmatodea; family Phasmatidae; genus Clitarchus; species Clitarchus hookeri. Next base: position 110,736 of record NQII01000192.1, on the reverse strand, counting down.
ATTGACAGGTTACTTTGGACAGTGTGAAGTTTTATGTTTACGTGATCCAAATACCATATACATTTATTATAGTTGCGAAGAAATCAAAAATGTTCAACGCTTTTTAGTACTTTATAAGTAAAAAGATCATCTACGTGTACATAGTATTTATGCCAAATGCAAGATAAATAAATTGTATCCACTACGTTACGGTATCGATGTTGCTTATAAAACCTTTATACGGAGATTTAAGTTTTATTTTCTAGTATTTCCATGTTGTCTTTCTGCAGATATTTTGTGTTTATGATTCCTCAACCGCACCAAAAGCAGGTAGATCAAGAAAACTATAAGATGCAAATTTACTTCACTCTCTCTTTCACGGAGAGCCACGTGCATTTTCCTGCTTCATGTGAACTAGGTAAATTAGTGCAGCAGTAAAACACTGCTGCATATTAACTACGTAAATTAGTGCGTTTTACTGCTGCATATTAACTGGGTAAATTAGTGCGATTTACTGCTGCATGTTAAATACGTACATAAGTGCATTTTACTGCTGCATATCAACTACGTAAATAAGTGCGATTTACTGCTGCATATTAACTGGGTAAATTAGTGCGATTTACTGCTGCATGTTAACGTCATAAATAAGTGCATTTTACTGATGCATATCAACTACGTAAATAAGTGAGATTTACTGCTGCATATTAACTGGGTAAATTAGTGCGATTTACTGCTGCATATTTACTACGTAAATATGTGCGTTTTACTGCTGCATATTAACTGGGTAAATAAGTGCGATTTACTGCTGCATATTAACTATGTAAATAAGTGCGATTTACTTCTGCATATTAACTGGGTAAATAAGTGCGATTTACTGCTGCATATTAACTGGGTAAATTAGTACGATTTACTGCTGCATGTTAACTACGTAAATTAGTGCGATTTACTACTTCATATGAAAAAGGTATTTTAATGCTTTTTACCACTTCATGAGAAGCGCGACCTTCCTGGAAACACAGAGGTGGATTTTTACGTCTAATTAGTTTTCTGGAGCGAGTTATATTTATACATTTCAAGAAGGCAGTATGGAAATCACTATTTATTTTTGTGGTATATTCATGAGTGGTTTCCTGTCTAGTTGTGTTGTACCTTAAAACTCATCCCCAGTTTCACCATTGGGTGGTTGAACTGCTGTATGTTTCAGTTGCTTTCCCGCGAATAGCAGACGTTCAGTACTGGAGTTACCTAATTCTGTTTGGCCAGCCGCAGACACCGAAATGTATTTTTAAAAAAACCCCGTTGTTAGTGACCAGAGGTTAAGTGCAGTCGTGCACGTAGTATAGTTGAGTTGACATAGTTGTGCGGCTCTTAACAACGAGGTCTTGAGTGCCGATGAGGATGAAATGAGGTGAGAATGGAGCAGCGCCGAAATGCAAGAGCGGGAAAAACGGGAGATCCGCGAGAAAACCCGCCCATCAGCGGCATCATCAAGCACGATCCCCACTTGCCAAAATCCGGAAGTGGCCCGGCCGGGAATAGAACCCGGTTCGCTTGATGGGAGGCTAGCAGGCTAACCGCTCACCCACCGTGACCCCACCACATAGTATATTGAAGTATTGCCGGCGTGCAGTTCTTTTCGCAGGATACTTGTGTATCATCCTGTACGCTTTTCGCTTGCAGCTTAACCATATGTCAACTTTGCTTTATTGATACAATCCCGAAAATATGTGAGGTCACAATGACACCATAAGAAACTATACTACAAATTTTCTAAGAATAACTGTGAAATTNATCCCGAAAATATGTGAGGTCACAATGACACCATAAGAAACTATACTACAAATTTTCTAAGAATAACTGTGAAATTTTTAATATAATCTTTCACACTTTTAGTTCTTTTGAGGACTTAAAATTCTGTTGTTCATAACCATATCCATTGATAGCTGCAACTTTGCACGATTTGTTGTAAACCGTTCACAGGCTGAGCATTTTGCGTTTAAATAGATATTTCCCTGTAAATAATAACGGGTAAGCCGCACCACGTATATGACGTTTTTGCAAGTAGTTCTGATGAATACGGTGTTCGAGTGGTCCCGAAATAAGNGGTAAGCCGCACCACGTATATGACGTTTTTGCAAGTAGTTCTGATGAATACGGTGTTCGAGTGGTCCCGAAATAAGCCTCCCAACGTAACGGCGAGGAGTCAAAATGCAATAATTCAAACATACTTGTGATGTAATTGCTTCATGGTTAAACACTTTCAGATTTGGCTATCTATATAGTGTACCACAACGTAATTAAGTACACAGAGCTAAATAGCTAGCCGGCTCCTTTGATGTGGTCTTACCCGTTATCTGATTGGCTGCGCGAAGCTCTGGGGACGGGCNGCTAAATAGCTAGCCGGCTCCTTTGATGTGGTCTTACCCGTTATCTGATTGGCTGCGCGAAGCTCTGGGGACGGGCTAACGCGTGTTGCAGAATATTCCCTTCCTGCTGATCTGCCAGTTGGCAGGTAGATTGCTGGGCGCTGATTGGCGAACGTCGCGTCGTTCCAAGGGGCCGCGGTGGCTGAGCGGTTAGTCTACTCGCCTCCCACCAAGGCGATCCGGGTTCAATCCCCGGCCGGGTCACACCCGGATTTTCGCATGTGGGAATCGTTATTTCCGGCACTACTCCATTCTCACCTCGTTTCATACTCATAGGCTCAGAAGACCTCGCTGTTGAGAGCCGCCCAAATCTCTTCACTCACTCAACTACTGTGTGATTGAACGTTTCACAGGAAGTGTACGTACACTGCATACAGCATAAAACAGCATTCAATGAGAGATTCCCTAACGTGGCGCGAGATATCATTCGTCGTTAACTCTATACCCTGTAGTCTCGCAAACAGCTCCGGCCAATAACGACAAACATAAACACATTTTTATTGGTACCGACATATGGCAGAGCATTAAATTTAAACTATTTCAATTACAGACAAACTTTATGTTCGTCGCAACGACTAAAATAACACATTTATATATACATGAGAGAGTTAAGCCCTACTTAATTTTTTATTTGTGTATACTGTGTATTCTTCGGCTGGGCGTAGTCTTCCTCGACGTGAAAATTTCCCGGCTGTCGTAAGTTGTGCCACAAGTACTTCGCTAAATCTTCTACTGGCGAGTTGTACTTTAACCCGGTCAGTCCCTGTGCTCATTATCGAGACTTGTTGCACATGAAGGTGATTTATGGTTGGCACTGTACACAACAAAGAATAGGTGGCCGATGTCTTGATCGTCTTCGTTATGAGGCATCTGATTTGCTCAAGTTTCTGCAGCTCTCATTTTGTGAATGGTTAAAGCTGACATCGATGAACTCGCAGTACAGTGTCCACTGGTTNTCAAGTTTCTGCAGCTCTCATTTTGTGAATGGTTAAAGCTGACATCGATGAACTCGCAGTACAGTGTCCACTGGTTCCCATAAGCACGCCTGACACAGGTACAGCTAGCACAAAAATGTAACTATTAATTCCTTGACGTACACATTAATTTTTCCTTTCGTGTGTTGCAAAAGAATACATTTTTGTTTTGAGAGTTNACTATTAATTCCTTGACGTACACATTAATTTTTCCTTTCGTGTGTTGCAAAAGAATACATTTTTGTTTTGAGAGTTACTTACAAATTCCTTACAATACCTGGCATTTTGAAACCTACGGAAAGTGTTTCGGTAGGTGCATTGCATAAGAAACAACCAATTATAAAATATTTGTCGTGTCAGCAGTAACTTGTAGCATTACCCAGGGAAAGGCAACGACCACGTGGTGCTACCTTCTGGACCTGTACAGCGCTGACCATGATTTCACATACTCTACGTGAAAAGTGAATGATTATACTCGGGATAATATGTTAAGGGGTTGAAACTCTANGACCATGATTTCACATACTCTACGTGAAAAGTGAATGATTATACTCGGGATAATATGTTAAGGGGTTGAAACTCTAAAGTCATGGCAATAAAATTATTTTTTGTGTGATTTTTTTTTTAAAGATAGTCACTTAAATTAATTGTTTAGCCTTAACATTTTTTTAAATATTTACATCAGAGCTTATAAAGTTAGCGCACTTATCTTCCCTTCTTTACTATTGAAGATGTGACTTCTGTTTGGTCGTGTTGTTTGCACAGCATCCACAGGAGAACTAACCTATTCCCTGCTACCTGCAACTGGAAACTAAACTGTAGTTTTGTTCTGTTTCAGTTCGGAAGATCAGTTTCGTTCATCCGGAACCTGATAATGAGTCTGAAGGGAGTAGCAACACCACAGTGACGATGCAGGTATGTTAACGACGTACACGCCACATATGCACCTCATAAAGCTACTTAATGCACGTAGCACTACACACAAACTTCATACAAACCCCTCACACTCCATACACCATACATGCATGCTGTATACACACTCAATTTTCATTTCATACATGCCATAAACATACCCCATAGACTCAATATCTACTCTATAATTTCAAGCGTACTGGTTGGGTAATCTTTGCTACTAATTTAATTGGGTAAGTTCAAAGTTACCTAACAAAATAAACACGTTCAGTTATTCTCGTTATAACCGCTAACTGTTTCACCTATACTATGTGAGCGTAGTGTTCCTTTCATAGTCTGACATTGTTGTTCCAAAGAAGAGTTACAGAATAATTGGTGAGGCAGTCATGTTTAGCAAATATTCTCCAGTGAAAGTATCTTGAGCAGATTTAAAAACNGTTACAGAATAATTGGTGAGGCAGTCATGTTTAGCAAATATTCTCCAGTGAAAGTATCTTGAGCAGATTTAAAAACACTGATGTAATACATGTTTCTTGAAAAAAGAAACGCAATAACATGGACGTGCGTGTTACAGTACAGTCTAGCTTCAACATACATTCCACATTCGCTATTCCGGCAGAGTGAAGTAAACAAAGCTATTCGTATTTAATTACCAGTGCATTGGTACTTCTATAATGCCGAACAAATGTAGGTGAACTTCTCTTTCTCTAAAAGCTTTTAAATAAATACTGTATTATTCGTTTGAGAAGTGACAAAAATATGAGATTTTTTGACAATACCAAAAGAAAAGATTATTACTGTCAACATTTTTTTTTNGTTTGAGAAGTGACAAAAATATGAGATTTTTTGACAATACCAAAAGAAAAGATTATTACTGTCAACATTTTTTTTTGCGTTAAGATATCAGGGATTTACACTTTTAACTTTGCGCCAAACTAATTTTTAAAAACAAAATTTTNATTTTTTTTTGCGTTAAGATATCAGGGATTTACACTTTTAACTTTGCGCCAAACTAATTTTTAAAAACAAAATTTTATTTCAAATAAATTTTTTTTAAAAATAAAAGATAAAATATAATTGCAGTATGCAGTATGCAGAGTATACATACTGACAGTGGAGGTCTTATACAAAACACGCCCAGTTAAGTACCAATGATAAAATTCAGTCGGGTCGAGGTCGGGTAAACGAGGAGGAGTTTTCAATTGTTTTAAAATGTGTTAAATTAACCGTTCTTTATGAAGACCAGTTGTATGTTTCGTGTCGTTGTCATGATGAAACGTGTAGGAAGGTATCGTTCCTAGTTTATTTGCACTATGCTTGACAATATTCTTTAGAAAGTCGTTATATATAGACTTGTCCATCGTAGCATCAACAAATTGAATATTCCCAGCCCCTTTTGCAGTCACACACTTTAAAATAGTAATTGAACCTCTCAAATGTTCGACTGTGGGAAGTATATTGGTTACATCATCAACAGTATTAGCTTTTCTCCGCCTCATGGANCGCACTTTAAAATAGTAATTTAACCTCTCAAATGTTCGACTGTGGGAAGTATATTGGTTACATCATCAACAGTATTAGCTTTTCTCCGCCTCGTGGACAACATTCGAGNGACACCATTCGAGTCAAAAAGGTTTCTTTTAGTCTCATCAGACCAGATGGCATTGTTTCAGAGGCCATCAAACCACCAAATGGGCGCTTGCATGGATATCAATGTGACCTTCGTTTGGGGTTGCAAATAGCTTTTATTTTCCTTCTCGTGGACTGCATTTGAAAGACAATATTTTGTGCTCTAGGTATGTTCATTTTGATATTATCTGTAGCATACAAAACAGTCCATTTATGACCTAACGGAGAAATAAACAATTTTATAATGGCCTAGTCTGTGCATGAACAAGAACGTGACATGCTCTACTTTTTTCCAGTGTATATGTACGTATTGGCTGTTGACGGTAAACCAAGAACTTTTGAAATTTCTCCATAAGATCTACTTGTACGTGCATTGTGTATTCTTCCGATATATGTACAATTGGCATTACCATGGGCCTGGTCACTTTATTCATACGCGAGGCAAATGGAACTCCGAGAATATAATGCAAGTCAATNTTGGCATTACCATGGGCCTGGTCACTTTATTCATACGCGAGGCAAATGGAACTCCGAGAATATAATGCAAGTCAATGTTTACAGATTCGCTAATTCTTACACTTATGCATTAAAAAACCGAAAGCAAAATAAATAATTTCAGTATTCACAAATGTTTACATAATACTTTTAATTCAACGTTGAGACATGGAACTACTTTCCCTCCGTCGTTACCAACTTTACTGGGTACTTGCCAGTTGATTTTTCCCATTATAATATATGCAGATAAGGCCAGTGACATTTTTTAGAGGTTCATTTTAAAAAGTGCTCACTTTACCGTAAGCAGTCTTTTTGTAAGTGGCCGCGGTGGTGTAGTGGTTAGACTACTCACCTCCCCACCAAGCCTAATCGGGTTCGATTACCGGTGGGATAGCCCCCGGATTTTTGCATGTGGGAATCGTGCTGGGAGATTCCGCTGGTCGGCGGGTTTTCTCAGGGGTCTCCCCCGCCCGCCGGCGCAGCTCCAAACTTCGCTTCACCCTCATCTCTCAGACTGTATGTACATGTAAGTGTTGTGTTGTTAAGGGCGAAGAATGCGGCAACCACGACGACAAGAAGACTCGCCGTGTTCCACCACAGATACGGCCCTTCCTCTCACGTCGAGGAACTGCGGGAGCTACAGCTGGCTCCTTCAAGCGACGCAGCTTCAAGCTGGGCCGCGCGCCCAAGGACACCAAGGACTTCGACTGCGACCGTGAGTGCCACAGCCACTCACCTCAAATAATCCGCGACTCTTACAACTGCACTCTACTAAGCAAACACTCTGAGTGCGGCTCGCGTAATATTAAGTCGCCTGAATTTAAACTAAGCTGTTTGGATGACATCTGCATTATTTGAAGACACGGGCGAAGAAGTTTTATTTTGCCAGCATTATTCATGTGGTTCTCTGCAACATAATATTACGTCAACAACACTCAAAGTGTATATTACCCTAATTAACCGGATAAATTGTACCTCATTAAATGTAGGAAATAACATTTCATTGGGACACTTTCAACTCGGCATTACGTATATTGGCAGTAATGAACGTTGTACAGTTACTTAAAGTAAGCGTGCCCGGAGTTGTGTGAACCAATAGGACACGTGAAAACAGGAATGCATAGACCAACTGAGCTCACGGTCATGCAATCGTGAATACAGGTTACTAATTGCTAGGTTGTCTTAACCCGTAATCGACACCTGAGTGCCCTCAGGACCTCAAAGCCCATTTTCCATGGTTGTAACTTGTGAAAGTGTTAATTAAGTGTTAACTGACAGTAGATCCATACCGCACTTTGCATTATCAGTACGGGCATACAAAAGTTCACGCTATGTCTTCAGTCTAGACTTCAGAGCCATCTGAATACTGGAGCCAGTGTCGTTAGTTCATTGGCTGCTGCGTAATTGTAAAAACATCCCACTTATTGCAAGAAAGCACGTGATTCGTGCACTACATTATGACGTGTATGTTGAATGGCGCAGAGTTATTCAGGGTGTGCCAAATTACGATATTAGAGTTCCGAAGGTTTCACTTGTTCACTCGGCAACAAGCTAGACTCCGCATTGCTTCGTTTGCTAGAGCCTCATTTAGTTGTTCATTGACTGTTGTTCCAGTTTAACTACAGACAAGGTAGCACGAGAGTATATCCTTGGTTAACCTACGTGATTATTGTTGCATCCAAGTGGGCCGGGGCGTGTGTGAAGTACTGTGGCCCAATAGAACCAGAAACTAAAATGTGGGCGGGCTTGACGTTTAACTTTTCCTCTCAGGAATTCACGAATTTCCTTTTTTTTTTTACCAATGATAAACGTGCTGCGACATTACACATTTTAAAAATGTAACTTATCCATAAATAACGGGAAATGTAGGCACATTTCTATAAGTACACGACAGGCAGCAGTTACCGTGAAGTGACAGTACACGATATAATATCGCTAACGAATAGTTTTCTCGAGAAGAGTTCCCCGCAATCTAGAATACAATTCCCTATGTTCACCTCTGCAGTTCTCCTTCTGTAACTTGACTGCTTGTCTTTGTGAGGAGACGTTCTAGAACTTGACTCTGCCAGTCAGAATTACGTTACTCCCGTAGTGAACACAGGACTGGTCTAGCTCCCGGGACAGCGAGTAGATAACCAGAGTATATAGTAGATGAAGTCTGTTCCAATGTAGCACAGTGCCTGACTGTACGACATGCTTAATTCATTACTTATTACTACACATATTACGTACATTGTCACCTAAGTACAATTAATACTTCACTAGCGAACCGGCCCGGCTCCACCCGGTAACAATTTAGTTTTTACAGTGATACTTTGAAAGACAAAAATGGTTACTGTGGGTCACCCTTAAAAGATAAACATATGCTATTGCGAACTTTTCTGTAGACCTTTTTGAGAGATACAATTCTGTAGTACATTAATTTGATGTATCTCTTATGTTTAAGTCAGCGCAAACCATGTAAGCGCCCTAAAAGAGGTTTTTTATGACTTGATTACAAACGGTTCGACATTTTTCTATTATCCTTACATTAAATATAAATATGTTATACACCAAAAATTTTCTAAAGAAATTCTCTAAATTATGTTAAAATCCTTCAAGTAGTTTAGAAGTACTAAGCGAATACACAGACAGACGCGGATAAGCGACTTTGTTTTATACTATTTAGAGATAAAAAATATGATTACATATATTTGTAACATTGATACATATTTTGCCAGAATCAACTACTTTAAAAGTTTCAAAAATCAGTTAGCAAAAGTTTTTTTAAATTTTTATTTTGGACGCTTTAGAAAACACATATTTCAAGAAAACTTTTGTAAATTAAAGGAATCAAAAAAATTACAACGCCTGTACCAATGTTTAAATGTATTTTCATTGATAGATATTATGTACGTTCATTGCAGTTATGAAAATTATAACTTTCTTAGCTGAAATGGTTGTCCATAAATGAAATTATTAATTAACATTAATTCTTGTTTTTAATTACATACAACCAGCGTAATTATAATCATCATATTGCTTGTTGAAGCAGAAGGGGTGTTTGCAAAATGTGTTTTTGAAGCACCCAGAAAGGAAATACGTTACAATATGATCCTATTAACTAATTTTTAAACTTATAAATAAGTAAATGTGGACAAAATATTTTACAGTTTTACAGAATATATGCATTCTTCCTTCATATGCAACGTTAATCCTACTATTGTGACAATGTAGGTAGTGTGTGTAGTAGTTAGTAATGAATAACGTAGTAATGAGTAACGTAGTAATGAGTAACGTATGTGGCACAGTCTGGTGTAGTATACTTTTACCTTAAGGAGGAGATATGTAATTAATTGTTCTTTTACGTATTTTCGAGCTATAAAATGTAATCAGCATTCACTAATCTCATTTATTCTTCAACAAGGCAAATATTATCACTTAGATGATTGAATAACTGGAATATTATTTAGTACCTTTAATATTTTACCGTATAGGACAGATAGAGATTGATTATTCATTAAGTGCTGTTCACAGTAAACTGAGAACTTTTGAAAGCCTTGTTAAGATCTACTTGTCTATACATTGTCTATTCTTCCGTCATAAGTACAATAAACAATGTCATGAACCTGATCACTTTATTTATGCGTCAGTCAAGTAAACAGTGAAGTTTACAAGAAATCAAATATTTAAAAATTTGTTATTTCCTTACTTATAAGCATTAATTAACATAAATTTAAAGGAATCATTTCATTATTCATGAGCGTATATTTAATACTTTTAACTTAACGCTAAGATGTGGAACTACTTTCCCTTAGTCGTTGCCAGCTTTACAGGGCGCATCCCATTCAGTCTGCCCGGTAACATATCCGCAGGCAGGAGTACTGAAATGTCTCAAATGTTGATTTGAAAAGTGTTCACTTTCCCGTGAACAACATTGACCTTATGAGAGCGACTAGAGAAGCGACAGTCGTACAATAGGTTAGCTGCTAATGTTCTGCAAACTGAATGAAATGAGGTAGCGTGTCGTGACAAAGCAGTGTGTGGTGTCGCAGTGGCAGTGGGTGTGCAACAGCCGCAGTGCGCGGTGGTAAGTGTGCGGCGCACAGACTCCATACAGTCGAAGCGCAAGGTGAGCAGCCTGTCTGACCGCAGCGACAACTCTGAGCCTGGCTGTCCCAGCGGCGAGGAGTCGCCCGCCATCCTCAGCGACGACCAGCCACCAGACTCCCCTAGTGACAGCAATGACGGCGAGGACCTCGCCAAGAACCTGCCCTGGATGAAGGTACGTCACCTCGGTGCACACACACACACACACACAGCTAGCTCGCTCCTCGTTCCTCTCAGCGAACACGATACTGAAGGCTGGTCACGCTCAACTGAGCAAGTTTGAAGGCACTGCTTACGTGAATGGGTGAAGGGATTTGGGCGGCTCTTAACAGCGAGGTCCTGAGAGCCGATGAGGGTGAAGTGAGTTGAGTAAGGAGCAGGCGGGGTAAACGTAGGATCCCGAGAAAACCAGCCTATCAGCGGCATCGCCCGGCACGATTCCCATTTGCGAAATTCCGGAGTGCACCGGCCGGGGATTGAACCCGGTTCGCCTTGGTGTCCCTGCACAAAATCTACTTTCATGAACATTGTGTATTCTTCCACCATATGTAAAATTAACATTGTGGTGGGCCTGATCACTTTATTCTTGCGTCGGTGCAATTGTGAAATTAATTCCAAAGTTAATATTGTCCAAATTTTCCAATAATTATGTGCTTTTAAAATACAGATAACAAACTAACTGATTTCCGTATTCACAGACGTTTACCTAACCCTTTTAATTCAATGCTAAAATGAGGAACTACTTTCCCTTCCGCCGTTACCAATTTTACTGGGTGCATGCCACTCAGCGTAACCCTTGGAATACATACAAGTAGGGACAGTAACGTTTTTCAAAGGTTGATTTCAAAAATTCTCAATCAATCGTGAACAGCCCATACCACCCAGATAACATGGAAATTGTAGCAAACTTGCCGTGTGACCTGAATTCACCCTGCACAGTAAACTTGCCACATCAGTAGAGGTATGTTATATATGCAAACTCTCCTTTGCATCTGCTTGGACTTGTCACTCCTTTACACATTCGAGCTACACTCCTTGGTTCATTGATAACGACTGTATTGGGATACCTTCTAGTCTCTGAACTGGGGTGTACTTGAGAGTTTCGCGATATTTCTTTGTGTTTGTACTGGTTCACGGTCATCCGAGGCGTGGCAGAACCACCGTCTCCCAATCACAACAGAAACTTAGGGTTAAACGTGCTTCGAGTCTGACCTGTCACTGAATAAAATCGCAAAATTTACGAGGCTCTACATATAATCTCTATTTCAAGCTTGATAAGAGCCAAATTTCTAATTACTTCCGATAGCATGATCTGGATTACGTAAGCGCCACCATTTTGGTTTACACTATTGTCGCAATTTTGGATTGCGTCATCGCTGCCATTCTGGATTATGTCTTCGCCACCATCTTGGTTCCACCATCATCTTGTATTATATCATACCAATCATGTTGTATTATGACATCGCCACCATAATGTATTACATTATCATTGCCATACTGTTTCCTGATTACTCACATATGCTCGCCTGCCATTTTGTTTAACCTGATTACTCACCTACATTCGACCACATACTCTAATATTCCACCCTGATGTATGCCAACTTTGATTTCATTATCTCATGCTTGGTCATTCCAGTCCTAATTTATAACACTCTATCATTTACATGCCTGCCATTTTAACATCATGCTCTGTCACACCATTCAGATTTAGTCACCGGCTTATTACTTTGTACAATCGAACCAACATAATTTTTCATTCTGCTGCTCAACAAGTATTCAATTACAGACCTTGGTCATACATTTTTTTCCTTCACAACAAAGTTCTTCTTCCAAATACTCTATAGTCTCTGGAATTCCATCAACATTGTACAATGATTCATTCGCAGTCTTAAATGCTCCCAGGCTTATTGAATCAACCAAAGGTTGACGTTTTTTGTATGTACACACAAGCGAAACATTATATTTTATGGGAACCTTTTAAAAATTATTCTGTTAATTGATTGATTAACCTCTGCTTAATGTGATCGAGGTATGTACACATGTCTTACATACCTACAAAGTTATTTCCAATCACATAATCTTTCAAAGTACTCTGATTACTTCAGGAAGAATCCATTCGAAGTGGTTTCGCCAACAGCTAAAACAAGTCAATTCTGAACTGCTGAAGTTCTGCCATTACAGTTCTTGCTCCGTATCTTCAGCTTATGGCTATGTGTGAGCAGGTGTTTGCAATTTATGCATCGCTGCTTAGCATAGGAAGGCCCCTTCACACAGGTAGTTCATTCATGCCCCCTTGAACCTTGACTGTAGGCAAATATCATGTTCCAGTAACAGCAATGCAGCATTGAAAAAGTCATTAATGGCAGCACTGTAGTATGTGTACAATTCCGAAGAAGTTGATGGTGCTATAGGTGTCATGCCTGAAAAAGTCGATAGTGATGGTGCTGCTTGTGTTTTATCTGAATAAGTCGAAGGTGCTGGGCCAACCTCAGTAGATGCCACTGTTGCTGAACTGGCAACCTTTGTCTACATACTATATTCAACTTGCTTTCACGAGCTCAGGCGAAGTGTCTGCCACGTCTGTCAGTGTCAAAACTAAGCTTCCTAACTGGAACCAGAATACTTAAATACACTTACCTGGGTACCATACGAGCTGCTGTATCTCATGCATGTGATCTGCTCTACCAACCAACACCAAAAGAAATATACTTATCGTTCATACATTTACTATAACTCAAGCATACTTCAACCATTCAGTCCACACTGAGCCTACCAAACATTTATTAACTGCTTATACTTTTTCCTCTACCGGTCGACACCAGCTAAATATGGCTGCCACTATACCACCATACAGACCATGCCATCCATTATAACTCAAGTCATACCAGAACACCCAACACCCATCTCCTACACTGAAGAGCAAAAAAAACCGGTATAGGCGTGCGTATGCAAATAACAGAGGTATGGAACCAATCAGAGTAACGCGATGCGGTCGGCAGCTAGATCGGTTACTGCTGCTACAAATGGCAAGTTATCAAGATTTAAGTGAATTTGAACGTGGTGTTATAGTCGGCGCACGAGAGATGGGACATAGCATCTCCGAGGTAGCAATAACATTTGGATGTTCGCGTACGACCATTTCACGAGTGTACCTTGAATATCGGGAATCCGGTAAAACATCACATCTTCGACATCGCTGCGGCCGGAAAAAGATAGTGAAAGAACGGGACAAACGACGAATGACGAGAATCATTAAACGTGACAGACTTGCAACCCTTTCTCACATTGGCGCAAATTGGATTTGTGGACTGACCTGCAGGATTCATGGTGTGAATTGCCTCCTGCATACCTTCAGACATTAGTCGAGTCCATGCCACGTCGTCTTGTGACACTTCTGTGTGGGGGGGGGGGGCTACATTATATTAGGCAGGTACACCAGTTTTTTTGGCTCCTCGGTGTCTGAATATATGCAATTATACATATATTTATAAACATTGGATACCCATAAAAGGAATAATGTGTAAAATACATTTAAAACCATTTATATATATCTCTAATATATAAAATTCTCGTGTCATAGTTTTAGTTGCCATACTTCTCCGAAACGGCTTAGCCGATTTTAATGGGACAAACGACGACTGACGAGAATCATTAAACGTGATGGACGTGCAACCCTTTCTCAAATTGGTGCAGATTGGATTTGTGGACTGCCCTGCAGGATTAATGGTGTGAATTGTTTCGTGCATACCTTCAGACATTAGTCGAGTCCATGTCACGTCGTCTTGCGGTACTTCTGCGAGCTCGTCGGGTGTGTGGGGGGGGGGCATAGGATATTAGGCAGGTGTACCAGTTTTCTTGGCTCTTCAGTGTATAACCAAAGGAAAATTATGTCATACGAATCAAACACCACCCAATACGCCAAGCACATTATCCATCATAACTCAAGTGTACCAAGTGACTATAGAGCGAAGACCAGCCCATAACCTAACTACTTTTATACTTGTTCTACCAACTGACACTACTTATACCGACCTACCAACCATACAATCCACTATAACTCAAACATACCTCAACCATTCGTCCACACAGACCATACAAAGTAACCATACAACATACCAGTGACACAATAAGCTTCTTCTCATACCATCCACACCGACAGACATTTACTTTCCACGGCATTTTATATACTCCAACAATCACAAGACAGATTTATTGGAAAACATATCACCCAACATACCAACCATACCATACATGATAAAGTCCAGACCAACCCACAACACAAACATTCTTACCATCGATCAAACTATATTTACCGACTGATACCAGGCCAACCAACATACCTTCTCCTATAACTCCAAGATAAACTCAGTCACAACTAATCAGTCATACCATCCAACACTCTAATCACACCATCTATCACACCTCAAGTGTACCAAGTAACCATACATTTGAGACCAGTTCATAAAATAACACCCATTCCATCGGGTTTACCAACCGACACCACTTATACTCACCACCCATACCACCCACTATAACTCAAGCACACCTCAACCATTTAGTCCATACTAGCCTTACCAAACAATTAACCTATTGTCCATACAATCTGCTCTACAGACTGTCACCAGAAAAATATACTTCGCATCATACAACTCAACATACAATACTGCCCATACCTACTAAAATATACGAAAACATATACATACAAAAAACGTCAACCTTTGGTTGATTCAATAAGCCTGGGAGCATTTAAGACTGCGAATGAATCATTGTACAATGTTGATGGAATTCCAGAGACTATAGAGTATTTGGAAGAAGAACTTTGTTGTGAAGGAAAAAAATGTATGACCAAGGTCTGTAATTGAATACTTGTTATGCAGCAGAATGAAAAATTATGTTGGTTCGATTGTACAAAGTAATAAGCCGGTGACTAAATCTGAATGGTGTGACAGAGCATGATGTTAAAATGGCAGGCATGTAAATGATAGAGTGTTATAAATTAGGACTGGAATGACCAAGCATGAGATAATGAAATCAAAGTTAGGTGGCATGGAATGACAGAAGAGGAAAATACTAAATACAAGATGGCATGTATGGATGACAGAGCATAAGGAGGTAAGAATAGAATTACATAGCATGAGAAAATGATATCAAATATGGCACACGTCAAGGTGGAATAATAAATAGAGCAAGAGGTCGAATGTTGGTGAGTTATAAGGTGAATCAAAATGGCAGACGAGTAAATTGTGAGTAATCAGGAAACAATATGGCGATGAAAATGTAATACATTATGGTGGCGATGACATAGTAGAACATGATGGCAGTGCTATAATAGAAGATGGTGGTGGTGATGACATTATCCAAAATGGTGGAGATAACTTAATCCAAAATGGCGACAATAGTGTAAACTAAAATGGTAGCGATAACTAATCCAAATTGGTGGCTATGATATAATCCAAATGGTGGCAATAATGTAATATCTGATGGCGACGATAATGTAATCCAAAAAGTTGGTATTTAAATAATCCAAAATTGAGACTATAATGTAAATCAAAATAGCAGCAATGACAAACCAAAATGGCAGCGATGACATAATCCAAAATCGCAGTGATAATGTATGTAAGATGGGAGCGATAATTCAATACAAAATGGCTGCGATGGTGTAATTAAAAATGGCGGCGATGACATAATTTAAAATGGTGGATACGATGTTATACAAAAATATGGCGATGACATAATACAGGATTGTGGCAATGACGTAATACAAGATGGTGAAGTAATACAAAATTATGTCGATGATTTAATCCAAATGGTAGCAATGACGTAATTCAAGTTGGCGGCGATGACGTAATCCAAGATGGTGGCAGATACAGTATGGTGGAAACCCACAGCTACAGAGCCGAATCCTGAATCCTGGTGTCGGAGGAACTATTTATATATATTATTAGTAACACGTTAAAATACCATGTATAGTCAGTCAAACCACAGATGTAACTAAATTTTGCACAAAATTTACTCTGTTATTATGGTATGTAGTATTGGCGATTTTATTTAGAAATTATTTTTTAATATTCTCTTAAGGTATCTGTCAATCAAGCCACATCAAATGCATATATTTTAATGATGTCAAAAATAAAATAAATTGTGTTTTTGTTTATTGTTGGGATGAAATTAGCCTGCTGTCTAAGGCATATGTTTTAAATTAAGGAAATTATGGGGTATTGCCAATCTGGTAGTGTTTATGAATGTAGTAAATTTTTAAAATATAACAGCAGGCCTGTTTTTATTAATATATACCTGTAATGTTTTAATAAGCATAATAAAGGTATTTTGCAAGTTCATTATGATAAGGGTATTTGTGGTGTGCGAAGTTGAAACTTTATTTTTCAAGTGGCTAGTAAATGTAGTGCCTAACTAACTGTTTGCACGAAAATTGCCGTTAGTATTACGGTATTTATTATGACTTCTTGGACTGGCCAGACTGTAACAAGTATCAGGATTTTAATATATCAGTTATTAGTAACGCATTAAAATTGCATATATTGTCAATCAGGCCACAGATAAAACTAAATGTTTGCATGAAAGTTACCCTGTTATTACTATACGTAGTATCAACGATTCTGTATAAAAAAATTATTTTTGAATAATGTCTTGTGGCATCTATTCAATGAAGCTTCAGCGAATGCATATATTTTAATGATGTCAAAAATAAAAGTAAGTTTGTTCTTGTTTATTGTTTCAGGTGAAATTAGCCTGCTGTTTTAGGCATATGTTTTAAATTAATTAAATTAATGATATTGCCCCTCTGGTATTGCTTATGAATGTAGTTAATGATTAAAAGATAACAGCTGGCCTGTTTTTATTAATATACGCCTGTGACGTTTTAATCAGCGTATTAAGGGTATTGTGCCAGTTCATTATGTTAATGGTTTTCCAAGTTGCTGGTAAATGTTGTAATATTGGTTGTACTCCCCTTTGGTATGATTTTGCAAATTTCCATTCACTGCCCACTGCTAGTATTGATTCGCTCAGAATGAAACAAAAGGTAAACCTCGCCTTAATGATAAATCCTCCATCAATTGCCACTAAAGAAAAAGGTGTTACAGGCCATCCAAAATAAAAGGAGCAGAAACTAGAACAAATAAATGTCTCATCAAGTAAAACTCTCAAATTAACGTCCACTGATTCTTTGTGTGCAGTACTGGCCATAAAATAACGCAATGCCACTCGTGGCCAGTATAAGTGCCTATTCACTATTGCTAGACACGCCAGATTTACGCGAATAGATTCGCGCACACGTACATAATCGCAACATTTTTTGGTTGTTATTGGCCGCGTCTTTTGGTTTTTTTAATTCACTTCAGAGGTCAAATGAGAATAAAGTTGCTGTAATCCTGCTCGTCTGTGATTGGCGGACTGATGTGTTTTACAGGCGGTGGTGCAGCTGGCCAACTCTTTCAACTTCTACTGCTCGCACCAGACGTTCTGCCATCCGTTCTGCTATCGTCGCCACATGCGGGCATCCTGCAGACTCATCAAGTCCGTCCGCAAGGTAACCCCCCCCCCCCCTGGGGCATTCCACCCTTCACACTCTTATAACCTCCTGGTAAAAAACCTTGGGGGCGTGTGTTGCTCACGCCTAGAGAACGAAATCCTATTCACGGCAAACTGAGTGCATTTGAAAGCCCTGCTTAAGATTGACTTGTATGGAAATTGTGTATTCTTCCGCTTTATGTAAAACTAATATTGTTGCAGACCTCATCACTTTGTTCAAGCGTCGCTGAAGTGAAACAGTGAAATTATTAGAAAAGTTAATATTTTACATATTTGCTCGGTTTTACACTTACGTGCGTAAAAAAAACAACTAAAATGTGAAATCATTTCAGTGTTAACAAATGTTAAACTATCACTTTTAATTCAACTTTAAGACAAAGAGCTACTTTCCCGCTGTCGTGGCCAACTTTACTGGATGCATGCCACTCAGAGTGGCTGTTGCAATATGCGCACTTAAGAGGCAGTGACTTTTTTTGAAAAGTTGATTTCAAAAGTGCTCAATTGACCGTGAAAAGGTTATAAATGAACATATGTCCAGAAATATCTCGTTTCCTTTCCATATATCCCTTTCCGAAATTCTGTTTACACTGCAAAGCGCGCGGGTTTCGTTGTTTTTGTGTGGACTGCCATCGCATCGTTTGTGGTGTAATGTGTACTATGCAGACAATATCTACGATGTCATTCCACACAAAAAAACCCAGACTGTATCCTATACAATGTAAACATATTATTGTGAGGAGAACTCTAACAATGAAATTAAGTGGTCTAAGAACCTGTTTTATCTAACGTATTTTCACCCTCTTGAAATGAGGAATTTTTTCCCCATTGTGTTGACATGAAATTTTCTTCCCTTACATATCTGTTAATATTTAATTACTGGCAATCTACATGACACAGTTAAGCGATAGGTTTTCCTCATGTTTAAATTCGTATCTAGTCCCCGTAAAATTTGAGTGCTGCTGGTTGTCTTTCAAAATGCNGGACTGCCATCGCATCGTTTGTGGTGTAATGTGTACTATGCAGACAATATCTACGATGTCATTCCACACAAAAAAAACCCAGACTGTATCCTATACAATGTAATGTATAATAACACTCCTCTTGAGATTGTTACTTTAATTCACCTCTAAGAACCTGTTTTATCTAACGTATTTTCACTCTCTTGAAATGAGGAATTTTTTCCCCATTGTGTTGACATGAAATTTTCTTCCCTTACATATCTGTTAATATTTAATTACTGGCAATCTACATGACACAGTTAAGCTATAGGTTTTCCTCATGTTTAAATTCGTATCTAGTCCCCGTAAAATTTGAGTGCTGCTGGTTGTCTTTCAAAATGCNTATAGGTTTTCCTCATGTTTAAATTCGTATCTAGTCCCCGTAAAATTTGAGTGCTGCTGGTTGTCTTTCAAAATGCTCTGCAATAGAAAATATAAGCCTCATAAACAATATAACACAATACTAAAAACTACGTCTTAAAATTTGATATAGTTATTAGTAATTACATGCTAAAATGCATATAGGTGTGTAACAGCAATAATGTTTGCAACACATACTTTGGACAAGAGAAATATCAAAAATATGTAAAACAAGCATAATATTCAAGTCATCGGGAGAGGTTAAATAATTAGTTTAGGAAATTATCCCAGCATAACTTCATTTAAAATATGACAACTTTTTACAAAAAGAATCCTTTTTAATGTGTATACAAATGTCACAGATATTTACATATCATATACTAGCTTTTACCCTCGGCTTCGCTCGCGTGGTTATAGTAACAAACTTATAGTGAGAAACAACGGTATTTGTTAGTAGACAGACACTGATCATAAACACAGAACAGAGCACTAACGATGTAATTTTTTGGTGCTTGAATCACTCTTTTTCATAGCCACTGGTCGTAATTTATATTGCTTTGTAAATCTGGGTAAACGCTAGCAATCAGTTCCGTCTCACTCTGCACCAAATTACTAAAAGCCCCCGTTAGTGACACACAGCACTCGGCAACTGTTTCTAACTGCCCATCTCCAATTTTTAATAGTGTATCAGCATAATGTCCTGTATCAACGTCATTGTAGAGGTGCACTCTCATATTTGTCGTTAAGCTGAATTTAATGACATTTGCCCATAAGCTTGACGACTTGAGACAGGCTTGAATTTCTTCTGCAGGTGTGCCCCTCTTAATCCCCGGTAGAGTTTGGCGGAAGTCACCAGCCAGTAATACAACCATTCATCCCATAATGTCTGTATTGTTTCGTACATCTTGTAGATTTTGGTTTAGGGCCTCTGTTACTTTTTTGTGTGACATTGTACTATCGTCCGACNTTTTGGTTTAGGGCCTCTGTTACTTTTTTGTGTGACATTGTACTATCGTCCGACACTAACAACTTACATTGACGCAGTATTGTACTCCGAGCGCTATTTTCACTAAAAAAAACATTTCCTGAGGAAATGAGATATTTTTTTCGGGATAAAAAGTAGCCTATGTTACTTCTCGGCCCTCCAACTATCTCTGTAAAAAAATCACGCCAATCCGTTGCTCCGTTGCGACGTGAAAGAAGGACAAACAAACACATTTTCGCATTTATAATATTAGTTAGGATAAATATGAAGTTGTACAAATATATTTAAAGTAATAGGGTAGTTCGGGGCAAAATAAATTACATAATTTCAGACTCACAACCCAAAGTTATTTAAATAAAACTCAACCTTAACTAACTAGCTATATTATTCTATACTTTACTACTTGTTGATTGTAAAATGAGTAATTTTAAAGGGTGAGTTCGATGACAGTTAGGGCTATTTTGAGCAGTATTGCCATCATTCACTTTTGCTACACTTTCTGCACTTATCAAATCAGCCTTTTAAAAAAATATTTCTGCCTGCTAACTGTGTGTATACTAACGTGATCACTAACATTAGTACTCCGAGTTAAGTTGGTAACGAATTAAGTAAAATAGTTCGAAGTCTTAACGTTGTATTGTGTGTGTAATGTTCAAATTCATTGTGAATCGAGTTCGTGGTTTTTACTTTATACGCATTATATTCCTTGCTCATGAATAAAATTGTTGGGCTCATGTCAATGTAAATGTTAAATACGGCGGAAACATGGAACACAATGGGGTTTTCAAAAGTAGTAATTTAACCGTAAACTCTCTATAGACTTCTATGATATGATATGGCAATGTGAGTATTTATAGAAGGTGTATCCCGTGCTTATAGACAGCGTAACGTAGACGCGATGTACACTGAAGAGCCAAAAAAAACTAGTATAGGCGTGCGTATGCAAATAACAGAGGTATCGAAACAATCTGAGTAACGCGGTGAGGTCGGCAGAGCCTATATAAGACAACAAGCGTCTGGCAAAGTTGCTAGATCGGTTACTCTTGCTACAATAGCAGGTTATAAAGATTTAAGTTAATTTTAACGTGGTGTTATAGTCGGTGAACGAGAGATGGGACATAGCATCTCCGAGGTAGCGATACAATTTGGATTTTCGCGTAAGATCATTTCACGAGTGTACCGTGAATATCGGGAATATGGTAAAACTCAAATCTTCGACATCGCTGTGGCCGGAAAAAGATCGTAAACGAACGGAACAAACGACGACTAACGAGAATTATTAAACGTGACAGACGCGCAACCCTTTCTCAAATTGGCACAGATTTCAATGCTGGGGCATCAACAAGTGTCAGCGTGCGAACTACTCAACGGACAATCATTTATATGGGCTTTCGGAGCCGAACGCCCACTCGTGTGCCGTTGTTGACTGCACAACACAAAGCTTTACGCCTCGCCTGGGCCCGCCAACACCACAATTGGACTGTTGATGACTGGAAACACGTTGCCTGGTCTGACGAGTCTCGTTTCCAATTGTATCGGGCGGATGGACGTGTACGGGAACGGAGACATCCTCATGAATCCATGGACCCTACATGTCAACAGGGGACTGTTCAAGCTGGTGGAGGCTCTGTCATGGTATGGGGCGTGTCCAGTTGGCGTGAAATGGGCCCCCTGATACGTCTAGATACGACTCTAACAGGTGACAGATACGTAAGCATCCTGTCCGAGCACCTGCAACCATTCATGTCCATTGTGCATTTCAACGGACGTGGACAATTCCAGCAGGACAATGCGACACCCCACACGTCGAGAGTTGCTACCGAGTAGCTCCAGGAACACTCTTCTGACTTTAGACACTTCCATTGGCCACCTAAATCACCAGACATGAACATTATTGAGAATATATGGGATGCCTTGCAATGTGCTGTGCAGAAGAGATCTCCGCTGCCTCGCAATCCTCTGAATTTGTTTACTACCCTGCAGGATTCATGGTGTGAATTGCCTCCTGCATACCTTCAGACATTAGTCGAGTCCATGCCACGTCGTCTTGCGGCACTTCTGCGAGCTCGCGGGGGCCCTACACGATGTTAGGCAGGTGTAGCAGTTTTGTTTTGGCTCTTCAGTGTAGGTTGTGCAGGTAGACATGTGTGCGCAGGTGTACGGAGAGCAGTTCGGCCTGGAGAGCTGTCAGGACGGGGAAGAAGTGGACAAACAGCGGCGAGAGGACACTAAGAAGGAGCGGTATCGTGGAAGGAAGGTGTCCGACCAGACCAGCACGCAGGCCTCTCCTATACGTAGGAAGGACAGCGTCTCCCGCAGAGACAGGTATACTGCACCTCCTACCGACCCCGGAGCACAGTTCTAGTCACATCTTCGAGGTGATTCCTTGTCAAAATGAGGTTCATATGATACATAGTTACAGCTTATCATCTAAAATGATTATTAAGGAAGTTATACACCACAAATGGGAAAATTAATATTTATTAATTTAAAATTTCAGCAATTATTAGCGGTTGTTTTCTTGAGAACGGAGAGGGTTCGAGTGTAACAACAAGGCGACTTTTTTGTACATTTGAGCATGGTGATTTATAAACTGTCTTAAAAGTCCGCTAAATGCTCAGGGGTTCATCTTTTTAATGTAATGTGATAATTTTAATACCTGCTTATTTTGATACTGATGGGAGATGATATTTTAACTTACAATTTCAGATGTTGCTTACATTATTTCAGTAATAGACTATCCACATTCCTTATCTTTCGTCCCTAGTAGTTTATTATATCTTTAATTAAAAAATTTTATTTTTCCATTTTTTGGGTAACATCACACCCTTAATAATAACTTTATATCTCAAGCCGTGTATTTTTTCTACCTCATTTTATATGGAATCATCTCCCAAAAGTTCTAACATACTTGAAGAAACAACCTGTACTGTGGCAAGGTTTATTGGTTTCTCTGTTTCGTGCAAAATATACAGTCTGTTTCATAGAATGTGGCGCCGACTTCACAAGTGGACAAGAGACACGAAAACAACATAAAAAAGTAATTTAAGCACGTCGCCTATTTGACCTTGTGTCCTTGTGTTCACTGCAATAGTGTGGTGCTGTTTTTAATAATAGACGGTGGTCAAAATTACAACCTTCAGTCTGAATACACGCATGCAGCCGTCGTGTCGTAGACTGTCGTGTTCTTAAAAAAAAACAGATTTTGTATACGTTAGCAGTCTTCTTGGATACGCTGACGAAGTGTTTCGATGTCAATACATACAAAGCTGTTTTCAAGTTATCCCAAAAATAAAAATAAAAATTAAATTGATTTAAGTATGTAGAACGTGCAGGCCACCCAATAGGTGATGCACAGCACATCCATTTGTTGGGAAATCTTTTCTTTCGTAATATTTCTTGCCATTCGGCTAACATTTGGTGTTAAAACATCATGTGTAAACAACATGTGAACTATAAAATCAAAGGGGGTGTCTTCCAAAAGTGAATGCAAGGGGTTTGTAGTAAATATACGTAATATTGATCTTTTAACTTCCCAACAACGAAAACACGTCCAAATATGTTGTCGCCAAGTATTCCTCTCCATACACTGGCGCATACCTTTTGTTTGTGTCGTGATTGGCAAACAACGCGTGGAGTTCCTTCAGCCTAATCATGAGTGCTGTGAAAATGGACGATTCCTTCTCTTTTGTGGGTAAACAAAACGGTGGGCAGATAATACGGATCAGGAATAGACATATGCTGAAACCAAGTACAAAAGTTGAATCTTGAAAGAAAATTATCTATATTAAGTGCCTGCACTAGTTGAAAATTGTACGGATAAAGTAGGTGCTGCCATAAAATTCTCCAAACTGCCGGGTGTCTGACATTCTCTACTGCTGCTATTCTTCGGGTACAAGAGCCAGTATTTCCGTCAACATGCTGCAAATTAAGATTAAAATGATTAGAACCTGCATATCGTAGGCGTTCATGTAATCGATGGACTGTTTTATTGTCTAGAAGATGTACATTAGGGAAACGACCCACATGAGACGTCTTGTCACAGAGTACTGAAGATTACAGAGGCAAAATATTCCGCGAACTCCAGCCGCACACGCCAGCAAAATGGCGTCGCTAGGCAGCAACATGTCGGAACGCTGTTCGCCAGTCAGTGCTTGGTAACTTAATTTCCAGCCAGCCGCCCAGCCAATAGGGAACGTCTCCCAATACGTAGTAGCCAATCAGAGACAAGGCTCGTTCTCAGAGCCTCACGCAGTCAATCAGAGACTGCTGGGTACGCCCACATCAAAGGAACCGCCACGCCATTTACTCTCTATGTACTTGCCTACTCTATGATATTGCTNCTGCTGGGTACGCCCACATCAAAGGAACCGCCACGCCATTTACTCTCTATGTACTTGCCTACTCTATGATATTGCTTCTGCTGCATTACATTCCGCTAGCCAGTTCATCAAATGTCGTTTCCTGGTTTCAATAAATCATTGTCACGTCCATAATATAGTACAGCTCAGTATCAACTGCTTTTGTAAGGATAACAAAGAGGAATAACCCCTTGGCATACCTATTAAACAGGTCGAGAGATGATCCTTAGGTGGTTTTAACTCGGAAATAAAGACAAATATACCAAATGCTGACATCAATTTTTTTTCATTGTGTTATTGTCTCCTATCCACCGGGGAAACGGGTCCCGCATATTATGGATAGGGACTGTAAAATATCGCGAATTCATTTTATGACAATATAAACTTCACACACGCGTACATTTTCGTCATGTTTGTGATTGTATTACAGTTTATTAGACACGCCCACTTAAACTCCGAGCCAATAACAAACCTGTAGAAAAACAAGCACCGAATTCCGTGCCACGTGGTCTGAGGTAAACTGGCTACACACTGGAGCAGCAGCCAATGAACAGAAAGCTGAGGCTCGAAAATAGATAGGACCGAGGTGTCTAGCCTACGAGTCCTTTAAAACGCGAAACTTTCCTGTCCCTGGTTATGGAACATCCTGTATATTACATAAGGTAGTCGTTGACTTGTACAGTTAAACATTTCAGCAAGAGATAACGGTTTAGGTGTCGCGACGAACTACATTTTTCTTCGGAACTGTACTAGTATTGGCATAATGCTCTGTCATATAGCGACGAGTCGGGTACACTTGGTGGCAGACTCCATTCTCGGAGATGCCGATCAACTCGAGTATTAATCGCAGCAGACTCGAGTCAGCGGGTAGTGATTCAGGAAACTTCTATAGTGATCGAGGCCGCGGTGGTGTAGTGGTTTGACTACTCGCTTCCCACATAGGCGAACCGGGTTAGATTCACGGCGCGGTCGCTTCCCGGAATTTCGCATGTGGGAATCGTGCGGGACGATGCCACTGGTCGGCGCGTTTTCTCGGGGATCCTACATTTCCTTGCCCTTGCATTCCAGAGCTGCTCTATGCTCACCTTACTTCACCCTCATTGGCTCTCAAGACCTCGATGTTAAGAGCCACCCAAATTTCTTCACTCACTTCACTCATTCAATAGTGATTGTTATTGTGATTATGATTTGTGATGAAACACTTAATAAATTGTATTTGACCCTACAGATATGTTTACATATTTCTATTATACTATACTTATTTCTGATGGTCTCACAATTTGTATCTTTCTTTCAACATTCAAAGGCTCTATGCTGATTCTAATGAGAGGGTAAATGCAAAAAGCAAACTGTATCGTGGTTTAAAACAATGGGTATATATTATTGTGGTTGCTTGATGATAAATGAAAGTAAAGAAAATAAGTATCAAGTTCAAAAGAAGCAGAATATAGATAGAAGTATTTCAAAATGCGTTTAAAGGCGCTGCACGGTGATCCGCCCGCTGGTCCGAAATGTAGTTGTCCGCGCCAAAAGTCAGAAAAACTTGAGAATTATTTGCCACTATTTGTAATGCATAATAACAATATTTGAAAGTGCGTTCGTCTAATTCAGTACCAGAAGTAACTTTTTTATGCTGTGAGGAAATGATATCACTACAACACTCCACAACTTGTTAAACTGCACAATCCTTCAAAAACATCTCGTAGCGTTTTGTAGGTTACTAAAATACTAACGTCAAATGAAGCACTATGAATGTTTAATGCTAGCAAATATTCTTACATTTGTAAATTACATAAATGCAATTTGAGTAATTTTAAAATCCACAGAAGCTTTTGGAAAGTAACGGGATTATTCAATTTATATGTNTACATAAATGCAATTTGAGTAATTTTAAAATCCACAGAAGCTTTTGGAAAGTAACGGGATTATTCAATTTATATGTGTCTCTCTCTCTTTTTCTCTGAAAATAAAATTACAGTTTGTTAAAATTGTTAATAATTAAAATTATTATACATTTGTTATAGTTACATTGATGTGAAAATAATATGTGCAGACTATCTATACTGAATAGGATAATATAACAACAAAAAATATAAAATGTATTACATAAATTGGAATAATTTCATTTCTTTTCGAATTCACAGCAAGTAACTTGTTTACAATAAACTACTTAGAAGAAATGTACAAAATTTCCACTTTTGCGTACACTTATATCATCAAATGACTGACTACTACACTGTTGGCACCAATGACAAAAAGCACTGACACTGCTTACCAAGTGACATAGGCCTACACATTAAAAATGTGAAACATTGTTACAGGTATTCAAAAGAAAACATTCCTAAATAATTTTGGACTTATTGTGTTTACTTTCTAATGTTTTAGTGTTACATAATTCCCCACTTTTTACCATAATTTACTCAACTTTTCATCATTTCTTCTTCAATCCTCAAACTACACTCTACATCTCTCTGTTTTTTCATTTCCTTTCTACTTTATTTCTTCAAAGAGAAGTACTTTTGCATTTTGTGCTTCGTTATTGTCGTCATCATAATCACATTCTTTCTTTTTGTCCGCAACTTATTCTTCCTGCAGGAGTTACTTAAGGACATTGAACATTTCTGGTGACAGTTATTTCAGATATGTTTCAGGATTTTCTTTACAGTATCTCTCGATGTGATAGAAACTAGTCGAAGAGGAACAAGTGAAGTGAGAAAAAAGCTTTCATCACTCGGTTCTGAGAAATAACGTGGCAGGTCCTCCTCACAGTCACTATTGTTGGTAGACGACTGCCACTTTCGCATGTAACGTGACTGTCCAGAACTACCGTCAAACTCATATTGTACTTCACAATTACAATACAGTGCACTGAGGCGCGACTAGAACCATAAATATCGTCTTCGCTGTGTGGTTCTTCACATGAAAGTTCCGTAGCGTTATTGTTTGTAGGGTACNTACATAAATGCAATTTGAGTAATTTTAAAATCCACAGAAGCTTTTGGAAAGTAACGGGATTATTCAATTTATATGTCTCTCTCTCTCTCTTTTTCTCTGAAAATAAAATTACAGTTTGTTAAAATTGTTAATAATTAAAATTATTGTACATTTGTTATAGTTACATTGATGTGAAAATAATATGTGCAGACTATCTATACTGAATAGGATAATATAACAACAAAAAATATAAAATATATTACATAAATTGGAATAATTTCATGTCTTTTCGAATTCACAGCAAGTAACTTGTTTACAATAAACTACTTAGAAGAAATGTACAAAATTTCCACTTTTGCGTACACTTATATCATCAAATGACTGACTACTACACTGTTGGCACCAATGACAAAAAGCACTGACACTGCTTACCAAGTGACATAGGCCTACACATTAAAAATGTGAAACATTGTTACAGGTATTCAAAAGAAAACATTCCTAAATAATTTTGGATTTATTGTGTTTACTTTCTAATGTTTTAGTGTTACATAATTCCCCACTTTTTACCATAATTTACTCAACTGTTCTTCATTTCTTCTTCAATCCTCAAACTACACTCTACATCTCTCTGTTTTTTCATTTCCTTTCTACTTTATTTCTTCAAAGAGAAGTACTTTTGCATTTTGTGCTTCGTTATTGTCGTCATCATAATCACATTCTTTATTTTTGTCCGCAACTTATTCTTCCTGCAGGAGTTACTTAAGGACATTGAACATTTCTGGTGACAGTTATTTCAGATATGTTTCAGGATTTTCTTTACAGTATCTCTCGATGTGATAGAAACTAGTCGTAGAGGAACAAGTGAAGTGAGAAAAAAGCTTTCATCACTCGGTTCTGAGAAATAACGTGGCAGGTCCTCCTCACAGTCACTGTTCTTGGTAGACGACTGCCACTTTCGCATGTAACGTGACTGTCCAGAACTACCGTCAAACTCATATTGTACTTCACAATTACAATACAGTGCACTGAGGCGCGCCTAGAACCATAAATATCGTCTTCGCTGTGTGGTTCTTCACATGAAAGTTCCGTAGCGTTATTGTTTGTAGGGTACNCCTAGAACCATAAATATCGTCTTCGCTGTGTGGTTCTTCACATGAAAGTTCCGTAGCGTTATTGTTTGTAGGGTACGTTTTCTTGTGTGGTATGATGGGTAGATATCAGCATTGTGACACTTGGAAACATTTCGAAGTAACGTGTACAAATTATTAGACAGGTTACCGTCTACAATAAGGGCAGCTGCGTCATCAGGTGTGTACGGGAAAACGTATTGCTTTGCAGCTCTTAGTTTTTGCTCCATGCTTCGTGATGGAGTGCTCTCGCCGAAATACAACAAACTCCTGCTTGGCTGATGACTCATTCAGCTTTCTTCACAGTTCCATTGATGCAGCTTTGACTATATGTGGACAGTTGCATAATAACCTAATTATTTCAATATACAGAATAAATATAAAGTCCCTCTCCATTTGTGGCAAATCGCTGCTATATATTGTTTTTGTTTTAGGTATTGAAAATTTTCGCCACTGATGAGAGGAAAGCCGTTGCCCGTGCTGGTCTGAGAGGACTCACGCACGCCGCAGTGAGAGCTGATTTTACACAAAGATGTAGGAAACCTGGCCCCACAAATGTGACCATTCGCTATCTTTTCAACAAATTTAATCGCACAGGGATTGTACTATCTTCCACACAGTGGATTGTGGAACATCAAGCTTACGACTGAGACGCACAGTCGATGCACGAGGGCATTGTTCAATGGCTTCTTGAGCCCGTTGCACGGTGTCTTCAGGCACAGATGGCCTGCCTGAGTGCTCTTCATCCTTAACACTGCCTATTGCGGGACCAACCGATGATTTTAGGAATTGTTCAGCCACCTTTCACAATGTGGCTTTCAAACAAAAACACTTTTTGCCCTTTGATGAAAAGAACAATGCTACAAGANCTAATGCGGGACCAACCGATGATTTTAGGAATTGTTCAGCCACCTTTCACAATGTGGCTTTCAAACAAAAACACTTTGTGCCCTTTGATGAAAAGAACAATGCTACAAGAGAGCAATTAAGAATTTTTTAATAAGAGTTTGTGTTTGAGTGTTTTTGTTGAGTCCATAAATCTAAATTTATCTGAAATTTCCAGGGAATTAAATATGATACAGCAACTATTTGTAGGAAAGTATTCTGGGCAAAGATGGCCAAAGCGTTTCTGTTTGAAAGCGATATTGTGGAAGATGGCTGAGACACGCCTAACATAATTTAAAATGTAAAATCCTATTTTTTCACTCTACTGGTCCAGCACTAGGCAGCCTTGAGTACTTGGTCTCGACTGCGAACTCAATTCTCTTACGAAAGTTCTCGAGTGTACTGGACTGTTTAAAACATCAACTCGTGGCATCACTAAGCGGAACCAGCAACAACGTGCGTGACTGTGAACGTGTGTGTGCAGGATGGACGGAGGAGCGTCGAGCCGCTTCCTCAGCAGCCAGAGGGACTCGTCTAGGGACATCGCCGAGCAAGCCATGGACAAGAACAGCCATGGCGTCAAGTCTAGCTACAAGAAGGCGAGCGACAAACCCAAGGAGCTGCCACCCATACACAAGTACATCAAGAACCACGTGCGTACTTCGCCTCTCTTGTCCTCACACACCTTCCAGCTGTTTATACTAGGTTTTAAATGACGGAGATATTGGTCCCCTAGCAACAACCTCCACGTGGCTCCCTGCGGTATATCATTTGTTTTATTTTATATAGAATATTTTAAGTTCTAATGTTTTGTTTATTCTATGTTAGAATATTGTGTCATAATTAAAATAGTGTATTTTATGTCGTAATACTATGTGGTATATTATATGTTATAATTATTCTTGTAATTTATTTCCGTGGGGATGTTGGGGAGCGGGATTTCAGTTAATAAACCATTCTTAAGCGAATAGCTGCTATCCTATAGGCCTCCTACAGGATTACAAAAATGAGGCTTTTATGTGCGTTGATTAGTTCAATATAAAGGTTTCAAGAACAGCCCTTTACAGTGGGCAGGCAATATTAAAATGAGCATAAAATGTAAAAGAATAAAAAAAGAAGAGGGATAGCTGTGTGCTCAAGTATGCCTCAGTAAGGAGTTAACCTAGAGAAGCAATTTATCATTGTTAATATCATTAAAATTGTTATTATTATTGTTTTCCCCGCGCAGTTGTTGTAGACGAATAAACATTTCAAGTGGGGAGTCGCGGTGTTGGGTGGCTAGCTCATCCCGTCCTCGTGCCAATACAACCAAGGTTATACTCACAGCTGGATTACCCGTGGACTACAGCATGTGGTAACCAGGTGGACGTTGCCGAGAAGCCGGTGGTTTTCTCTGAGTACTCCCGTTTTCTCTTTTTTGAATTCTGTCTCCGCTGCATGCTTTGTCTCACTCGTTGTCAGTCTTCCAAGTACGATGACCACCTGCTGCTGACCCCTACCTCGACATTCGGTGGATGTGACCTTGCTGTGAGGTGCGCCTCTTTGTACGTATTATCATTACTGTTATTACCATCCCACAATGGATTTATGCTACGTACTTCACTTCAGAACATTGTAAGTGATTTTTTTCAATTGGTGGTTGGAAAGCTCATTCATTAGAGATGTGGCAAACATTTAACACTCAAGTGCCTTAATTCCATAAGACCAGGTCAAAGATAAAATATGTAATCTTACAGCGTNGTTTTCCCCGCGCAGTTGTTGTAGACGAATAAACATTTCAAGTGGGGAGTCGCGGTGTTGGGTGGCTAGCTCATCCCGTCCTCGTGCCAATACAACCAAGGTTATACTCACAGCTGGATTACCCGTGGACTACAGCATGTGGTAACCAGGTGGACGTTGCCGAGAAGCCGGTGGTTTTCTCTGAGTACTCCCGTTTTCTCTTCCTTGAATTCTGTCTCCGCTGCATGCTTTGTCTCACTCGTTGTCAGTCTTCCAAGTACGATGACCACCTGCTGCTGACCCCTACCTCGACATTCGGTGGATGTGACCTTGCTGTGAGGTGCGCCTCTTTGTACGTATTATCATTACTGTTATTACCATCCCACAATGGATTTATGCTACGTACTTCACTTCAGAACATTGTAAGTGATTTTTTTCAATTGGTGGTTGGAAAGCTCATTCATTAGAGATGTGGCAAACATTTAACACTCAAGTTCCTTAATTCCATAAGACCAGGTCAAAGATAAAATATGTAATCTTACAGCGTATTGTACCACCTGCCGGTAAAACAGGAGGTTGGCCAGCTGAGAGTTGGGTTTGACTGATGGCTAAATAGAAACTATTGTGCAGCCTCCTGTTTGTAATCTGGATGTTTGGGTGTGAATTTGTAGATGTTCGTAACAAAAGTTATTAAAAGCTAGTGCCTTTTCGAGTTTGTATTGTTTTAAGAACTACGTTTTAAGAAATGTAATAAATAAATTTTTATGCTTTTGATATGGTAGACATTATTTTGATGTTAAAGGTTTATTAGCAGCTAACGTTTATCTGATAATACCGAAAGCGGGTGGTTAGTATTTTCAGCTACCAGTGTCGTAAATCGAAGGTGACATGTATGGAATATTTTGTTTTATATCAGATAC
Source organism: Clitarchus hookeri (assembly GCA_002778355.1). NCBI lineage: Eukaryota > Metazoa > Arthropoda > Insecta > Phasmatodea > Phasmatidae > Clitarchus > Clitarchus hookeri. Next base: position 78,392 of record NQII01000192.1, on the reverse strand, counting down.
TCGCAACTTATCATAATTACAATAAACTAATTTTAAATGCTACTTTAAATATTAACGTTTCGTTACCACGTTATATTACGCACGCAACAGATAGCACACATCTACGCACAACTTGCAATATTCGTATGATGAAGAAGTGGACTTATCATCTGCATTCCAAAAAATACCACTCTTCAGTGGGAACTAATCATATGAGAAATGTATTGATTTGTCATTGCGCTACACTTAATTCAAGTTAACAATCCCTTTTATTAATACATACTTGACAACGTCTAAACTAAGTTTCTCTATTCACAATACAGCATTCATGGTTGATGGTATCGTCACCGCGCTGTGTTCTGTGGATCACGGTCCCTGCAAGATAGCAGCACAATATTGATTATAAAAATGCCACTGTCGAATGCCACTGTCGAAAGTCACATCAAAATATTACAAGGTGATAGTATTTAGAATATGAACACAACAAAAGAATTAATCGCATCACTGGATAGTACTTCAAATCAATATACTGTACTTATTATTTTATATTACTCGTTATCGNGTTCGTAACAAAAGTTATTAAAAGCTAGTGCCTTTTCGAGTTTGTATTGTTTTAAGAACTACGTTTTAAGAAATGTTATAAATAAATTTTTATGCTTTTGATATGGTAGACATTATTTTGATGTTAAAGGTTTATTAGCAGCTAACGTTTATCTGATAATACCGAAAGCGGGTGGTTAGTATTTTCAGCTACCAGTGTCGTAAATCGAANATTAGCAGCTAACGTTTATCTGATAATACCGAAAGCGGGTGGTTAGTATTTTCAGCTACCAGTGTCGTAAATCGAAGGTGACATGTATGGAATATTTTGTTTTATATCAGATACTCGCAACTTATCATAATTACAATAAACTAATTTTAAATGCTACTTTAAATATTAACGTTTCGTTACCACGTTATATTACGCACGCAACANTAATTACAATAAACTAATTTTAAATGCTACTTTAAATATTAACGTTTCGTTACCACGTTATATTACGCACGCAACATATACCACACATCTACGCACAACTTGCAATATTCATATGATGAAGAAGTGGACTTATCATCTGCATTCCAAAAAATACCACTCTTCAGTGGGAACTAATCATATGAGAAATGTATTGATTTGTCATTGAGCTACACTTAATTCAAGTTAACAATCCCTTTTATTAATACATACTTGACAACGTCTAAACTAAGTTTCTCTATTGTCAATACAGCATTCATGGTTGATGGTATCGTCACCGCGCTGTGTTCTGTGGATCGCGGTCCCTGCAAGATAGCAGCACAATATTGATTATAAAAATGCCACTGTCGAATGCCACTGTCGAAAGTCACATCAAAATATTACAAGGTGATAGTATTTAGAATATGAACACAACGAAAGAATTAATCGCATCACTGGATAGTACTTCAAATCAATATACTGTACTTATTATTTTATATTACTCGTTATCGNAAAAGAATTAATCGCATCACTGGATAGTACTTCAAATCAATATACTGTACTTATTATTTTATATTACTCGTTATCGTCGTATTTCTGCCATGGATTCAAAATACAGCGCCATTTTCTCTCTCCTGTTTGAATAACAAGTTGCCGTTTCATCCTAAGTAACCAGGAAATGCAGTTAGTCGCTGCTAGACGTTTACTTGAAGTGGTAAAACGAAATTCAGCGCTATCCAGCAGATATTTTTTGACTTGAAGAGTAACAGGAGGTGGTAAAACCGGCCCTTATAGAAGCTATGACGAACTGGCATTTGACCGACTCTCAAGTTTGTACACGAATACCAAGTGTGGCGTGACAGTACAATATAACAGTAACTAAAAGTGCGTCAATCCATTAGTTGAGTCGAGTGGTTTTGGTCGGCGCCGAATAGTCATGAGCTGTTGTCAGTGAGCATAGAGAATTGTCGGAATGCAGTAGGAGGAACGGGAGTGCCCGGGAAAACCCTCCTGCCAATAGCAACGTCCGCCACGTTTCCCCCATTAAAAAATACGGACAATATAGCCGAATGTGAAACTGACTAACATCGCAATTAACTGGCATAAAACATCAAGACATTCACAATGTTCGCTTCTTAATTAACGAGGTGGCAAAGCGGAAGAACATGAAGCCCGGTTATGAAAGTATTCCCTGTCAGAGCGTCAGCGCCTACAAATAGACAACCGTATTCACGCGACACCAATGTCAATTGCATACCTAGCAGGCGGTGCAACTGCTTATAACATTACACATGCTTGCCCACCATAGTAACATAGGTTTATGGTATGTAAAAGTATAAAGTCTCTTTATTTCATCGTACTGCCATGCAACTATAAAAAAGTTCGTATATGTTGGTAAGGTTAATCGTACTCTTCTAGATACGCACCTTATCTTCGTACGCAAGCAGACTGTTGTTAGTTGTCGTTGAGGGGGAAGTATGGTGTGTTCTCGGAAAGAAATAACAGTCATTGTGGTGGCGTACGTGAACACCAGTGTTCCATTATGGAAACACAATGACTCCACTACATAGGAAAACTTACGCAGTTGCAGTCATGTCAACCGCGTGTCCGAATTGCACTGCGTGTAGTTTAACGTGAGGGATTGTAATGAAGATGTGCGTAGCGTGTCACCATAATCATTTTAGCATATTTGTTTATAATTATTTTGCTTGCTAGATGACGTTGTTAGAAGTACGTTAATTCCACGACTTTTCTCGGCAGCAACCTATACTTTTGAGTGCTCGGGCCACAACAGTGTACTCCCTAATTGCTACCGTGGTGAAAGGCTTCCTTTTTACATCCAACGTCACTGCATGTGGTACAGTCCATAGACTACAGATGAGATAGACCAGTCTTGCATTGAACTGCTCTGCTGCCAATACAAGTAGCAAAAATGACGTGGAATGAATTTAAGGTTAGAAGACTGTTTAGTAAACAAGTGGTTTGAGAAGTTTTTATACTTCTTCTAACAAATTTGTAATGAAGTTTGATTAAATTAAAATTGGTAAAAGTGTTATATTTTTATATCAGTGGTTGTCATTTAAAAATTTACATAATAACAAACACGTCCATCACTGTTAACCGTGTGATTTGAGAGTTGTGTTGCTTTGGGGTAGGTCAGTGTTGGGCAGATACGTATAAGACGAGTAGCGGTTTACCTCATCTTTAGTATATGGTACTGTCATGACATTTCTTCTGTTTAGTACAGGAGTAAGAGATCCTGCAGGACGTGTTTGAACAATTGTATTCCAATCATGAAATGAACACACGAGTGCACTTTTTTGAAGTCTAACATGCAACTAAAAGAATATGCGAAGTTCATGGATGTCCACAAGCCTTTCTAAATACGATGTGATTATACAATATCAGATGGAACAGCACCAACAAACTTCGCCTGCGCATCCCTCACGCAGAAATAAATCGAAAAACGCGTAATTGGTATACATTTTATGTAGAATGGGTGACTTTACATGTAATTAAAACATTTGTCTATGTATATGAAATTTTAGTATTTTAAATAACAATTTTAAAAATGTAATGTTACAAATAAAAATAACTATGATTATTTCTTTTACATTTCCTAAATAAAAAATTAATTTATTCGTAAAATTCTAGTGGTAAATGTTATTGTTAAGTTAAAATAATGTAACTTATTCGTGAAAATGTACTTATTAATTGAATTTGTAACCTAATTCGTAAATTATCAAGTGGGTACCATATGACTCCAATGTTTTTTAAGAGTAATTTTTTAATTTATGTTAAAAAAACTTTTTTTTTTGTATTTACTATAGAATTTTAATTTTTAAATTTATGTTGGAAATGTATTTTTTATATTCACAGTCAAAATAGNTTATCAAGTGGGTACCATATGACTCCAATGTTTTTTAAGAGTAATTTTTTAATTTATGTTAAAAAAACTTTTTTTTTCTATTTACTATAGAATTTTAATTTTTAAATTTATGTTGGAAATGTATTTTTTATATTTACAGTCAAAATATTTTATTAAATTGTTTTTAAAATAATGCCAAATATTTAATTTAAAATATGTTAGATATTAACTTTATAAGAGGTTTATTTATATGAAGAGGGGTCCATGTTCCACCATGCACCCTTGAACACGAGCTTGTCGTAAATATAAAGAAAAGTGTTTAAAATAGAACAACGACCTTTAAGGTAGCGTGATGTTGAAATAATATCTACGACCACAGCAAATACCTTCGCTGCTAACAAATGTTGTCATAGGAAGATTGGCGTTGAAACTATTTATCACTTACTGATACGTGTTGCAGAAACTCAATTTGTTTTCCAATAACGAATTATTAACCAGTGCACGAAAATTATTGAAAAATGTTTCCTTGTGTAATTATCCTAAACTCCGCCGTTTTAGAAGAATTTGTACAATTATTTAATATTTTCGAACTTCATGCATGAATTCCTTGAAAAGTAGGGTTAAGGGTGATTACACAAGACAACCTTTCTGGACAATTATAACTTATTTATTAATCATCCGTCATTGGAAAGCGAACTAAGTTTTGGCATTACGACAATTTATGCGACAAGGAGTAGAGTGGAGAGATTTGGGTGGCTCTTAACATCGAGGTTTTGAGAGCCAATGAGGGTGAGATGAGGTGAGCCTGGAGCGGCGGCAGAATGCAAGGGCGGGGGAAACGGAAGATCCCGAGAAAACCCGCCGAGAGCGGCGATTCTCACATGCGAAAATCCGGAAGTGACCCTGCCGGAAATCGAACCAGGTTTGCCGATGTTGGAGGCGAGTGGAGTAACCACTACGCCATCATGGCCCCTGCTACAAAAAAGATGCAACCATTAATTTGGTGACAAAATTATATGNAACTTCATGCATGAATTCCTTGAAAAGTAGGGTTAAGGGTGATTACACAAGACAACCTTTCTGGACAATTATAACTTGTTGATTAATCATCCGTCATTGGAAAGCGAACTAAGTTTTGGCATTACGACAATTTATGCGACAAGGAGTAGACTGGAGAGATTTGGGTGGCTCTTAACATCGAGGTTTTGAGAGCCAATGAGGGTGAGATGAGGTGAGCATGGAGCGGCGGCAGAATGCAAGGGCGGGGGAAACGGAAGATCCCGAGAAAACCCGCCGAGAGCGGCAATTCTCACATGCGAAAATCCGGAAGTGACCCTGCCGGAAATCGAACCAGGTTTGCCGATGTTGGAGGCGAGCGGAGTAACCACTACGCCATTATGGCCCCTGCTACAAAAAAGATGCAACCATTAATTTGGTAACAAAATTATATANCCCTGCTACAAAAAAGATGCAACCATTAATTTGGTGACAAAATTATATGGCAGCGACCGATTTTGCAGTGGTTGCACATATTCTTTAAATTACACACTATCCTGAAGATCAGTGTTCCATTTTAAACTTTTTCCGAAATGCTAACAATAAACTCGTGTTTCAAATCCACCTTACAAGGGTCTGTACCGCCCTTATGAACAAATTTCTGCCAAAAGTTGAATGCCAATCTTCGATGTATTTCTTTGAAAATAATATACAGGCGGAGAGTTTGTCGGTGTTGTTCCAACTCACACTGTATAATGAACGTAAATGTACACGTGATTGAAAACCCAGTTTGTCTTCAAAAGAATTTGTGGTATCGGTCCCTAGGTGAGTGTGAAGGAGGTGTTACTGTGATGTTGTGACTGTGGAAGCTCGCCAAAGTGATGGCGTTGTTGTACATGTGGTATTATTAGTATGTTGCAGACAGAGCAAGAGGCAGGTNCAGAGCAAGAGATGTTCAGCACAGTACTGAGAGTAAAGGTTTCTTTGAACCAACCAAATGCTTGTTTATGTACTGCCTAACAAAGAAGAAGTGTCTCTAACAGATGATTTATTTGACCAAACAAAACATGAAAATTCGACAAAACTTATTTTCTTCAGCTAACAAAATCTATATTTAAGCTGTCAAACATTTTTGTTGGGGCAAACAAAATCTATATAACAAATAAATACTTGCNGATAAAACTTATTTTCTTCAGCTAACAAAATCTATATTTAAGCTGTCAAACATTTTTGTTGGGGCAAACAAAATCTACCTAACAAATAAATACTTGGTTAAATCAATTTCACACATTCGTTTCACCTTATGAAAGAAAAATGTAATGTTGGGTCAAATAAAAGTTTTCCTCAGTTCGACGTGGGCGAAGCGGCGTATAAATGTAGTAATAAGGTAAAGAAATAACAAGAAACAGGAATACTTTGAGAAACTTCGTAGGCCAACAGCTATGTGTGCCACGTTTTCCATATGCGAAGCTCGGGGTATGAAACCCGAGGAGAGCGGTGTGGGTACTAGAGGACGGCAACACCTGGTGTATGCAGGATGTAGACAAGTGTGGTTGTGGTCACAGATGTGCAACGTGCTGTACACGCCACTAGCTGTGCTAGTGAAGGGCGCCGTCGTGCTGACAGAGGACGTCTTCGTCGATATGCTCCCTGTGGCCTGGCAGCTGCTGCTAGAGCCCAACAGAGAGGTGGCAGCCACCGCGGCCTCACTCTTCATCCTGGCGGCTGTGAAGGCGCCCAACTCCGCCATGGAGCTGATGCACTACGGCCTGCAGCACCACGACCCCGCCACTCGCATCAATGCCATTCTCAGGTACCTGCACTACACTCCACCCTCCCTCCATCCTGCTTCTACGCCGAGTTCCTCGGCGTGGTGACAACCCATAACAATTTGGGCCATAGCGCCTGGTGTACCACTAACAACCAGCCATATACGTCAGTGCAACACTCAGATGCTTACACTTCCATCCTTTACCATACCTACGCTCCTTCCATCCTGTTCCTACACCTAGTTCCTTGACATAATGAAAACCTGTAATAACTTGTGCCGTACAACCAACAACCATCTACATGCATCAACACCATACTCAGGTGCTTGCAGGGGGCCGTGGTGGCTCAGTAGTTAGACTGTTCACCTTCCACCATGGCGAACCGGGTTCAATCTACAGTCAAGCCACTCCCGGATTTTCGCAAGTGAGAATAGTGATGGACGATACCGCTGGTCGGTAGGGGGTTTTCTCGGGATCTCCTGTTTTCGCCGCACTTGCATTCCAGCGCTGCTCCATTCTCACCTTATTTCAGCCTCATCGGCTCTCAAGACCTCGTTGTTAAGAACCCTCCAAATCTCTCGACTCGACTCAGGTGCTTACACATCCATCCTTTACTGTACCTACCCTCCCGCCATCCTGCTTCAATACCTTGTTCCTCGAACATGACATCTGCTTTGCACNTTCAATCTACAGTCAAGCCACTCCCGGATTTTCGCAAGTGAGAATAGTGATGGACGATACCGCTGGTCGGTAGGGGTTTTCTCGGGATCTCCTGTTTCCGCCGCACTTGCATTCCAGCGCTGCTCCATTCTCACCTTATTTCAGCCTCATCGGCTCTCAAGACCTCGTTGTTAAGAACCCTCCAAATCTCTCGACTCGACTCAGGTGCTTACACATACATCCTTTACTGTACCTACCCTCCCGCCATCCTGCTTCAATACCTTGTTACTCGAACATGACATCTGCTTTGCACNACATCCTTTACTGTACCTACCCTCCCGCCATCCTGCTTCAATACCTTGTTCCTCGAACATGACATCTGCTTTGCACTAGCGTGTGTCATACTGACTGATGCATCACGAAGGACCAACCACATACATTTATGTCATACACAGTTGCCTGCACTTCCCTCCTCTGAAGCTCTGCTACTACTCCTGTTTTTCTATGCCATTCCTAAATGTCTTTTCCACCATTCCATGTCCAGAATTTTTGCCCCTATTAGCACCCTGGACACACATTTGATATTTTCTACTGGCCATGTATGGTGAATGGATATTATGTGAGCCTCACAATCATTGGCATATAATACCATCCTAGCCGAACATGCTCCCATCATATCTACCACGCATCTAACCTCTCTCCTGTGGTACTTATTCTTGAACATTTGCTCTAGTTATAGGCAAGTTACAAATAAATAATAACATGTTCTAGATAATATTGAAAAAAACATTAAACAATGCAAAAACTAGTACAAAAAAATGTGTCTATAATTTCGTCCCCCATAAAAATCCTGGATAGAACAGATATTTCTAACAATCTTGTATATTACAACACAACCAAGCTATGTTAATATAGTTAAAAATGTTAAGTCATTCATGGACAATATTGATACATTACTCTCAACACTTGAAGCAATTACCATATATGGATTTGGATCTCTTTGTAGATGTATTAGATGCTTCATGAAACCAAAAATAAGGCATTGCGTACAGTAAACCTACTTATATTTCCGCTTATCTATTGAATAAAGTTTTCTACAGGTGGTGCAATCAGAATCATTATCGCTGTTTTCATCGTCGTTAACCATGTAGACGATGTTACCACTGCACTCACTGTCACTTGATTCAGGGGGTTTTCTCCTGGCTGCCTTTGGTTGTTTTCCTTGAAGAGTGAAGATGACGCCTTGTCCTTTTATGCAGAAATGTTTGCAGGATTTTGTTGTTGATGTTAATGGCTTGATTACGGGAACTGCCCTGTTGTGTTTGGGGCTGACGCTAGGAGCCTGTCAAGTGGAAGGATGTTCAGCAAAGTCTTTCATTACTCCGACTTCCTCAGTTTGTGCTTCCTGCTGTGCGTGGTTCATGTAGTCAACCTTGCTGGATATTCCAGGGTTGTATGGAAGGATTATTGTGTTAAAGAAACTGTTTTCTGCATTTTCCATTATTGCATAATGTACGTAACCTTCTGTAAACAACCTGATGATCTGCAGATGCGTAGGATGCATCTAGGATGGCTGCTCAAAAATTCTCAGTAGCTTGAGCATAGAATGTTTTGAAAGGGAACATAATTGCAACATCAAGTGGCTGTATAATGGGATGGCANTCTCAGTAGCTTGAGCATAGAATGTTTTGAAAGGGAACATAATTGCAACATCAAGTGGCTGTATAATGGGATGGCAAACTCACCAATGAAAGTCTATGTTCTCTTTCTCAACCAATGACACTGATATTACTTACAAAAGTGTAGTGTCCATCTAGCACTAAAACCACAGCATCCTTCTTTGATGGTTTTACAGTAGAAACGAACTGGTGAAACCATTGTTAAAAGATTTCGGTCTTTATCCATTCAGAATCACTGATACCTCACATGGATCCTGGGAGGATCATTATCCATCAGTTCTGCTTTCATCCATTTTCTTGGAAAAATTATTGTCCCACAGCAGTCATGCAAAAATCATTATTGTCACCAATGGGCGTCTTTGTGCTGATGACAGTTTGTGGACTCCCCATCTTACTTTCAAGGCAACAGTTCTCTANTGTCACCAATGGGCGTCTTTGTGCTGATGACAGTTTGTGGACTCCCCGTCTAACTTTCAAGGCAACAGTTCTCTGACTTTAGTGCTCAACAATGGAAATGCTTATTTCATCTATTTTGAAGACTTTCAGTGGACTGCTTAACTTTATCCAGCTCAGATTTCAAGGTTTTAAAGAATGCTGTCACATTGTTGGGACAAAATCTTTGAATTAAATCTAGTGACAATGATTGGAATTTCCTTAAAACGATAAATGAGGAGGGGGGGGGAAGCTACCAAAATAAATATACATACACTTATGACCAGCTGCCTTCTGGTATATTATGGATTGCAAGCTGATACACCATTCGGCAGAAGTTTTTCACTAATAACAGATAGAAACTATTTTCTATTTNTCTCAGTAGCTTGAGCATAGAATGTTTTGAAAGGGAACATAATTGCAACATCAAGTGGCTGTATAATGGGATGGCATACTCACCAATGAAAGTCTATTTTCTCTTTCTCAACCAATGACACTGATATTACGTACAAAAGTGTAGTGTCCATCTAGCACTAAAACCACAGCATCCTTCTTTGATGGTTTTACAGTAGACACGAACTGGTGAAACCATTGTTAAAAGATTTCGGTCTTTATCCATTCAGAATCACTGATACCTCACATGGATCCTGGGAGGATCATTATCCATCAGTTCTGCTTTCATCCATTTTCTTGGAAAAATTATTGTCCCACAGCAGACATGCAAAAATCATTATTGTCACCAATGGGCGTCTTTGTGCTGATGACAGTTTGTGGACTCCCCGTCTAACTTTCAAGGCAACAGTTCTCTGACTTTAGTGCTCAACAATGGAAATGCTTATTTCATCTATTTTGAAGACTTTCAGTGGACTGCTTAACTTTATCCAGCTCAGATTTCAAGGTTTTAAAGAATGCTGTCACATTGTTGGGACAAAATCTTTGAATTAAATCTAGTGACAATGATTGGAATTTCCTTAAAACGATAAATGAGGAGGGGGGAAGCTACCAAAATAAATATACATACACTTATGACCAGCTGCCTTCTGGTCTATTATGGATTGCAAGCTGATACACCATTCGGCAGAAGTTTTTCACTAATAACAGATAGAAACTATTTTCTATTTNATATTATGGATTGCAAGCTGATACACCATTCGGCAGAAGTTTTTCACTAATAACAGATAGAAACTATTTTCTATTTACATACAGGTTTCTACTAATTCGTTTTCTAAAGGATGTTGTAAAATCAGGTTTCTCCAATTCCTTAACTCTAAGACTTTCAACCTTTTTAGATAGTCTTTCAAAGTTGCTCGAGGTACATTGAAAGATATGCTTGCACATTTATAACCAATTTATTTTTTCCTCACTGACTGAGTGGCTTTCTTCATAGACTCCTTATTTTGAGCTTTGTGTTTCGCCATTTGAAAACCATAAGTATTATTATTTCCAAATTTCATCTCTGGGACGAAAACAGGAACTGTATGGGACCAAATTACGATCATTCCTCTATGTATTGTAATGGCTGCTACAGTAACGCATGCTAACAGCTAACCAGAAACTCTACCACACTGCTGATATACAGCGCTATATTTAACACACATACAGTTCTTAATATATTAATAACAGGATCTTAAAGTGAAAGCTACACAAACTCACCATAGCATGGAAACTTAATCCTATTCCTAGACGAAAACTACTCATCCTGTACTCAACCAACTCTCCCTAAACAATGAAATGTAGCTGCATGTGCAACGAGTGCTACAGCACTAGTGCTAAAAATGCGAACTGGAAATCCATATGTGGACGAAGTTAGGTTAGGCGCAGGAACGAAATTTGGGCCTCTTACCTTGCACATGTCATTTGTTACTTCAGTAAACAAACTTTCAGAATACCTACTGTGCTAAGTCTACTAAGGTGACGAAATCTGGTCCCCTACCTTACAAGTAAATTCTTTAATTGTTCACAAGTTACAATCTTTAGTAATATCGTGTTTTGGGATTTTACTCAAAACCACTAGCAAGTAAATAATTTATTTTCTTTTATTGTAAGTACGCCGCTGGTATTTCATTCCCTATATTGTGTTGTAGTTGTGAACTTTTGTGATTTAAGGTGTTGTGTAGTGGAAGAGTGTTGTGGATTACTCAGGCTGTTCGCTGTTCCTGTAAAGGAAGAAGTGTTTATGTTGTGTTGGTGCAGGTTCCAAGTACTGTGGAAGCTGAGGTACCAAGTATGGCCACGCATGGAGGAGGGCGCGCACCTAAAGTTCAAAGTTCCACCACCAGGAATAGAGTTCACGCTACCATCGCCCAAGATAGGCAAAGAGTCGCTGCCCGTGGTCGACCCACCCTGGATGCCCAAAGTGAAGACCAAGGTCGAGGAGGTCACNAGATAGGCAAAGAGTCGCTGCCCGTGGTCGACCCACCCTGGATGCCCAAAGTGAAGACCAAGGTCGAGGAGGTCACTATCAGCCAGGAGAGCCATGTGAGTCCCTGTCATCTGAGTCATCTGTCATCTGAGTTACAGTCTGTCATCTTCATCGTCTGCCATCTGAGCCGCCTTACTCTTGTGGCATCTGAGACATCAGNTCATCTGAGTTACAGTCTGTCATCTTCATCGTCTGCCATCTGAGCCGCCTTACTCTTGTGGCATCTGAGACATCAGCCATCTGAGTTATCCACATCTGTCTGTAGTCTCAGTAGTCCTCGTACTCTCACTGCAATTTGCCTAGGAATGTCTCGTATTAAAGCATTTCGCACAAACGTGATCCACCCATAATATTGCCATCTAAGATTTCTATGTTTACTCAACAGCGTTTCGCCTAAAAATACGTTATATTGAGAGAACAGTTTTCCCTTATTNATCTAAGATTTCTATGTTTACTCAACAGCGTTTCGCCTAAAAATACGTTATATTGAGAGAACAGTTTTCCCTTATTACGTTCTACAATATAGCAGTTTGCCTAAAATTGTTTGTCTTACAGTGATTCGTTTAACATACGAAAACTGAGTTTTCCTTAAATGGGATTCGGTATAGTGCTCTTTTATCATAATAACAGTGTACATCGTACAGTTTCAATTTTAATATTATCCGGATATTACGTACGTTAATTTAAGTGCCAAAAAAAAAACGCAATCGACTGCACACCAACAGACTGCACTACCCAAAAGTTTCTTCCTTTTGTAGCACTTATCTCTAAAGAATAACAAAGTCGCTTATCCGCATCTGTATGTGTATTCTCTTAGTATTTCTAAACTACTTGATGGATTTTGATACGGTTTTCAACATCATTTAGAGCATTTTATGAGAAAGATTTTATTGTATAATTCATTTATATTTAATGTAAGGATAGTAGAGAAATGTCGAACCGTTTGTAATAAAGTCATAGAAAACCGCTTTTAGGGCGCTTACATGGCTTGCGCTGACTAAACCATAAGAGATACATCAAATTAATATTCTACAGAATTGTAGCTCTCATAAAGGTCTACAGAAAAGTCCGCGATAGCATATGTTTATATTTTAAGGATGACCCACAGTAACCATTTTTGTCTGTTAAAGTAACGCTGTTAAAACTAAATTGTTACTTGGTGAAGACGGGCTGGTTCGCTAGTTACATATAAATCAATTGGACGTTAAAGTCAACCTCCCGTGTCACAGTCGGTTGGTGCGCTGCCGATCTGGGTTCGAATCCTTGGTAAGGCATGGGTGTTAGTTTACATTAGGTCATAAGTTAATTTGTAAGCCGTCTCCTGATATGCCTTCAGGCATAACACCGGGGGACCTTTACAATCAATAAANGGTCATAAGTTAATTTGTAAGCCGTCTCCTGATATGCCTTCAGGCATAACACCGGGGGACCTTTACAATCAATAAAGTGATCAAACGGCATGTACATACGCTGAATGTCATTTGCATTATATTTAGTTCTTGGCGGCGATAACAAATAAATTGTATATGCTGTGGAGCTTAATCGAGTATTGCTAATAAATACTTTATTGAGAGATATAAACTTTATTTCCTTGTGTTTCCGAGAAGTCTTTTTTGTAGATATGTGATTTGTTTCCTCGATTACATTAGGTGAAATTGGCAGACGTTTCCGCTGGGTCTTCCAGGAAAACTACACAGCACTCCATCGTTTCTCCATGAAAGCGTCTCCTTTCATATCTTGCCTCTCACTGACCAGTTTGAATTACTGAGCGGGCCGCTTCGTTTTGCCTCACGGTGTTTCGCCTATATCTAGGCAAAGAACACAGTTAGTGCTAAGGTTTTAAACAAAACTCAGATATGTAAAGCACATATTAAAAAAATTGGTGGTCCAGCATTAGGCAAACAATTTTTTTAGTTAAAACACAGTTGATAAAATCTACATACTATTCAGGAAAGTAANTTGGTGGTCCAGCATTAGGCAAACAATTTTTTTAGTTAAAACACAGTTGATAAAATCTACATACTATTCAGGAAAGTAATATTCAGTCAAGATCCTATAGGTAAAATACCATTTTTGTGGATACCTTACTTTCGCGAAATTATTTCTACACAAGAAACACTTGAACATCCTATGTGCACGCGTACAGCATTCGTTTGGTTATGGCTGCACGTCACTGTAATAAGACACTTTGGTGCTTCACTGGACCAATCATAACAACATTCCTCGTGTACCGAATGTCTGTGATTCACAAACAGACATCTAAGACTCGTATAAGTATAAAATCACCCAAACGAAAACGTGGTTCTGAACTGAATTGTTGGGAAATACACCTAGTAAGGAACTCTCTTCGCTAAAATCGTGTGTCTCTAGCCACTGAGAAAAATGTTGTGATGATTGCTGTGTGTTATTATTCACTACAATTTGTGTTCAGGTTGTAAATGAATTTTAGTAAGTCGTCATAAGGAGCATAATAGTCGCTATCTTGATCTTGTGTCGTAATTTTATATTCGTAGCTGTCATTTTCCCACAGTTATAGTATTTCAATTTGAATACTGTTGATGTCATGTTTAAAAAATTGCAAATTCACTCAAAATATCAAATATAAAAGTTTGGCCTTAGAACGCCCTTGACCCTTTCAGGAATGGTGGTCTATATTTTGAACGTTGCACAGGAAAAGTGTTTGAGGCTCCCGTCTACATCGCACTTTACCTGCGTTGCAGAGACTTTCAAATACACATTTATTCACGAAACTATTAAACATGCTGTTATACTAAAAGAACACACACTTCAGACATGGTCTGTTGAGTACTTTGAAGAAACGCCATTTTAGAGTGCTCCAAAATGGCTGTATATCAAAATATAACGATCAGATCCATACAAAACTTCTCAAGAGCTCTGCAATGAATCTTCCTACAGATCTTTTCGATCAATAAAGTAATATGGTCACCGTGAAAGTACCATCGGTACACATAGTGCAACTAGAACACTACACGCCAGTTCAGAGCGTTGCGCTTAGCGGCGATGGCGCACCTGATGCGCGTGGCAGTGTCGCCCTTATCGCTCCTGCACTTATCGACTTCGAACGCAAGAAAAGCTCCAGTAAGGCCGCAGCCTTAACTGAAGTACAGTGTACACAGCAGAAGACAGTGTGCAATGAAGTAAGTCCGTTACGTGGGGAGAGAGAGAGAGAGAGAGAGAGCGAGAGAGAGAGTTGTTGAGATCATGCTCCGTAGTCACTTGAACAGTTGTCGCCAACAATACAAACACAAATACTTTCTATAAGTTCTGACGTATGACTCATCATTATATTGATAGTAGTGCAGTCCCGAAAAAAAAAATTATGTTCATTGCTACGCCCGAAATTACATTTTCTTACTGTGTACGCACTCTTTAAAAAAAATCTGTAATTTTACGGAAAAGCGCTGATATAATAATCCTCCAGAACTCCCCGTAAAGTTACCGTTACGTTGCCTGTTCAATAACGAGCTTTCCGTCAATTTAACACAACTTTTCGTAAATTACACACAACTCTCCATAAATTCCACGCAACTCTCCGTAAATTCACCTAATATTTCCGTAAATTTGCTTATTAGTTTNCCACACAACTCTCCATAAATTCCACGCAACTCTCCGTAAATTCACCTAATATTTCCGTAAATTTGCTTATTAGTTTTTACATATTCTAATATATAAGAGGAGATTACAAAAATGTTTTTAAGTTTTCGTTGTGTGGGTGTTTCTCTGTGCATTCACAGGAACTAAAAATAATTTAAATATTTTATTCGGGGGCAGTTGAACAAAAATCTAAAGTTTCGAGGTCCATTACTTTAATATTTTGCTTAGACCTTGCATTCTTCGTTTCCGATACTGGAAGCTATAGGAAATATAGACGTTCCATATTTTTTATTTATACAGCTCGGCTCTGTTTATCACAATTACGGTTCTAGTTCCTGTAAAAGAATACCCCAACTTTGAAGGTCTATAATATCAAAACCGAACAACCTACAACTCTGACTGACAAATCAAATGAACCGCGGACCCGTGACGTTTGTTTACCATACATTCAATGTAACCACCATGAGTGGCCTGAACAACATCTACGCTATAATCAAACTTGTTCCACACTCTTGTCATCATGTCCGGTGTTACGGTTTGGATCGCGTTCGTAACTATCGGTTTGAGGTGGTGAAGGGGTAGCGAGCTCGCATTCGACACATCAATATAAAGGGGACGGTCTGATGTTTCCTTTAATGGTGCGCCACCCCATTGGCACCTAGCTGTTCGCGGATACCTTAACGAGACGTTGCCGCAACACTGGATTGGTCGAGGAGCAGCTGGTGACCAGGCTCTTCATCACTGACCCTCCAAGAAGCCCGAATCTTAACCCGTGAGATTTTTTTTATATGGGGGTTAATAAAGGATCAAGTGTTTCGTCTACCATTGCTGGGTAACATTGACGACCTCAAAACGAGAATTACGGACCCCATCCAAACCGTAACACCGGACATTCTGATAAGTGTGTGGAACGAGTATATTAAGTGCATGTACACTTTCGTAAATTTTTCGTGAATGTACGAAAATATTTAACAGTGTGACTGCAAACGTTAAGACGTTCGGTAAACACCAAACAGAACTGTTTGCAAATGTGGGGGGAGCCTTCTGCCGCACTGTGAGTGGTCACTGTAGAGTGTGTGTCAAGGCGGCGGCGAGAGAAAGACAGAAGGAGTGGGTGGAATGTTTCTTCAGAGTGCACTGTAAAAATCTGTTTGCATTTGTACAAGGAATTATTTGGAAACCAGTTGCCAAAGGTTTTTTTTTNTCAGAGTGCACTGTAAAAATCTGTTTGCATTTGTACAAGGAATTATTTGGAAACCAGTTGCCAAAGGTTTTTTTTTGTAACACTACAAATAAGTGACGGTAAGTTTCACAAAACCTTTGTATGGAACGCGTAAATCTAATGTTGAATTTCAACAAGTGTCGAAGACTTGAAGTTCACTATTAACATCGAGCCAAAGAAACAATTTTGTGTGTTCTCTAAAAAAAAATGTGTTGTTAACATACACTATTTCAGCTGGAGAGTTACAGGGAATACTTATGCAGTCAGTTCCGAAAGAATTGATTGTCACTAGTAGATAAATGTTTTACTGTGTGCTTATTTTTGTGAAGGATATGAATTAATCATATGTAGGTGCTCTCCTTCTACATTAGATTCATCTAGCAATGATCTGTAATTAAAATGGTCAATTTATTTCAATAATNTCAGAGTGCACTGTAAAAATCTGTTTGCATTTGTACAAGGAATTATTTGGAAACCAGTTGCCAAAGGTTTTTTTTTTGTAACACTACAAATAAGTGACGGTAAGTTTCACAATACCTTTGTATGGAACGCGTAAATCTAATGTTGAATTTCAACAAGCGTCGAAGACTTGAAATTCACTATTAACATCGAGCCAAAGAAACAATTTTGTGTGTTCTCTAAAAAAAAATGTGTTGTTAACATACACTATTTCAGCTGGAGAGTTACAGGGAATACTTATGCAGTCAGTTCCGAAAGAATTGATTGTCACTAGTAGATAAATGTTTTAGTGTGTGCTTATTTTTGTGAAGGATATGAATTAATCATATGTAGGTGCTCTCCTTCTACATTAGATTCATCTAGCAATGATCTGTAATTAAAATGGTCAATTTATTTCAATAATCACAGTGAATAAAGCCATGAAAGTAGTGACTATAGAACATATCTGTAATTGCATTTCAGTGTTGTGTGAAATCTACAAAAAGTCAATTACTGGAAAAGCCATGTCTCCGGAGTTCTACAGAGGGTTATGAAGGACTGTTCGTACCAGCACTTGTCCGTAAAATGACGGGAAACATTTTTAACAATATATTGCGGTTGTGCGTTATGTGCTACCTGAAAGAGTTATAGAGAGTTCACGGTTAATTATGCACTTTTGAAATCAGCCTTTGGAAAATGTTACTGTTCCTAAGTGCATGCATTTTAACGGGCAACGTTGGATGGAAAGTAGTTCCATGTCTTAACCAAGGATAAAAAGTATAGGTAAACATTTGTGAATACGGAATTTTTTTTTTAAGTGTAATAATTAGGAAATGTGTAAAATATTAAGTTATCTTATAATTGCATAGATTGACTTGACCGACGGCGCATGTGAATGTTGATAGTAGATCTGGCGAGAGAGCACGCAAGGTGCACACAAGTGTAGATGCTTAGCAGGGCTGTGGCCGGTGAACAGTTGGTATGAGTNAAGCCATGTCTCCGGAGTTCTACAGAGGGTTATGAAGGACTGTTCGTACCAGCACTTGTCCGTAAAATGACGGGAAACATTTTTAACAATATATTGCGGTTGTGCGTTATGTGCTACCTGAAAGAGTTATAGAGAGTTCACGGTTAATTATGCACTTTTGAAATCAGCCTTTGGAAAATGTTACTGTTCCTAAGTGCATGCATTTTAACGGGCGACGTTGGATGGAAAGTAGTTCCATGTCTTAACCAAGGATAAAAAGTGTAGGTAAACATTTGTGAATACGGAATTTTTTTTAAGTGTAATAATTAGGAAATGTGTAAAATATTAAGTTATCTTATAATTGCATAGATTGACTTGACCGACGGTGCATGTGAATGTTGATAGTAGATCTGGCGAGAGAGCACGCAAGGTGCACACAAGTGTAGATGCTTAGCAGGGCTGTGGCCGGTGAACAGTTGGTAAGAGCGTGGTGTGATGGCAGAGGTCCTTGGTGACGGCGACCAAGACACGCAAGAAGCAGCAGACTGAGCTGATCAAGATGGCGCTGCAGGCCCAGGAGGACAAGAGGCGAGCCGAGAGGGAGGACTTCCTCATCACCACGATCCCCATCACGGTGCAGGCGGCCTTCGAGCCCAGCCTGCACCACGCCGCCGGCGACGACCACGACGAGGGCAACGTAGGTCAGTCAGCACACACCGTCAATACGGTACAGTCATAAGAGTTACATTGCACCACACTTTTCCCTTTAAAACGAAGGATTTACAGTCTTCACCTTCATATATACTTCATTGTTAAATATTTCATTTTTAAGGAACATGGTAGTGTGAAAGTATTATTTGAGCCTTCATTTACAGTAAAATTAGGCGGGTTGTACAAAGTGGCCCTGATAATACAGAGTTGCCCCATATGAATATAGTGTAGAGTAGACACTTAATGCTATTGAATGGACATTTTTTTTCGTCGCGATTGCTATCCCAATGTGCAAACATGACTAACTTGAAAACAAATTATTCTAGGTGTAAAAAGAAAATGTATATATTGTATGTCGAATAATGTACGATGTACGTATTTAAAATTCTTTTTTAGATTCCAGACATTTAACATGCAATATGTGTATTAAACTTATATAAAATTACTTGGAAAACGTGGAGAAATGTTGGTTTACAAGCCATTTGGAAGCACCCTGCTGCTTGTTTCATGCTTTTGAATATAAATACAAGTATTTTAATGTTTTTTTTTAAATGAAATTCATGTGTTAGTCTTTCCTTATGTGTGCTGTACTGTTAATTTTTACTCTTTATTTCAAATGTTATTTTCACGAGCTCCAGGTCATGCTCATCTTCTGTAACAAGTTGTTTAATTCCGGTATAATTACTTGTGCTTTCCGTGGAAAGTCAGGAAAATAGATACACAAGCACGAACAAAAAACACACGCGGGGTCGTTTTCCAAAACTACACACTGCAACACTCAAAAACGACATTAACGTAACGTATTATAGACTTTGCAAATCGTTACCCGCGTTATTTGTCAAAATAAGTGTCCAAGTACAGAAAATTAAACGTAAAATATCCAAACAAATTTCCGTGATAAAAACTCTTATGGAAACTTGTATGAAATCAATGCAGCGCCATCTTGTACGAATATATTGCAGAAGCGCCACTGCAATTGATTAAGTCAGACACAGTCTCATTTTAGGAAAATAATATATTACATATCTCATAGCAAGTAAAACGCTTTTTTTTTTCCAAAAACTGTAAAATAAATCATTTGCAACTGATCAAGTATAAAATATTACTGCAAAAGTAACAAGCAACTGTTGTATTTAAAAAAAAAATCATGCCTGTCAAGTTGTATTTAGGGTACAGCGATTGGAAAATTGGTTCAGCCTTGTCCTGTACAGTGCCCAACTCCTGAGTCGAAACTTTCTAGTTTCTCTTAATAGTCGCATCTTGAGAGTCGGTAAGGGTGATGCGAGGTGAGTGTGGAGCAGCGCTGGAATGCAAGGGCGGGGGAAACGGAGATCCCCAAGAAGATCCGTCAACCAGTGCCATTATCCGGCACGATTTTCACGTGCGAAAGTGAGGGAGCGACCTGCCGGGAATCGAACCGGGTTTGCCTGAGTGGAAGGTAAATACTGTAGCCGCTGCACGACCGCGGCCAAGGTCCTTCGCATCCTGCCACTATTACGCCCGCTAGTCGTACATCACACATACAGGACATCGTGTCCTTCAGACCAAGTGTACACAGCGGTTTACATAATACTTTTGAAAGTTACTTGTGACCGTTCCTCTACTCAACGTGTATTTCTAGACCAAAATACAGTTTATCAAATGGAACAATGCCTATTCGCATCAAGAAAATAAAACCAGAGGGAATTAGAATGGCAATGGTGTCTTTTGCTGGATGTACTGCAAGTAGTTTACGAGCTATCGTTATAAAATTTTTAAATGTCTACAGTAGTTTGCTCCATTTAACTGCTTAGTTACTAGACTGTGATGTTTTTATGTTTACTTTTATGTTTAAGTGTATATGGTTTTTTTCTGAATGTGCAAGAAAACACATGTTACATCTTGTACATGTATGTGATTATACTATACCATGTATCAGCACTATCTTAAGAAATACAAAAGTGAATAAACAAATTCTATGAGTTCTGAAGAAGTCAGAGAAAAGTGTTCTTCAAAGGTTGTGTTCAAAATGAAGACCACCAGCTACAACAAAAACTTCCAGCCTGTCATGTAAAAAGTGCTGCGCATGTTGTATCATTTTAGCAGATATATCATAACAGGCAGCCGTAATACGATGTTTCATATATTCTGGTGTAGTCAGCATGTCCTTGTAGACAATGACATGTATCGTTTCCAACAGAAAAAAATATCTAAAGGGATCAGGTCAGGTGAACGGGCAGGCCAATATGCAGGTCCCCTTCATCCTATACAACGATTTTGAAACAATCGGTGAATACAAGCTGGAGTACGTCTTTCGCTATGAGCTGGACAACCAACATGCTGATACCACAGGATCCTCTTAGTCTCCAGTGAAAGGTCTTATACCATTTGTGGAAGTTCGTCTGTTAGGAGGTTGACATACATTTGGGACTCCAGTGTTTCTTCTATGAAACAAGAAGTTTCTGATATCATTAATTAGCCTACTTTCCTCAACATGGATACAATTAGTTTTTAAATAATTCTTTCAAAGCTGAGTTGGTAGGAAGAACTNAAGTGTACACAGCGGTTTACATAATACTTTTGAAAGTTACTTGTGACCGTTCCTCTACTCAACGTGTATTTCTAGAACAAAATACAGTTTATCAAATGGAACAATGCCTATTCGCATCAAGAAAATAAAACCAGAGGGAATTAGAATGGCAATGGTGTCTTTTGCTGGATGTACTGCAAGTAGTTTACGAGCTATCGTTATAAAAATTTTTAATGTCTACAGTAGTTTGCTCCATTTAACTGCTTAGTTACTAGACTGTGATGTTTTTATGTTTACTTTTCTGTTTAAGTGTATATGGTTTTTTTCTGAATGTGCAAGAAAACACATGTTACATCTTGTACATGTATGTTATTATACTATACCATGTATCAGCACTATCTTAAGAAATACAAAAGTGAATAAACAAATTCTATGAGTTCTGAAGAAGTCAGAGAAAAGTGTTCTTCAAAGGTTGTGTTCAAAATGAAGACCACCAGCTACAACAAAAACTTCCAGCCTGTCATGTAAAAAGTGCTGCACATGTTGTATCATTTTAGCAGATATATCATAACAGGCAGCCGTAATACGATGTTTCATATATTCTGGTGTAGTCAGCATGTCCTTGTAGACAATGACATGTATCGTTTCCAACAGAAAAAAATATCTAAAGGGATCAGGTCAGGTGAACGGGCAGGCCAATATGCAGGTCCCCTTCATCCTATACAACGATTTTGAAACAATCGGTGAATACAAGCTGGAGTACGTCTTGCGCTATGAGCTGGACAACCAACATGCTGATACCACATGATCCTCTTAGTTTCCAGTGAAAGGTCTTATACCATTTGTGGAAGTTCGTCTGTTAGGAGGTTGACATACATTTGGGACTCCAGTGTTTCTTCTATGAAACAAGAAGTTTCTGATATCATTAGTTAGCCTACTTTCCTCAACATGGATACAATTAGTTTTTAAATAATTCTTTCAAAGCTGAGTTGGTAGGAAGAACTTGAATTCCCTTTGAAAACAATGACTTAAGAAATGAAATCAGAAACTTATGCAACAGTAGTGAGACATTTACAAATACACACATGCCTTACCCGGGACTTTAACACAAAAAACCTCATACTATAAGCTAGAGTGCAATCCATTCACTGCATCACGGAGGTCGGATTCAGAGGATCAACTTCGGATCTAATCAGTCTAATGTTTCGAATGATATGGTTTACCGANAGAAATGAAATCAGAAACTTATGCAACAGTAGTGAGACATTTACAAATACACACATGCCTTACCCGGGACTTTAACCCAAAAAACCTCATACTATAAGCTAGAGTGCAATCCATTCACTTCATCACGGAGGTCGGATTCAGAGGATCAACTTCGGATCTAATCAGTCTAATGTTTCGAATGATATGGTTTACCGAACTAAAATATTTGCAGGGCCTTTATTTTTAAAGTAAGCTACTAAGCCACATAAAACATGTCAGTTTGCATGGCCTGCCATAGCGCTACTTGTGTGAAGAATTCTATGGTAATTAGTTGTTTGGTCCCTGAGATATGACATAAAAAAACATTATTTTCTTATTTGATGCTATTGCACAAAATTGCCAGAAAAAGAGGCTATATATAAAATGGTTCTAATGTATACTGTCAAAACAAAAAAATTTCGTTGAATTTAGTTATGTATATATATATATATATATATATATATATATACACATATATCAAACTTAACTTTATTATTTTTGAAGTTGCCATTTTGAACATTGCTGTTTGACCAATTTAAATCATGAAATTTTATATGGCCTTCTGTTGCATTTATGGTGTGCACAATTTCTTACAGAATTATTTGAAATGTTCTAGTGTAACATTTGATGGAATCGGTTGATTGGTTCTCGAGACATTGCCTAAAACCTCCAGAATTTTAACGTGGCGATCTTTATAAATGGAGGACAAAATAGTAATATAGTAGCAATTTCGATGTTTGCATACTGCAAGTTTACAAAGTTAGGTTAAAATATATTATATAGTTTCGTAGATATCGCCCACAAAACTAAAATNAAGTTAAAATATATTATATAGTTTCGTAGATATCGCCCACAAAACTAAAATGATTATATAGCCGTCATTTCGAAAATAATGTGTGTTCTAATTTAAAAAATTAAATTTATTATAAAGGCCTAGCACAGTACACCTCCAAATTTCATAAAAATGGGTTGATTGTTTCCCGTGATACGAGATACAANATTATAAAGGCCTAGCACAGTACACCTCCAAATTTCATAAAAATGGGTTGATTGTTTCCCGTGATACGAGATACAATAATTATTTTTATTGGTATGGCTATCTTACAAAATGGCAGAGAAATGTAGCTCTGTTAAGATAAATTTTGTGGGTTTAATAGGTACTGCCAGCATACAAAGTTAGATTTGAATTTGTTTTGTTGATAAAATATACTGAGCTCAAATATTTATATAGCCACCATTTTGAAAATAAGTTTCTCACCAACATAAAATATACCAGTTTACACCGCCTGCTGCAGAACTATTTGCCTGCCAAGTTTGGAAGGAATCTGTCAATTTTTTCCCGAGATATGAGAAAAACCTTTATTAACTCGCATGACACTATCTTACAAAATGGCGAACAAAAGATGTTCTATGTGCATACAGTTGATGGTTGTAATATATACTGCCAGCATACAAAGTTTATTTGAAATTGAATTCCTTTTTTTCGACGATTTAGCATTCAAGCTAAAAAAGTTAAATGGCCGCCATTTTGAAAATAAATGTCTGGCATGCTTAAAACATAGCACTTGTTATCATCTGCCTCAGTACTACTTGTTTGCCAAATTTTATAAGAATTAGTCCATTCTTTCCCGAGATATAAAAAAAAATATTTTATTCGCATGGTGCTATCTTACAAAGTGGTCAACAAAATATACTCCACATAGATAATGTTGATATTTGTAATGTATTTTGCCAGTATACAATGTTATGTTGGAACTGATTACATAGTTTCGACGANTAGATAATGTTGATATTTGTAATGTATTTTGCCAGTATACAATGTTATGTTGGAACTGATTACATAGTTTCGACGACATAGAATACTAAGCTAAAGTGGCAATATGTGCCATTTGAAAATAAGTGTATGCCCTGCTTAAAACATATAACTTAACATAATCTGCATCAGTACTACTTGTTTGATAAATTTTGTAGGAATCGGTTAGTTATTTACTGTGTGATGATATGATAACATTATTTATTCATAAGGTGCTGTCTTCCAAAATGGCCGATAAAAGTGGTTATTTGTTGGTATATATGATTCTTGCAATAAATACTATTAGTCCACAAAATTTCGTCGAAATTCGTTAGATGGAACGGCAGATATACCAAATAAATTTAAACATTTATATGGCTGCCATTTTGAAAATAAGTAACTTATCATATTCAATCACTTACGTTTACATGGCCTACTATATTATCACCTACCTGCCTGATTTGGGAAGCGTTGGTTGAATAGTTTTCGAGATAAAATGTAAAGTCCTTTTTTGTTTCAATTGGTGCTATCTTACAAAATGACAGACCAACAACAATATCAATTTCAAAATTCAATGCTTACACAATTCTCTGCCAGTACACAAAATTGGTTTTAGATCGGTTAAATGGTTACCGAAAATTTTGAAATGGCAGCCATTTTGAAAGTAAGTGTCCGGCGTGGTCTAAAACTCTAGAAGTTAGGTGACCTAAGTATTATATGTGTACCACGTTTTGTGAAATTAGGGGGTGACACACATGCACAGACATGCACACGCACAGACACACAGACAGGAAAGTGATCGCATGAGCCTTTATTTCATTCTGAAAGTAGGCTAAGCAAAAGGGCATTAGATGATGGTTCACTATACCACATCACACATTTACATTCTATTGAAGCTGTCGTTCCACTTGACGAAGCCAATGGGGATTGTTTACTGACCAATAGTGAATGTTTGTTAGTTTGAATTGGCCATGC
This sequence comes from Clitarchus hookeri, assembly GCA_002778355.1. NCBI lineage: Eukaryota > Metazoa > Arthropoda > Insecta > Phasmatodea > Phasmatidae > Clitarchus > Clitarchus hookeri. The sequence goes on along the minus strand of NQII01000192.1, from coordinate 53,121 downwards.
TTTGTAAATGTTGCTTGAACACTACAGAAGATACATAACAAATATGATGTTTCATGTCTTAATGCTCATGTATAAAAGTTGACACGATTCTCAATAACTGTTTACATGTAGCGCTTGATGGAGAGAGATTATTAGCACATAGACGCAAAACGTTTTAAATGTATGAGTATTCGTACATTCCTTTAGTTGTAAATATATACATGCGTATACACTCGCACTTCTTAATGTCAGTGTGAACACAACTAACATTTAATAAAAATAATCTCATGAAAATTTAACACAACGAGATACATGTTAATTGTGAATCGGCCTTTAGTACCAGCCCCCTGCAATCCATGCGGACATTGTTTGAATGCAGCAATTACAAACAGATTTACGTCACATACATTTTTTTTTTTAGTGTATGGGTGAATTTCAGCACGACGGCAATGCACAGATGAAGTTTGAGTGCTAAAATATTGTAGATTTTTCTATATGTTTTAATTATTTTAAGATAACGGACTGTTGCTCATTTGGTTGGTAACTGGTTTCCACTTCTGAAGCCTCAGGTCCTATGCTTCAGAACCGACATTCTTATACTACTTACTCGCAACCCTTGCGTAACAGTCACAGACGAAGGTGTGTTGTATCGAGTGAGGTGCCGCAGTGGTACACATCCGGACTCGTATTCGGAAGGACTGGGTTAGAATGCCAGTCTGGCCATTTGGTCTTCGGATTTCCCGTCGTTTCCCAAAATCACTCCAGGTGAATGCTGGGGTAGTTCCTCACTACAGACCATAACCGATTTCTCCCCCACTCCTGCTTCTCTGAGCAACTTCCTCCGTCTCTAATGACCTAGCTGTCGACGATATGTCAAGATAGTTTAAGAGACGGCGAACCTGGTCCGATTCCCGGTGGAGTCACTCCCGAATTTTAGCATGTAGGAATCGTGTCGGGCGATGCCGCTGATCGGCGGGTTTTGTCAGGGATCTTCCGTGNACTCCCGAATTTTAGCATGTAGGAATCGTGTCGGGCGATGCCGCTGATCGGCGGGTTTTGTCAGGGATCTTCCGTGCCCACGTCCTTGCATTCCGGCACTGCTCCATATTCACCTCACATCACTTTAATCGGATCTCAAGAACTCTATATTAATAACCGCCAAAATCTCTTCACTTCACTTCCTTCAAAAGATAATATTTCCTTTCTATATTTGTAGGGTGTTTTATGGCTTCGGGACATGATATGAAAGATAACTAGATAAAAACACCAAACCAATCTAAAAATTATAGTCGTCATTTTTTGTTAGCGTAAATGTCAAGTTTTATATATTAAAATATTGATTCTTATAGTATTNACTCCCGAATTTTAGCATGTAGGAATCGTGTCGGGCGATGCCGCTGATCGGCGGGTTTTGTCAGGGATCTTCCGTGTCCACGTCCTTGCATTCCGGCACTGCTCCATATTCACCTCACATCACTTTAATCGGATCTCAAGAACTCTATATTAATAACCGCCAAAATCTCTTCACTTCACTTCCTTCAAAAGATAATTTTTCCGTTCTATATTTGTAGGGTGTTTTATGGCTTCGGGACATGATATGAATGATAACTAGATAAAAACACCAAACCAATCGNGGCTTCGGGACATGATATGAAAGATAACTAGATAAAAACACCAAACCAATCGAAAAATTATAGTCGTCATTTTTTGTTAGCGTAAATGTCAAGTTTTATATATTAAAATATTGATTCTTATAGTATTTTAAAAGTTGTTTTAACACAAAGATTGGTTTCAGTTTAAGTGTTTATTAAAGTGAGAGAAGAGTAATTATGGCAGTTTCTTGGAAATGTGGCACTTGGTTTACTACAATATTAATTTCAATTTTAACGATTTTGACTTTAAAACTTATTATAAAAGATAAAACTTAATACGGCTGAAATAAATTCAAAATCACCAAGAAAATATGTTTACGACTCCCTGATGACATTGCCTCTTATTTTGGGGTAAAGTCTAATGTTTCGTTATTTTTTATATTTTTAGATTTAAACTGTAAAAAATAATTCGAAATTCATATGATTTTTATTTTTTTATTATAGCTAATTTTTGACAATTTTTTGTAAAAAAATCAAACCTTATATTGTAAAACTGTATAAAATAAATGTTTACTTTTGAATGTTCCCAAGGTATATGTAGAATGTCTTCCAATGGATCACTGCACCTTACTCTACACGATGCACAGCTCATTACTAACTACTACATGCATTTCTTACATTCGCTGAGAAGTGCAACATTTTTGTTCATATTAATTGTGTATGCACAAATAGTGTATATACACTGAAGAGCCAAAAAAAACTGGTATAGGCGAGCGAATGCAAATAACAGAGGTATGGAACCAATCAGAGTAACGCGATGCGGTCAGCAGCACCTATATAAGACAACAAGCGTCTGGCAAAGTTGCTAGATCGGTTACTGCTGCTACAATGGCAGGTTATCAAGATTTAAGTGAGTTTAAACGTGATGTTATAGTCGGTGCACGAGAGATGGGACATAGCATACGACACATTGATCAGGTATATTATCCATGCCTCCACGCCCCCTATCTGCCGGTCGATGGCCACAAAATCTTCCACCACTTCATTTTCACACTCTCAATCTTTAGCAAAAGAATCTATAGTCGGTTGACGACTGGAAGAGACTTTCTTGAAGCCCTGCTAAAGATTTACTTTCAAGCCCATTTCGTATCCTTCCGCCAAAGGTAAACAAACATTGCCACGTGACTGCCATGTGGCAGTCACATGGCAATGTTTACATGCAATGTTTACATTCTACTGTGTGTGTGGACTGTGTAGATGTGTTCGTACATGCGCGTACCCATTTTAAAAGTCATTTAATGATATATTATTAATGGATATTCCACAGGCGTAAAGTTTTTAATCTTGAGAATTTCACACAAAAGAATATGCGATGCCAGCGAAAAAACATTTCATTCTATAAACCCAAAATGCGAGTATTTTGATTAATCGATAGTTGTTGTCTATTTACAATCGATTGTTAGTGACTTTCGATTAATTTCCGTACATGGAAGGTAAGATCATCAGTATTGATCGAAATTGCTACAGACGTTAAAATGGCGTGGTGGTTGAGTCGTACGTTTCGTGCAATTATAAAACGTTATTTAATAATGGTTGTGACGGTTTTCGACAGGACGGCAGAGTTTGCGAGTGAAGGATTCTACGTCTTCGACAATGTGAAAACAATTCTTATGTGCAAATACTAAAACGTTGGAATAAAGTGCCAAAGGAAAGACACGTGCGCGATACACATAAAAACAAAAGAAATTAGAACTGAAAGTGAGCACAAATTAAAATCATACGATATTAAAAACCAAATAATAATGAGCGGATATTAGTAAAACAAGACAAATAAATGAATTATTATAGGTTAAACGAGATAACCGCACAAATTCTCTGGCACGTGTGTCAACAACACAAGGACTACAAAGGTTAGTAAACAAATGGCCACCTTACTTTAACCTTGAGAGTAATCATGTGACTATGCAAGAAACGTTGAAATCTAAATATGTTGGCATCACGTCATTAATAATTGGCATAATAAGATACAATTTTTTTTGACACCCATTTTNTGTGACTATGCAAGAAACGTTGAAATCTAAATATGTTGGCATCACGTCATTAATAATTGGCATAATAAGATACAATTCTTTTTGACACCCATTTTTAAGCGATAAATTAACAATTACGTTAAAACTTTGGAACTATGTACTCTCTTTGTGCTGGCAACCTAACGGCATAACTGTATCCGCGCTCGCCGCTGTTTGTAATGTTATATGCATGTCGCTAACGGCTAGGGTGTTTTTTCAAAGGTTGATTTTCAAAAGTTTCTTCCAGTCGTGAATCGACTATACAGGTCCCTGTGAACAGCAGTGAGACAACTTTCTGGGAACCCATTCATCGTGAGCGCATCATCATCGGAGCATAGGCCATGTTCAACATGGAAATGGCCCCATGACTCATGGTAGGTGTCTTACAATAAAGAGATCGAAGCCATGCCTGTACCTTCCTTTATGTACTGGCTAATCCTTATCAATCACTTATATGTTGTACTCCTCATTCCTGCACAAAGAAAACATATCCTTAAACTCTGCGGATGTCATGTCCGTATTGATGTGGTCATCGTACTCATGCTGCAAGTGCGTATTGTCCATGCGAAACAACATGTGGAAATTCACATTATCGTGTAGTAACTGTTTTGGCACATACAGAAAGGTTTTACTCAAGTACACACAGTCCATGTTCGCTTGCTGTCACATGCGAAAGTATTCCTAGATGCAAGTTGGTTTCTCACATGACACATCGTCGAAAATAAATCGGAGTTTGGCAATGTTTCACTAGGTGGTACTGTGGCTTCATTATCACTGCAAGGGAAATATTTCACATCATCCATGGCCTGTAGTACTCATGCTAGATGCTGGTATTTTGGTTGCTGAAGGGCTTTCGAGTAGAGGTACACATTCTCGAACGTAATTCCAGTCGATTACTCGAGCAAACTCAACAACAATCACGTCTTTTGGTACCCGATGGTCTGCAAACCAATCCTCTCATAGTATTGGTCAACAGCGCGCCATGATGTGCTTTTTGTGAGGTAATGGCATCTTCTTCGGCGATGCAGACGGGGAGACTAAAATCTTGCATGATTACCTCCATGATACTGAAACGTAAAAGTATAACTTTTCGGTATATACCAGTTCATACTGCAGTAGTATATGATGACTTGTAGAAGAATGATCAAACCTGGAACAGATAGCGTCGATATGCTGATCAACAATCTACCTTTCCAGCTGCATTTTCCTTGATACAAGTTCTGCAGGCCATGAACCAAGCAAGCTTAAAGGTGGCAGGCAGTGAAACTGACATCGATGCACTGGACAAGGCATGTAAGTGGCACAATATCGCATATTCCCAGCTCAAGGATCAGCCAGCCTCAAGGCAGATAAGATATTCGTGAATAGGACGGACGAAATACATCGCGCACCGGATAGTGGACTCGGTGAAAAAAAAGCCACGTGGGGCGTTTCCAACATTATAAACGCCAAGTTGAAGATGGGCATGGGGGCGAAGAAAGCGAGACGAAGTTCTAGGAGGAGAGGGAAGAAAAGACGGGAATATTCCTTCCCGCCTTGATACCTGCAATCGGTGCTCTGGGTGGTATCGCCGGGTCCATAATGAATAAGAGGTTAGCGCGATGAAACGAGCCTGGAACGAATGTAAGCAATTGGAGAAAAACTGCTGCCACAACCATAAACTGGAAGCTATCACTATGGGTAGAAAAGGCCAAGGACTTTACATACGAAGGCCCTAACGAAGAGGAGGTGCGAAAAAGCAGGAAGAGATGCTAATGAATTCTCTACCGAAATGGCCGCTTGCGAACATGAATTTGAAACTGTTTTCAGACAAATTNAGGAAGAGATGCTAATGAATTCTCTACCGAAATGGCCGCTTGCGAACATGAATTTGAAACTGTTTTCAGACAAATTTAAGATACCTAATTTTCGCAGTGTGTTAATGCAAGGTGCATTGCTTCCGAAACCCTAATGTGACGAATGTGCTATAATCAACATGGACCCGACATCCAGACATGGTATGCACTGGGTAACTAATGTCAAACATGGCAAACATGTGGTATACTACGAAATTTTCAGTAATTTAAGTCCANAGGAAGAGATGCTAATGAATTCTCTACCGAAATGGCCGCTTGCGAACATGAATTTGAAACTGTTTTCAGACAAATTGAAGATACCTAATTTTCGCAGTGTGTTCATGCAAGGTGCATTGCTTCCGAAACCCTAATGTGACGAATGTGCTATAATCAACATGGACCCGACATCCAGACACGGTATGCACTGGGTAACTAATGTCAAACATGGCAAACATGTGGTATACTACGAAATTTTCAGTAATTTAAGTCCANCGGTATGCACTGGGTAACTAATGTCAAACATGGCAAACATGTGGTATACTACGAAATTTTCAGTAATTTAAGTCCACAACCCACACTGCGGCAGTGACTGAGGAATTGCAAACTGACTTATAACTACAAGATGGAGCGGATGCCAAACATGTGGAACTGTGGACACTTGTGTCTTCGCTTTCTGGTGTGGTGGAATAAAAAAAAACAATCATCGGTAGTTAAAATTTTACATAAAAGGTATTCGAACCTATATTCCCCAGTCAGTATGTCCGTGGCCATAATTTAATTCTAAGTAGTAAGACATCCGAGCTGTGAGCGACGTTTTACCCGTCCTTGGAGTTGGAAGGTGAGTGGGTCGTCCGACTAACGGATTTTCAAACTTACTTCATATCCAACATAGAAAAAAACGTGATTCCGCATTATGGTACTTAGTGGCATGAGATGAGAATGAAATCAGCATTCCCGCCGACGCATACACATATAAGGACATCACAAATTGTATCAAGAAATCTGTGCCATTGGAAACTACTTTCCAACGATGCGGTAACTTAAACATGCTGAAGACAGAACTATTTTGCATTGCGATATCGATTTCACCTAACTGGATACCATCGGGCCGATGTTGGGGTTCAAAACGCGAATCTAAAAAACTGGTAAAACGCAGGAATCCTCGCGACTGATGAACATATTTCTTGTAAAAATTATATGCATAAACTGTAATTTGGCGAGCGGATGCTACATCAATGATAAAACTAGCAACAAGCTGCATGAGTTAGGACAAACGGCACCATCAGGTTATAAACAGCTCGAAGTTCCGAAAAGGATCATTTACGTTCCCGTGATCGCGAAGAGCGTGCACTAAGTGGTCATGACGACCGTCGATCAGGACGATAAGCAGGTGTACGAATAAATCACACTTTGTCTGTATCTGAAATGATGGGATTGAGTTTCGCTAGGCATACCATACATTAAGTTGAGCACAGAACAAATCTAGGACCAGTAGAGCTCGCGACACCAGCATGCTAACATATGCCAGTGAGCAGTTTCTACATAGCCTAGGGTTTAAAGTGAACAGGCATGGAAGACGACAATGTATTAAACGTGACCCAGCAGGCACAATTCAACGACAGAATCGACAATTTTGAGCTGCATTTCTTCCAGGAGGGACCCGCGCAAACCTAAAGCCAATTTCGGTGACCTGGTGCTCATCTCCAAACAGCGCTGTAGTTTCAATAATGCATATCGTCACAGCTAGTCTGCAGGATTGTACAAGATGGTTCGCACATGACATTGGTACCCATGAATGTATTTCTTCGAGGAACTACCTTGCGAACCCATCGTCGGAGGCTTTTACGTAGAGGAGATCCAGCCTACAAAGTTTCCCGATGTTTATTTGCTGGAAAAGATTCTAAAAGGGCGCAATGGATGTGTGTACGTGAGGTGGCTCGGACACTAACCATGACGATTCTTGCGTCGACGAGAAAGGCATTCTGAAATATGAACTACGAATATTTTTAAATAATGTTATGTTCATGAATACATGTTTTACCTTAATAAACATTAATTTTATTGTTGCCGCTCCTTATGTGCAGTATTACGGGATTGGGGATTGCTAGCTCTGTGAAAAAAAGCTAACACAGCTCTTCCCATACATGTTAACTCGGTCTATCTAATACCAAGAAAGTGTGAAAACTACTTGGAAGCACGTGTGCAGTTACTTGATGCTGCGCAGGTGAAGATATCTTGTGTATCCGACACCATGCAGGTGCGAAAATGGCTTTGAAGCTATTACACTTGCACGTGTGTAGTTACCTTATGCTGTGCAGGTGCAGACCTGTGAAAATCCTAACATTGCACTCTCCCCACCCATTCTTGTCCGCCTCCTCCCCCTCCACTGCGAAAGCCTCGGCGAACACCTGCGGCCCTGACGATGAATACGATTGGTTATAACTGTATTCTACAAAGTTTATTCACATGGGATGCAAAGATCAATGTCAGTTTGCGTGCACTTGGCTCGTGGGCGACAACATTCCTCCCTTCCTTTCCCCGCAGTGGCCTCTAGATGTAGGGCTGTTATGACAAGCACCTTGCGAGCCTGCCCAGTTTAATTTTCGTAAAACACAGATCTGAATACCACATTTTTTTCATTAAATATTTATTTTTCTATAACACAAAAGTATTAATATTCGTATATATTTTTTAATGGCCCTACATGGAATGCACTATCGCATTATACAAAAAAAATTATATCTCTTTTCATTGGCAAAACTATTAACAGTTTAAAGTGCGATTGGAACTTTTAGAAATCCGAGATTGTGGGCCGAAACTATTTAAATATATTTTCTTTAGGTTTGCCTGGTTTNCTACGAATATTTTTAAATAATGTTATGTTCATGAATACATGTTTTACCTTAATAAACATTAATTTTATTGTTGCCGTTCCTTATGTGCAGTATTACGGGATTGGGGATTGCTAGCTCTGTGAAAAGAAGCTAACACAGCTCTTCCCATACATGTTAACTCGGTCTATCTAATACCAAGAAAGTGTGAAAACTACTTGGAAGCACGTGTGCAGTCACTTGATGCTGCGCAGGTGAAGATATCTTGTGTATCCGACACCATGCAGGTGCGAAAATGGCTTTGAAGCTATTACACTTGCACGTGTGTAGTTACCTTATGCTGTGCAGGTGCAGACCTGTGAAAATCCTAACATTGCACTCTCCCCACCCATTCTTGTCCGCCTCCTCCCCCTCCACTGCGAAAGCCTCGGCGAACACCTGCGGCCCTGACGATGAATACGATTGGTTATAACTGTATTCTACAAAGTTTATTCACATGGGATGCAAAGATCAATGTCAGTTTGCGTGCACTTGGCTCGTGGGCGACAACATTCCTCCCTTCCTTTCCCCGCAGTGGCCTCTAGATGTAGGGCTGTTATGACAAGCACCTTGCGAGCCTGCCCAGTTTAATTTTCATAAAACACAGATCTGAATACCACATTTTTTTCATTAAATATTTATTTTTCTATAACACAAAAGTATTAATATTCGTATATATTTTTTAATGGGCCTACATGGAATGCACTATCGCATTATACAAAAAAATATATATCTCTTTTCATTGGCAAAACTATTAACAGTTTAAAGTACGATTGGAACTTTTAGAAATCCGAGATTGTGGGCCGAAACTATTTAAATATATTTTCTTTAGGTTTGCCTGGTTTTTTAGATGGAGGAGGGGGATCAATATGTCCTCCAATGCGTCCCAAAGTGGCAGACCGAAATTATTAAATATTTTTTTAGGTCGTTATATGCAACATTACTAGAAAAAAGTAGAAAAATGGAATTATGATCTGCAGCGACACTCTACGCCGATATAATTATTAACTATCCAAGGTGGCGGGCCAATAATTTAATGTTTTATGATTTGTATTAACATGCCATTATAAAAATTATTTTTTACAAATTTCTAGGAATGTCGGGATGAAGAACATCCAACTTGGCATCGAGTCCTGGCTTTGACGCCTACCAATATGGCTGATGGCACTAATCAACACGGGTGCTGACCGCGCCTACAAAGACGGTGGATGGATCCTAGATCCTACTCCTGAAATCCTGTGCCAGAAGGAGCATATATACACTACTTGCATATATTTTGTAACATTGGAAAATATTTTGCTAGAATTTACTTATTTACATGCTTTATAAATCAATTAATAAGGATATTTTAATACAAACATAAGCTTATTTGCATTCTCAATGTTCCACAAGGCACAGTTTGCAACCCCCTCCCCCTATAATAAGTAAGGTAATGGTAATAATAACTTAAATTGTATGTAAAAAAAAATTTACAGTATTGTTTACAAATACTGTATTTGTAATAATTTGTTTTTCCACATCCATTTCAGCCATGGAAGTTATGAGTTTTACAACTGAAATTAATTTCNTCAGTTTTACAACTGAAATTAATTTCTATCAAATCACTTATTACAAATATTTTGTTAACATTAGTATCAATATTGTTTTACATGTATCCATAATAATTAGTAAGATGGTATTGCATCATGGATGTTTTTTCGGCAAAATGTGCATTCATAAGCATCCGGAATGGCATTACGCTAAAATTTTAATTTGAAATATCCTTTATTAATTAATTTTTGAAACCCAACAAAATATTTTATAGTGTTACAAAATATATGCAATCTTCATTCTTCATTTTGTATTTTTTGACAATGTTGGTAGTGTGTGTAATACTTTTAATGTGTTACGTATGCCGTATTTTCTTATGCAGTGTTCCATTAGTAGAAACTCTACTTATAACTTAGACTTTTAGAATCCTTTTATCTTGGATTTATTAATATTTCACCGTAGCATACATTAAAATCAGTTGAAAAGATTGCTTTGAGGTTAAATTTTAAGTGCACAATATTTTGTACATTTTGTTTTGGTTACAGATGTAATCGTAATAAAGATTGCAATACATTCATGGTTACTTCAGACTTTTCTGAAGACGTGCTAAGTTCTAGTTCCTCGGCCTCATGTAAACAAAAACAAAGTTTAACTAAATCTAGATTATTACACCAAAGGACAACGCACCGAATTCGTGCGCACTCATTTATAATAATATTTTGCATAAGAACTATTTTTACTAGGCATGCCAACACCCACGTTTGTCCTGTTTTTATTTANACCAAAGGACAACGCACCGAATTCGTGCGCACTCATTTATAATAATATTTTGCATAAGAACTATTTTTACTAGGCATTCCAACACCCACGTTTGTCCTGTTTTTATTTACATTTATTATAAATGAAATGTTATAATTTATAAATAAAATCAAGGTGAATCTTTAATTTAACTAAAAATAAGATACATTTGTTAACAGAGGTATAAAATGCTTGTGATACACGAGATATTAAGGAAATAACTGAACACGTTATACATGGGGTGATTTTTCAAAAGTTTGATCCCAAAAAGTGTGAAGAAACTGCGANGAGGAAATAACTGAACACGTTATACATGGGGTGATTTTTCAAAAGTTTGATCCCAAAAAGTGTGAAGAAACTGCGAATAGACTAACTTGTTATTTATCCTTTTTAAGTCTCATATGAGAAAACAGACTGAAATCAGTCCATTATGGAATCAGTAATTCTGTGAAGTATTTACGCACGTGATGATAAGGTTGTGTGTTAATATGAAGTTTGAACAGTGAGGTATAAAGATGTATAGATGAACATAAGATGGCAAGGAGACGTGCCTAGCCACGGGGTGTGGGTTGTGTGCAGGTGACGAGGAGCTAGCAGAGACGGCACAGCGCAACGTGATGCACCACATCCACACTGCACACTCGCTCTTCCCCTCCTGCCTCTGCTCCGCTGTCATACAGATCATCAACCTGCTGGACGACGCCGCTGTCTCCGCCGACGGCAATGCAGTCTACGAGGTTTCCTACCAGGTTCGCGCACTCCAACTCTTCTCTCCTTCCTATCCGTCTTTCAACATCGCAGCGCGCTCAACACCCAGATATTACGAGTAGTATGTAGCTGCGCGTCCGAGGTCAAGAAGCGAGGGAGCTATTCGGACGACACTAACACGCACTCCTAGTGCCTCATCGCTCCTACGCGCAACACGTGCAATTTTTCCGTCGTGATTCTGTACTGTGCAAATTAGATCTGTAACAGTGGGATTTTATTACACGCGATGAAATCCCACGGATTTAACTACGCCCGTATGTTTGCACTTTTCTCTTGCTGTTTAAGGAAACTGCATAGGTAACTGCGATATTGGACCATTTCCACGAATTTTACCTCCATGAATACACGTAATATGTTAAAAGTAAAAAACATAGAGGCATAGATAATTGTTATTTTTTTCCCCCTTTTCTGGTAAAAAGTAATATTTCCAGAACATATATTTACCGAGATACGCGAATTCTTAAAGCTCCCGCCTACCTGCAACTTTTTCCCGCGTTTGAGGCCGAGAAGCGCGGGAGCGATAAGTGCGACACTGCCACGCGCATCAAGTGCGCCATCGCCACTAAGCACAAGGCTCTGAACTGACGTGCAGTGTTCTCGTCGTACTGCGTGTACATATCGGACTCTCATAGGTGGCCCTATTATTTTATTAGTGTAATGTATGTAGGGAAGTTCAGTGCAGGACCCTTCAGTAGTTTAGTGTGGATCTGACGCGTAGATTTAGAAAAACAGCGCTTTGAAAAAGCCGTTTATAGGCGTTTTGGAGCACTCTTATATGGTGTTTCTAACGTGCTAGAAATGTTGAAAGTTCTCAACAGTCCTCGTCTGAAGTGTGTGTGCTTTTCGTAGAGTAGCACATTAAACGCACGTTTAATATTTTCGTGGGAAAATGTGTATTTAAAACACACTACCATACAGTTCAAGTGCCAGGTAGGCGGAACCCTTAAGACTCGCTCTTATCCGCCAGGTTAAATTTTCCATTTACGTGCCATAGCTCTCTTCTCAATGAAATAACTAAATATTTCTTATTATAACACGTAAGAGTCGACCGTTTTTAATCACGTATTTTCTACTGAATCTTTGCAAAGCGTTTCATGCGCCTGCCAGGTAGAGTGGTAGAGTGAATATGGGGTAGAGCGATCACGCTAGCTGCGCAGAACTAGTCTTTGTCTTACAACATTGAACTGCTTTTCTGCCGACACGACTAGCATAAACAGCGTGGATGGGATTTGAGGTTAGAACTCTCTTCATGGAAACAAATACTTTGAAATGTTTTTATACTTCCTTAGGTCAACTTTTATGGCTACTGTATTAAATTCAAATTGGTTAGAGTATTTTATCCATATACAAGTACTAATCTTTTGAAAATTATGTTAAAAACAAACACGTTCATCTCTGTTGACCATCCGACTTCTTTGACAGTTATTTTGATTTGGGTAGGTCGATGTTGAGTACATGCGCAGAAGATGAATATTCGGGCTACCTGATATTTATTCTACGGGTGGAGCTCTTAAAAACAGCTCGCCTACCAACCCACCTCCATTTGCACCTCATTACACACCTACCGTGTCTCAAGTCCCCTCTGTTAAGCGCTGACTTAGACCAAGCAACTCGATTCAGTGGACAGCTGCGTGGCTGAAGTAGGTGAGCATATTCCGTTCTCGGTTAACTAAGCACTTCTGAAATAAACTTCGACAAATTTTCACTTCCCCTAAATTCACATTAAGAGAACAGCCAACAAAATATTTTCTTGTATAGGGCAAATAAAAGTATTTTGTTGCCCCAGCAAAACGTTTTGTTGAATAAACAAGACTTGAAAAGGAACAAAATTAATTTTGTTCGTGTAACAAAATACACGCATGAATTAACGAAACCTCTTTTTGGGGGGAAAGAAAGTAGACCTTCAGCACAATATTTTGTTGAATCAACTGTATATATTTGTTTGGCTACTCGTTTTATAGCCTTCGTTCTAAAATACAGCTCGAGAGATTTCGCAGTCATTTGTGACAATTATGATTGTAACCGTTTTTGTTAGCGCATTTATTGACGCTTAATAATGGTACAAACATCATAACAAAACAATTCCAACAGGAAACTAAAAAGTAAAGGTGTAACTCTTGAAATATTCATTTGCGCACGTTGTCCAGTAAATGAATTGTAGGTATTTAAAAACCTTCCAGTTTTTACGTAGTCAATTTATTTGAGGTTGCTAAGGCACATCGCTCGGACATGAAGGTTGTAGGTTCGATNCTGCCGACACGACTAGCATAAACAGCGTGGATGGGATTTGAGGTTAGAACTCTCTTCATGGAAACAAATACTTTGAGATGTTTTTATACTTCCTTAGGTCAACTTTTATGGCTACTGTATTAAATTCAAATTGGTTAGAGTATTTTATCCATATACAAGTACTAATCTTTTGAAAATTATGTTAAAAACAAACACGTTCATCTCTGTTGACCATCCGACTTCTTTGACAGTTATTTTTATTTGGGTAGGTCGATGTTGAGTACATGCGCAGAAGATGAATATTCGGGCTACCTGATATTTATTCTACGGGTGGAGCTCTTAAAAACAGCCCGCCTACCAACCCACCTCCATTTGCACCTCATTACACACCTACCGTGTCTCAAGTCCCCTCTGTTAAGCGCTGACTTAGACCAAGCAACTCGATTCAGTGGACAGCTGCGTGGCTGAAGTAGGTGAGCATATTCCGTTCTCGGTTAACTAAGCACTTCTGAAATAAACTTCGACAAATTTTCACTTCCCCTAAATTCACATTAAGAGAACAGCCAACAAAATATTTTCTTGTATAGGGCGAATAAAAGTATTTTGTTGCCCTAGCAAAACTTTTGTTGAATAAACAAAGCTTGAAAAGGAACAAAATTAATTTTGTTCGTGTAACAAAATACACGCATGAATTAACGAAACCTCTTTTTGGGGGGAAAGAAATTAGACTTTCAGCAAAATATTTTGTTGAATCAACTGTATATATTTGTTTGGCTACTCGTTTTATAGTCTTCGTTCTAAAATACAGCTCGAGAGATTTCGCAGTCATTTGTGACAATTATGATTGTAACCGTTTTTGTTAGCGCATTTATTGACGCTTAATAATGGTACAAACATCATAACAAAACAATTCCAGCAGGAAACTAAAAAGTAAAGGTGTAACTCTTGAAATATTCTTTTGCGCACGTTGTCCAGTAAATGAATTGTAGGTATTTAAAAACGTTCCAGTTTTTACGTAGTCAATTTATTTGAGGTTGCTAAGGCACATCGCTCGGACATGAAGGTTGTAGGTTCGATNGTTCCAGTTTTTACGTAGTCAATTTATTTGAGGTTGCTAAGGCACATCGCTCGGACATGAAGGTTGTAGGTTCGATTCTCGGTCAGACTTACACAGTTTTATGAAATAAACGAAACTTTTTAATGCATGTACAGCAAAACAAATCTCTAGTTGGACCAAACAAATCTTTGTTTGGGGCAACCAAATAATAACCAAACTACAATTTGGTTTCAACAACAAATCATTTCATTGTCCCTATACAAACAATGAATTTCGTTGCTTCAAACGTGAATTAAAAGCGTTGGGTAAACATTTGTGAATACTGAAACTATCTATTTTATTTTCTCTTTATCGATTTTTTTTTATCATATAAGTTTAAGAATGAGCAAAGTAGTGAAATTGTTACTTATGTAAACGACGCATGACTAAAGTGACGAGGCGAATGTCGTGACAGGATACACAGGCAGCGTGCATACAAGTAAATGTAAAGCAGGACTTTGTGGTGTGCAGGTGATCTGGAACTGTCTGGTGGAGGACAGCGCACTCTTCCTGCGCTACGTGCTGGAGCGTCTGACGAGGGACCAGCAGGACCTCATGTTCAAGATCCTGCGACACCTCATCCGCTTCGTGCCCAAGCTGCCGCAGCAAGCCGCCTTCGCCCTCTACAACTACATCATCGGCTACGTCATGTTCTACGTGCGCTCTCCGCACGAGCACGGCCAGAAGCTCATCGGCGCAGCGCTCTCCGTCCTCTGGATGGTGCGTGATGTTCATTGGCTGGCGAGTAGTTACTAGCTGATGGTTGGCTAACAGATTCACGACATGTTGCTGGCCAGTGACTTCATTTTGCTGGAGTGTACGACTGGAGTTCGCGTAATAAGCTGCTATTTAACTATTGTATTCTTAGTACACTGTGTTTGTACCTAGTGTAAAATATCGAAGCAGTAGTCTACAGTACAGTACTGGCTGTGGATAGTGTTGCAAGGCATGCTCGTGCTTTCTCATTAGTGTTCTCTCTCGGTATCGGTAAGTTTATAACTGGTTAACTAGAGACACCTGACTTTCACAGAAGCAGTTCACAATTAGCAATATTTAAAAATAACTCATCTCGTATCAACTTTGTAATTGCATAATTTTTAACTGCCACGCATCTGATGTGCCAACCTGCTAATCAGAGATTCTTACTGTCGTATTAATGTAGTTCTGATTGCATTCCTTACTGGCGAAGTACTCAGTGAGATGCTCCGCACTTGTGTCGTTTCTCGTTACTTGCTGGCTATTACCCTCAGCTGTGTGTCTTGGCTATAATATAGCTCATTCAGTTGAGGCTTAGTGAGTATAAACTCCCCTGGATTATATGTGGCGCATACTTGTGTCTGCTGTTTTTGGTATTGTAGCCAGTGCTGCAGCGGCTTTATCTCGATTACAAGTTGACTGCTTGTGGGTTCCAGCTGTACCGTGTGCTTGCCTAAAGTTTTTCTTCCCTAATCGGTTGCTCAATACGTAGATTTCCATTAATAATTCTGGTTCCTGTATACAGGATTAGTCGTTAACGTACGCTAACCTGGCGGGACCAGAATCTTTCGGAAAAATAAATTGGGAAGCATATATACTACTTAGTGTATACGGTGATTTCGGGGGTGAGAGGGGTGGTAGACGCCTCTGAAAATGGAGAGTGTAAATGTGTTATGCGACGATAAATGTGATATTATTTGCAACTAAGCAACGTAACGTGGCATACACATATGGGTACAAGTTCGATAACCACAAAAATGTTGTTCATACGTTAAATAGGAACTGGCACCCTCCTAGTGCTTAGAACTTTGTAAACCCCACTTGAAGCAATTCGAAATGAAATGTTCGTAANGTTCATACGTTATATAGGAACTGGCACCCTCCTAGTGCTTAGAACTTTGTAAACCCCACTTGAAGCAATTCGAAATGAAATGTTCGTAATCAGCATGCAAAATTCTGTTTTAAAAATTGCCTTGGGAGTATCCGCTAATCCTGGCCGTTACCTCAGAAATAGCATGTTAAGTTGGAGAGCAGATAAGTAGTTGCCTGGTGGATAGGCAGCCTGTACCACTGCCGTGCATGACGTGTATACTGACACGTTAAGAAAATGCTAATGTGCTGAGTGCATCGCAGTTCACAGTATGTTCGCATTTTGCAACGCAACAGGTAGCATACCACTACCAGCTAATGCAGGCACTTCAACCCCCTTATCTTCCAGTTCGTTTACAATATTGTGAGTGGTTTCAAGGCCAGAGTAAGCAAATCCCAGGTTTATGCAGAACTGTTATATTCTCCGACAAAACATCTTTCACGACGTTCATCCTCATGCCTCAGACATCTCAAGATGGTGGTTGTTACACGGCCAGTCAATGGCCCGTTACGCATTCTTACCATGTCCACTCCGGTGTCCTTTCCAGGCAATGCGAGGGTAAAAAAGTTTTCTTTGGTTATTATTAATATTACTCTTGCTTTTCTGTTCAGCCTTTGGCTTCTCTCTGATCACGTATATTTTCACTTTCTTTTCACCTAGTTATGGGTGGTTTCTTTCTTACTGTTTAATTTGTTTCTATTACCTTGCTATGCCATGACCCTGAGACCATCAACCGGAGGGCTGAAGCGTTCAAAGTGTCTCACCCTTCACAACACCAATTCACATCAACGTCCTCCTCCCTTCCAACAATCTCGGATCGATCTCGTTAGGAAATTTTTGAGCTGTAGAGGCCTTTGATAATTTAAACAAATAATACACGAGGTGTACTGATTTTACATACACTATATTCAATATAAATACAATATTTGGCAAAGTAACTTTAACACTCAGTGTAACTAAATTTAAATGCAATCGATAGATAAACATTAACCAGAAAGCCCCGGCATGATAATGTTGCAATTATTCTCAGCTGGATTTTCATTCTACTCAAGTGAGAGTGTGAGGAAACAAAGCGGCGTCAATATTAACTGTGCAGGCAAAGTATCAAACTAACTACTTTATGACACCATACGCCAAAATACTTATCTGCTCTGTAATTTACAATTAGAATATTTCGATGAACTTTCCGAGGATAATATCTTCTAGTAAGGTTTCCTCTTCGTAACATGTTGGTTTTTTAAGACTCGTTGCAAAGCACATGAGCAGTGTCTGTGTAAGTCTGTTTTATGCAAAGGCGGGTGGGCAAATGGTTAGGCTTGTACAAACTTGCAACTGATAAGATATATTATATCATAGATAACACGATAACAGCTCTGGGATGTGAAATTCCAGCAAAGAGATAAGCTAAACAAACAGCAGATAAAAACTCCCAGCGTNCACGATAACAGCTCTGGGATGTGAAATTCCAGCAAAGAGATAAGCTAAACAAACAGCAGATAAAAACTCCCAGCGTTAATGTGTTATCTCCAATGTTAAATTTACACTACGAATAGGCTAAATATGCCATGATATATACAGTACATAACCTTGAAACACAAAATGAGAACCACTCAGGATATTTCGAACAAACAAACTGTGTTGACAATTCATGCATTNCCATAACCTTGAAACACAAAATGAGAACCACTCAGGATATTTCGAACAAACAAACTGTGTTGACAATTCATGCATTTTACACAAGCTCTACATGACCAAGAATATATACAATCACCAGTAGTACCAATCAGTTTTCTATAAATCGATATTTCATCACCAAGCTCAGACTTCATCTTCTTACCAGAGAACAAAACAGGTAATGAATAAATACTAATTACAGCTGTCTGATCAATAACACGTTATTATAGAGGTGTCTGAACAGAAATTGTAAATTTTATGAACTATGAAAACGGTTTACACGTAAGTGTGAATCACGGGGAGCTGACTCCAGTTAAACCATTCTCCAAACTCGCCACTCGTCGACACTGCACAGTCTTGGCGCCGCGCTTCGACCAAGAACAGAGCCGAAGTACCCCCCGTCTACCTTCTACCGTCGTCGCCGTGTGGACAACACTCAGCAGCAGTAGCAAACATGCGCGTTGAAACGCTCACCACAATCCCCGGTCATATTCCAATACAGTAGACAACGTTTAACTTACCGGGTATAGTCCATTCTGGGTAACCTTATGAAGCCCTGCTGAAGTTCTACTTCGGGGATATTCCTCCGCCTCATGCA
Source organism: Clitarchus hookeri (assembly GCA_002778355.1). Taxonomy (NCBI): domain Eukaryota; kingdom Metazoa; phylum Arthropoda; class Insecta; order Phasmatodea; family Phasmatidae; genus Clitarchus; species Clitarchus hookeri. The sequence continues at coordinate 34,237 of NQII01000192.1, read as the reverse complement.
AACAAATTTTTAATAAGTCTAGAAGATAGCACCGTATTCGTGGGCACTCACTTTAATAATATACTTCACAAGAACTATTTCTTACCACGCATTACCAACACACCTGTTTTATCACTGTACTTTANCACTTTAATAATATACTTCACAAGAACTATTTCTTACCACGCATTACCAACACACCTGTTTTATCACTGTACTTTACCCACATTAATAAATTTTGTAATTTATAAATTAATTATACGTAAAAATTTAATGTAACCAAAAAATACGGTACTCTAACGTTAACAGATGTATAAAACTCTTGTAATTCATGACATATTAAAGAAATAACCAAACACTTCATCATAGGATGATTGTTCACAGGTTATATTCATAAAGTGTGAAGAAACCACGAATCACGCTAGCGAACTACTGACTGTAGCGTAATCTGGCGACCACTCCCTGAACTGCATTTACCTTAATAAAAATACTAAAATAAATAAAGCACATAATTATATATTAACACTAAAAAGAGATAAACTATACGATAAGGGTAACACAGCCGGCACGTATTATAATACCTCAATTACAAAATAGACACAAGATATAAAAAAACTATTGTTGCCAACGTATGCAAAAAGCAGACTTCCACTTCAAATCACCATATGACTATCGAATCGTTGCAACCCTGTCGCTTGAACAACTGTTTTCACTAGCCGGTTGGCAGGACGGTGATAGTGAGCGCGGATGGCCCTACCTATCGGCTTGCCTCGCCCAGCAGCCTCCTTATATTTTGATATTCTACTAATATATTCTAAAGCTATGCCTTACTTAGCAGCAGTATTCTAGTCTATGTACTCTCCATCTGTAACTCCACACTTCTGAGTTAGAACTGCAGAGAGGAGATAGGTTTACGGATTCCTTTTCGATCCCCCTCCCCCACGAGACTGATCCATCAGTCAGTTCTGGCCTTTACCATTTCTCTTCTCATTTCCGTTGCTTGAGCCTGCGCATTCCGGGTCCGTGTTCGTTGTTTCTTGTCTTGGTCTTTGTTCATCCATTACTCGTGTCCTTGTTCGTTGCCTGGGTCTTCACAGTGATCTTCTGGTTTCTTCAGAGTAAGGGGCAAGGCCCCAAACTCATCAGTTGCCTTAGGTTGTTTTCTTATTCAAGTTATATCCCTTTTGCATTTGGATTGTCCCAAGTTGTGTAGTGGGTGCACTCCCACTGNCACTTTAATAATATACTTCACAAGAACTATTTCTTACCACGCATTACCAACACACCTGTTTTATCACTGTACTTTATCCACATTAATAAATTTTGTAATTTATAAATTAATTATACGTAAAAATTTAATGTAACCAAAAAATACGGTACTCTAACGTTAACAGATGTATAAAACTCTTGTAATTCATGATATATTAAAGAAATAACCAAACACTTCATCATAGGGTGATTCTTCACAGGTTATATTCATAAATTGTGAAGAAACCACGAATCACGCTAGCGAACTACTGACTGTAGCGTAATCTGGCGACCACTCCCTGAACTGCATTTACCTTAATAAAAATACTAAAATAAATAAAGCACATAATTATATATTAACACTAAAAAGAGATAAACTATACGATAAGGGTAACACAGCCGGCACGTATTATAATACCTCAATTACAAAATAGACACAAGATATAAAAAACTGTTGTTGCCAACGTATGCAAAAAGCAGACTTCCACTTCAAATCACCATATGACTATCGAATCGTTGCAACCCTGTCGCTTGAACAACTGTTTTCACTAGCCGGTTGGCAGGACGGTGATAGTGAGCGCGGATGGCCCTACCTATCGGCTTGCCTCGCCCAGCAGCCTCCTTATATTTTGATATTCTACTAATATATTCTAAAGCTATGCCTTACTTAGCAGCAGTATTCTAGTCTATGTACTCTCCATCTGTAACTCCACACTTCCGAGTTAGAACTGCAGAGAGGAGATAGGTTTACGGATTCCTTTTCGATCCCCCTCCCCCACGAGACTGATCCATCAGTCAGTTCTGGCCTTTACCATTTCTCTTCTCATTTCCGTTGCTTGAGCCTGCACATTCCGGGTCCGTGTTCCTTGTTTCTTGTCTTGGTCTTTGTTCATCCATTACTCGTGTCCTTGTTCGTTGCCTGGGTCTTCACAGTGATCTTCTGGTTTCTTCAGAGTAAGGGGCAAGGCCCCAAACTCATCAGTTGCCTTATGTTGTTTTCTTATTCAAGTTATATCCCTTTTGCATTTGGATTGTCCCAAGTTGTGTAGTGGGTGCACTCCCACTGNTGTTGTTTTCTTATTCAAGTTATATCCCTTTTGCATTTGGATTGTCCCAAGTTGTGTAGTGGGTGCACTCCCACTGCAAGGTTTTTACAGCGGTTTTATAAGTTACATATCACTCCTGGGCAAATGGTTTCACTCCCATTTTGAGGTTTTTACAGTGATTTTTTGTCGTATTTCGGCAATTATAGCCTTTTCTGGAGGATGTTATGATATCTGGATGATCCATTTTAATCTGTTTCTTTATGATCCATCCTTTTATTTATCTTTCTAGAGAAGTCTTGTATTATTATAGCTTCTTCCTTATGAGTAATAATTTCACCTGTATCTATTTCATCTTCTCCTATTTGTAGAGCTACACACAATTAAATTCTAAAATCTTTAATTCTATGACATTAATTCAATTTATATTTGGCAGTGTCTTCCTCTTGACAGATATGGCACAAGGGAGCGTCTATAAACATGAAGTTATGAATCTATTAAGCTTTGCTTTATCGTTTCCATGACCTATCAGAAGTTGTGACAGATGATAACCTGCCGTGATCCAGTAGTGACTCATTCTGGATGCTATATCTAGAAATTTATCGTATGTGACTCTTCCCTGGTCCGATCTGTCACATCTCTCCTGCCAGAGATACAATTTCTCCCTTATTTCTCTAGTCTTCATCGCCTTTTTTGCATTTCTTCCTTGAGTTTCCTACATAAATTTCCCTCGATCCACGAATCAGAGATCCAGCGGGTTTGCCCAAGTAGTCTCCTGTAGGGCCTCAGTCGACGTGGTCCAGTAATCTTTACTTACGGCCAGCAGCGCCGCTCTTTGAGTCTTCCTTGCAAATCAGAGAGTGTGTTCTAATTGTGCTCTTTTACACAACATTGCTGCTTCGTTAATCGCAACTCCAAGGAATTCACTTTTATATAGTACGAGCATGGTTCTAAATCCAAGCGCCCATGATTATGTCGCTACTGCTGGCATATTGGAGAACAAGTTTACTGCTTTCTCCATCAGATACCCGATGCGATACTGAAATAATAACTTACTATCCAGCATCATATGAAGGTACTTGACGAGTTTTCCCGTATGCAGTGGTCTTAGTCCTGACGGGAGTCGCGTCTCAGAGGCGTGCCTTGAAGCCATGGATACTCTCGTGGCCAGCCACAATAGCATCCCACGCATTGATAATGCGTGGGATGCTATTGGCCGCTCTATCGGGACTCCAAACCTGCCACAATATTTGCAGGAACTAGGAACNATAGCATCCCACGCATTGATAATGCGTGGGATGCTATTGGCCGCTCTATCGGGACTCCAAACCTGCCACAATATTTGCAGGAACTAGGAACGAATTTTCAAGTTGCATGGACTGGGTTGTCGCAGAACACCAATAGGGACCTCTACAACTTCGTGCCATGGCGTCTTGTGGAATGTGTTCACAATCATGGCAGCCCGACGTCTACTGAGATACGTATGTGCACGTGTGTAGCGCAATGAGTATCACTCATACTACTCCCAATTTATAACAATTTCTTATTATCCGTGACTTTCGCCTTCTTTCTGAACAGCATTTAAATCCGACACTTCCTTGTGAGTTAACTATTTGTCCACGATGAGTGTACATGACCATGGAGTCGAGCCGGAAAGGTTGTGGAACTCGTAAAAATTTCCGTTCCTTGCCAATCAAGTAATTGTTATTGATTCCGGTTACTCATTATTTTTATTCTTGATATTATTAGACTGCTTTCTCTGATGCAGACAATAAGGCTCAAATGGAACGTAAATTTTTTATCACTCTGGAAAAATTAGTACACCAGAATGTTCAAAAGCATATTGTCTGGTTATAATGCAAATAAAAATTAAAAATTTAGTAAAAGACTATGCATGCGCAAGCAAATTCAATTTTTTTGGGTAACTGATAATTTTCCTTATAAGCAGTTATATTTCGGTTATGTAACTAGTAATTAACATTTGTATACGCCAGTGAAAGTTAAATTTAGAATAGCTTTCACCAGTTTTAAAACCATACATCTTTCACATTTATCTTGCTATTTCACATTTCGCTTATTAGCATACTTGTAGTGCGTTCTTTTCATTTGCAGTAAACTAATATTTCAGCACCAATTTCAGATGTATTCTAGGATACACGCAGAATACACAGTATTTGTAACGTTCATATTATTCTAAGTTTTTGTGCATTTTACGCATTTTTCAAAAGGTAAAACCGACTTCACTATATAAATTGTTTCATAAGAATTAAGTATGGATTTAAATGACAACATTTTCGTAGTTATTTGCGGGAGAAAATGTTATAGCACAATAACATAAGTGTTATGTGTGTTATGGCGTTACAAAATATGAAAACCCTATGAAAATACGGTTTGGTTTATCCCCTAAGATAAATTAAATTGTTTTATGTACACTTCGCGTGGTGTTAAAATCATAATCATATCAGATGAATATTCTTTACGACAGTGGCTGGAACACATCACGCAATAACACTTTTTCCCACATTATCTTACGAATTGTATATTAAATGGGAGTTAATGGTTGTGGAACGTAATTTCATTAAAACTTAACACACACTTTATTTTGGTGTAATAATCGGTCATTTTTAGCCTGTTAGAATAAAGTTTTAAGAAAAATTTGCGTTGAACAAGTCATGCAAACAACTTCAAGAAAAATTATTTGACTATTGAGTGATTGTAAGAATTACTATCACACGTTGCGTCTTCAATAAAATTAAAAATCAGTTTGTTTTGATGACACAGATGAGGACATAGGTGCCCTTGTTTAAATTGTATGTTGAGTAGCATTAGCCAAAGTCATGAATTATAAATGTGTTGACAAATGTGTTCCAGGTTGTTCACAGTGTCCATGGAATAATGTTTAAAGACCTCAAACATATACTGCGCAAGGAGCAATGTGATGCTTCAATTCTGCTCACAGCAAATGTCCCTTCTGCTAAGAAGATAATTGTCCACGGTCCTCAAGGTAAACTTCAATTAAATGTTACATTTACGCTAATTCATCTATATCTGTTTAGTATTCGCAAGGTTAGATGACGTGACATTTTAGACAGCACTTTGAACTTTTGCAAAAAACTTGTCACTCGTTTGAATACATGTTGTAGCCAATATCAGTATGAACTGAAGGAAGCTTTGTGGCGTCATTCTTGGTGTAAACAAAACAAAGCAGTCAGAGTGGAATAAAAATATCCGTATGAAATTACATTAGAATTAAATACACGGTTGCAAAAATATTTCCCAATAATGCAATGGCAAGAAGAACTACACTATGAAAATCATATATTTAAGTTTTTACAGATTTTTTACGTTAATTATTTGTGACGTTATTTAATATTTTAATGTAGAAAATACAGAATTAGAATACTAAGTGTCACTTTGGCGGTTAACCCTTTTCTGCCATTTGGACCAATGGTTTCAATAGATTTTAAATTACAAAAAAATAAAGTTATAAAATAATTTAATTGGTTGAATCGCGTACCAATTCTATTTAAATTTTATTTAAAGGAATTTCCCACGCTGTTGTTAGTCTTTGCGGCACATATTTCTTCACTTTAATAAATTATACAATGGCAGTGTGATGTAGGAATATAATGAAGGGATGGGGGAACGTATAGTCAACGGAATTTAGAAACATTTTTCTCGTCGTTGTCTGTGTTCCAGATCCTGACGTTGGAGGTATTCCTTCCCAGTTTCCTGTGCAAGAGGACACTCAGTTCTGTCAGATCCTTCGTGAGTCATTGGACTTCTTCGGAATTGAAGAGGCTAGACACAGAGAGTACTTTCTAGTAGACCACAAAACACGTGAGCATACTGTTTGGTTATTATATTAATTTATATATTGAAATTAATAAGTATTATAGTTTTAATGGGTATGAATCAACGCAAAAAAAAAGTATATTTTGAGCAATAATGTATGTAATGATGATTGTGATTAATAATTCAAGAATTATTATTTAATATGCATACGTTTATATTGGAACTCTAAACGGCCCTTGTTGACGAGATCAAGGAACTCAATTCATCGTATATTCGGTTCACGGTAAACTGCGCCCTTTTGAAAGCTTTGCTTTAGATGTACTTGTATGCACATTGTGTATTCTTACACCTTGTGTACAATTAACGTTGCTATGAGCCTCATTTCTTTATTTATGCGTCATCCAATAGAACCGTGAAAGTGTTAGAAGAGAGAATAGTTTTTTTTTAATTTGTATTAAAAAATCAGACAGCAAATTTAATCATTCCAGCATTCACAAGTGTTTACCTAACACTTTTTATTCAACATTAAGACATGGAACTACTTTACCTTTTTCGTTATTAACTTTAGTGCGCGCGTGCCAGTTATTGTGCCCGTTAAAATATATGCATGTAAGGACAGTCACTTTTAAAAAAGTTTGATTTCAAAAGTGCTTAATTAACTGTGAACACCTTATATATACATACTGCATACTTTTATGCACACAGACAAAATACACATACAAAACGGTCCTTAAACTGCCGCAATGGCTAGAGCGCTCGCATTCCACCTCGGCGACCGGGTCTGGTTCCTGGTGGGGTCACACTCGTATTTTCGCATGTGGGAATCTTGCGAGACCGTGCAGCTGATCGGTGGGATTGCTTGGGGCGCTCCCCCCGCCCTTGCATTCTGGCGCTGCTATATATTCAACTCGCTTCATCCTTATCATCTCTCAATGCCCAATTGTTGAGAACCGCCCAAACTTCTCTACTCCACTCTGTCCTTGAGGATCGTACGGTCACCCCGGTGGGGGGAGTGTAGGTTGGTCATTTGAGGTGGCGTGGCAGTACTAGGCTATGGTAGCCGAGACGAACTTACTTACCGGTTTCCGGAAAGGATGGGTGATGCGTCTCTTATAGCCTCTCAACATCCATGGCAACCCAGGGCTTCTCGTGCCACCCCTGATTAAACAGACTGGGCTCTGCCGCCCGTGCCCTATGGGAAACAGTTTTCTAGCGGCTGTTCAGGGGTATCTGCCGTGATGGCTTGGGCCGATAGATAGTACCAAGGCCCGACCACTTGGTGGGGTGTTGGACCTCTTGGCACTCAGGCCACTGGGGCCCAAAACAGGAATTTCCCTGTGAAGAAATTCTAGGATGGTAAAGGACGCGTGTCTGATGTTGCGAGTCGGCCTGGTGTGCGGCTTCGTGTGAGCTCGGCTCCTGGTGAAGACAGCAAAGGGAGTAAAACCGGACGGTCATGGCGGTACCCACCTGTTCTGAGGGACTCCGCACACTCCCGCATGGAGGTTAGGCGACGCAGTCGGACACAGGAAAACCCATACGTGCCATGGAAATTAAGAGGGAGCACGGGATGATCCGCTTGGCCCATCCAGGGGTACTCCCTGGAATTTGGATCAGACGAGGTTGGACTCGTGCTGGCAGTGGTTGACTCCGCATGCTGGAGAAGGCTCGGAGAGATTCCCCCTCTTGCTAAAAGAGCCGGACGTTGAACAGGATTGTTCCGGGGGCGTGCCCGAGATCACGTCAGGGGCGTGGGTAGTGCTCCGGCTATACCACACGCTTGGTAATCTGAGTGCTAGAATCTCAGGCCTTGTGGTAGGACATGCTCTGTGCGATCTGCAATATCAGATCGGGGCTCTGCCTGGTGCGGCCTGTGTACAGGTCGGGGCAAACGGGTTTGGTCAATTCAGAAAGCGCTGGTCATGTCTGCGATGAGAGGGCGTGATCCCTCTTCCCCGCCTACTGGGAGGCCGGGGTGCGGTATGGCCTCGCGGCTAAGAGCGCCCCGTTAACAAATAAGACCACGACTCTGTCGTGTTAAGCAGTAACCTGTCCTTGAACTTAAACCGAACTAGTATTAGCAACTGGACTAGTATTTGTCCAATAGTATAACAAGGTCTAAGATCACAGATACGACTACCGGTGATCTGAAGTATACATTCTACAATACAGAGTACGTCGCAACTGTAGTGATGGCTCACGGCTGAGGACCGGATCACGCAGAGCCTCTGTATTGTTGTGTTTTAACACATCCTCTGGAGCCGAGGATTCCTCAGGTGGTGTTACAGAGAGGTGTGTGGCGTGTGTGAGATGCAGACCAGATCCACAACCCGTCGTCGTACGTGCGGGACTTCTACTTCTTCAAGAGGTCGCAGTACCCGCAGCTAGAGCTGGTTCACATGAAGCCCGACGACGCCTTCAACGCCCTGCAGAGACAGGAGTTGCTGCACAAGTCTGTAGAGATAGGCAAGGTGCTGCTCACCTGGGCCATCCTCAAGAACGTCGACATGGTAACTAGCTACACCTCGCCACCTCTCCTCTCTGAACATGTACCCTCCCCTCGCCATATTGGTACTGACCTTACAAAACGGTACAGGTACAGCTATTGAACTACTAACACGCGTTTACATCACAATATTGAATTTTCCAAATTTTGGCAGAACTGAAATTGTGACGTAATTATGAATTCGCAGTTCCCTTGTCTTGTCTGTGCTGATGTGTACGGTCAATAGCAAGTTGTTTATAGCAGTGATTTCGGAATATTCTTTTTAAGCCCATAGNTGTCTGTGCTGATGTGTACGGTCAATAGCAAGTTGTTTATAGCAGTGATTTCGGAATATTCTTTTTAAGCCCATAGACAAATTATGAAAACCAAGAATCTAAGGCACCCATAAACCCGTCGTACTAACAGGGTTGTAAAGTGTTTTTAATGCACCCTTTTAAAACAAAGTATTTCACTTGTACTTTATCTGTCTGCGTACGAAAAGGAATAGCACTTTTTCTCTAATGAGGAATAAAATATAGCATGCTTATAGCCAAAATTATTTAGTTTTTCAGAATGGCCTAAAAAACCTTTTTACTCTCTTATAGCTTAGAATTTGCAGGGCCNAGAACTGAAATTGTGACGTAATTATGAATTCGCAGTTCCCTTGTCTTGTCTGTGCTGATGTGTACGGTCAATAGCAAGTTGTTTATAGCAGTGATTTCGGAATATTCTTTTTAAGCCCATAGCCAAATTATGAAAACCAAGAATCTAAGGCACCCATCTACCCGTCGTACTAACAGGGTTGTAAAGTGTTTTTAATGCACCCTTTTAAAACAAAGTATTTCACTTGTACTTTATCTGTCTGCGTACGAAAAGGAATAGCACTTTTTCTCTAATGAGGAATAAAATATAGCATGCTTATAGCCAAAATTATTTAGTTTTTCAGAATGGCCTAAAAAACCTTTTTACTCTCGTATAGCTTAGAGAATTTGCAGGGCANACCCTTTTAAAACAAAGTATTTCACTTGTACTTTATCTGTCTGCGTACGAAAAGGAATAGCACTTTTTCTCTAATGAGGAATAAAATATAGCATGCTTATAGCCAAAATTATTTAGTTTTTCAGAATGGCCTAAAAAACCTTTTTACTCTCTTATAGCTTAGAATTTGCAGGGCCACTTCCTGCAATACTAATACAGGAAACTGCATTTGAACTTTGCTACAGACTGTCCACCAGTAAAATGATGATAGTGTTACCACTTAAAGTCACATAGGTAGAGGCAGAACAAGCCTTGCACTTAGTGGCGATAGCGCACTTGATGCACGTGGCAGTGTCGCCCTCCTCGTGCCAGCGCTTCTCGGCCTCAGGCGCGGAAAACAGATCCAGGGAGGTGCGACTACTTAGCGGCTCTGTGCAAGTTTGGCTCGCAGGTCTGATGAGTTTGTCCAAAAAAGTTGCAGTAATAGTCCCCGCATTTAAATTTACTTAACTTCATTGTAGATGATAGTCATAGAGACTAAAAAAACTACTTTAGAATGTCTGATGAATCTGTACGTTGCTTGCCATGGAAGCTTCTGTAGTTAACGTACAAACAATTGCATGCGTGTGTCGATACATGAATCTGTCTCCCGACTCGCCACTCACGCACGAGCCAACAGCGAGTCAGCTGCGAACCGAGTCGAGCCGAGTCCAATCGAAAGCCCTGTCGCGTCACGTCAGGCTCGCCTCGTCATATCCCCACACGTACTGTTTGTGACAGTTTCAATCGGACTCTGTACCTGGCTGAGATGTCTACCAGGCACTCAGTTGAGGGTGATTCCATCTCGGCCAGCTGTGCACCCTCCGAACTGCCTTACGTTCGTTCAACAACCAAAAACATTTTCTGGATTTTGAGAATATTTCATGATTTTCAAACGTGTTATCAATGATAACTTTAAAAAAATGCAAAACCATTTTTATAAAATAACATTCATCATATTTTTTTACTTTCGACTTTTACNAAAATAACATTCATCATATTTTTTTACTTTCGACTTTTACTCGTTTAAGATTTGAAATATTATTCTGACACAAATTGTGGTTTTAGCTAAACTGTTTTTTGAAAACACAAGAGTTTCTTTTAAATCCAACCCGTGGTTTACCTGCGATAATGTTTCAACTTTTAACTAGTTTGCACTTTATTTTATCCCAAAAGTTATAATTAAAATACCTGCTAACAGCATGACGAATATCCTAGAAGTATTCTTCATATTATGCTTATAACATCAAAAAATACTTTGAGCTATAATCTCCTTATTAATTTTGGAACATATTTACATTTTTACGAAGAAATATATACATTCGAAATTGATATAACTCGTTTCATTCTTTTTGTAAAAGTAATATTCTTCCATTGTCATTATTTTTCAGACTAATATTACATTTCAGAACGAAAAATTATGTAATGGGCTAAAAGTGTAGAAAATTATTTTAACATCTTGAACGCTTTCAACCCTTTAATTTCTGATGTTGCACCAACGTAAGGTTTCGGTCCGCTTTATGGTATCTCGATACTTGTTTAGTTCCATAAGCAATGATACACATGTTTGGTGCTTAGAGGCACTGGGATGAAACATTCACAGAGCAGGGCTGTATAAACGTTCCAAATCGCATTAGCCACAGCGAAGAAATCTTCTTTTATTCAGCTCAAGTCATATCCAATAAGCATACTCTAGTGGACATCATGACTAAATGTATTCACCCCTTAACTCATTAATTTATTATCTCGAGTATACTCGATCTAGCAGGATATGTTGCAGGATACGTGAAATAATAGTCGGTGCTGTACATGATCAGAAATTAGAACCAATACAGGAACAGCCTTTCCCTGAATGATGATATTGGCTTATACTGACATACCAACATATTATAGCTAGCTGCTACTTGTGCCATAAACAATACTAGTTATTTTCGCAAGTTCCATGGAGCAAGGTACTATAAGAAACTATAAAACATTTCTATCAGAGAAAAAAATACCATGTTGCAACACCTGGAACGGAAAATTAATGTGTAAGTTAAGGGATTAACAATTTCGTTGCCTGTCTGAAATCTATTGATCTTACTATACATTAGTAAAATCATGTGGTAGTATTTGTTCTCGAATTTTCTGGCACTCCCTTCACTTTAAGAGCCAACAATAATCTTGGTGAATACTCGACTACGTTGGTAGGGAAAACTAGCAAGTGAACAGTTGAAGTCAGACGGAGGCGAGGCACTGCGCAAGTTCCTGGACCTCTCAGGTCCTTACTATGTATAGTGACTGCGCTAGTATCATAACTTTTCAGAATGAACACTATTGTGTATATCAGTAGCTAGACGATGAATTTTGCATTCTCAGCGCATGAACGAAAAATAAAACATCTTTATTTGGCCTTCGCGTGAANAGTAGCTAGACGATGAATTTTGCATTCTCAGCGCATGAACGAAAAATAAAACATCTTTATTTGGCCTTCGCGTGAAATTTTTTTATATACGATGCCTTGCGTGCTGACGAATATCTTAAATGAGTCACGATCGGAATTTAATGTTTATTGATTTGTCTCTTATGTTTGACATTGCGGGTTTGTTTCCAGTTTCTGGTGCNATTGATTTGTCTCTTATGTTTGACATTGCGGGTTTGTTTCCAGTTTCTTGTGTCTTTTTTTAGAGGAGGTTATTCTTCTGTCAGCTTGCAGGCCATTTCCATTAGAGCTCAAATGAATCTCGCTCCTGTGTTTGGAAGCGTACTTTTTGCCATGCTGCAAACCTTGAGATTTGTTTGAATTTTGTATACAAAATTGTATTTCTAAATGTTTATAATAAATCTTTAAATAATTTCCTATATCAATATTGGTACGAAGCAATTAATTCGTGGAATCATATTTGCAGCCGATGTATAAAATATTATATTACAGAGATGTGTCATGAAGGGTTGCAATAGTTCACCATTGCTCGGTCAAACTCGTGCTATTAATTCATGGCAAAACATTCTTTGAATACCATTAAACAGCACACAAAAGTGAATGTACAGTATGAACTAAAATTTCATCAAAGGTTCCTTATTGCAGCCTTTTTTTTTTAATGTAACCCTAGTCAAGTATTTAGTTTACAGATTTCCTTAGAACTGTAAAAAAAACCGGGTACTTAATGCTAATTCTGCAAAGACTTTATTTCTTAATTTTCGTTTCCACAGGTGGTGCAAAGAGTGGTGTTTCTCCACGAGGAACTGATGAAGCTGCCAGCGTTCCCAAGGAAGGCACTGGAAGCTGACTTAGACCTCTGCAAAGGAGGTGAAATGGGAAAAGTAAGTCAGTGGGAAGGGTTCTTCCTAGTTTGGACAATAAATTACTCTTTTATTGTCATCTGCTACGTTTAGTTGACAGGTTCACTCCAGCTCAGTTAGCAACAGATCACCGCCTTGATTATCTTAAGGTTTGTCGCTATCTCTGAGTACTTAAGACTCAGTCCTGCAACAAATTAATTCAATGTTCTGTGCCTTATCTATAAGAGGTCAAAGTGAAACTGAAGGTTCACGTCAATTTGTAAAAGTAAATTGAAGTAAATAAATTCATATCTCGCAGTAGGAGAGTATCAATATAAACAAAGTTAATGTTTCAAAGACTTGCCCAAGACACAATCCAGAATTAAGTCAATTATTTAAATTCAACTATCTTAAATGCATTCATTTATTTAATTTCTGAAGGATAAAGAAACGTGAAAGAAAATAAAACTAAAAAATATTTCCACATTGCTATTAATGTTACTAAGCTGTATATGGGTTGCAGTCGAGCGTCGGCCATTTTTCTAGCTCCATCTATATTCGCAGTATATGAGGCCTACAATTCTTTCAAACTATCAGAAGTTATCCACTTTCATTGTATTTAATTTATCACTTAAGAGGTCGTATANAGGCCTACAATTCTTTCAAACTATCAGAAGTTATCCACTTTCATTGTATTTAATTTATCACTTAAGAGGTCGTATAATGGTGTCTAAGATACGGCAGAAGCGAGTCGCCAACACCCAAAACTGCAGGAACATCTGTTGTGCCGATCTCTGTATTCACAGTCGTATTACTCACAGCTTTCACGTTTACATATATCATAACTGACCGACACTCAGCGATCTGGCTGTGTCTCAAATAAAGAGTAATTTCGTATTAACAGGAATTACCGTTCACAATGTTAATTTCGGAAAATATCAAAATGATTGTAGATACGTAATGTATTGTTGATGTGGTTCAGTATTATTTTAAAACGCTTATAAACACAAACAAGANAAAATGATTGTAGATACGTAATGTATTGTTGATGTGGTTCAGTATTATTTTAAAACGCTTATAAACACAAACAAGACAACGTACATATGTATGAGTGAATTTTGACTTCACGATACCAACGTTTTGTTATCGAGGCATACTCAGGAATCGTACTCACTTAACTACAGTGTTAATTTTTAACTCCAAAACTGATGTAAGTTCTCCCGATAACTTGTGTACTAAAGCAGTTTTCCATAAAAATAGTGTTGAAAGCGAAAATTACTTTATATGCAAAAATCATTACAATGTAACTGAACCAGGATGTGTAGCGCAGCCCGCTCCACTTAGCACCTCTCACTTGCATACATGGCAACCCTGTCTAGATAACGTGTATTCACTGAGTACTTACCCGTCCAACACATATGTGAAATGGCCGCATATATCCGCCAACTCCAGCGTCACTGGCCAACAACATGTCGGGAAGTCGTTCNCAACACATATGTGAAATGGCCGCATATATCCGCCAACTCCAGCGTCACTGGCCAACAACATGTCGGGAAGTCGTTCGATAATCAGCACCTTGTACTAGCCAGTCACCAGTATTCCAGCTAATATTGAATCTGTCGCATCACGCAGTAACCAATCACACACTACCAGGGCTTTTCGTAGCCAATCATACACTTCGCAGCTCGCAGTAGCCAATCACACACTTCCAGGGCCTTTCACAGCCAATCACACACTGCCAGGGCCTTCCACAGCCAATCACACACTTCGCAGCACGTAGTAGCCAATCACACACTTCGCAGCACGTAGTAGCCAATCACACACTCCCAGGGTCTTGCACAGCCAATCACACACTTCGCAGCACGAAGTAGCCAATCACACACTCCCAGGTCCTCACACAGCCTATCACACACTTCGCAGCTCGCAGTAGCCTATCACACACTCCCATATCCTCGCGCAGCCAATCACACACTTCGCAGCTCGCAGTAGCCTACCACACACTTCCAGAGCCTTGCGCAGCCAATCATCAAACCGGTACATCCACGTTGAGGAAAAGAAGGTTCTGTTGAATTAAACAAAGTTTGTTTGGCGCGACCGAGTAATTGTTGGTATAGAGCAGGAGTCACCAAATGGCGGACAGCGGTCCGGATCCGGACCGCCGACCCATATTGTGTGGACCTTAAGTAAACAGTACAATATATAACATATTATTAATTAACTTGTATTATTGAGCACGCAATGTAATTTAGCCCGTGCTTTGTCTTTGCTGCGGTCGACTCGACAACGGACGATGCGAGGAGACGCAGATGGCGGAGTGCGAGCGAGATCGTCAGTCGGCGCAGTGTGTAAACGGGTGGCGCGGCGCGAGGGTAGGGGTAACCACGCGCATGTGGGCAGTGTTTTGTTGTACTTTTGAGTGACGGACGTTTAATTTCCTACGCTAAGAGCTAAGTACCTGCCTACATGTGTGAGTTTTTTTATAAATGGACCCGAAAAAAAGAAAGGTGGAGGTCGAAAATAGACATTTTTTGCCAATATGGACGGATTTATATTGCTTTACACTGCCAAATCGTGCTAAAGCAGTACCAATGTGCTTGATTTGTCAACAAAAAGTGGCGTTAATCAAAATATCTAATACAAAACGACATTATGAGACCAGACACAAATAATTTGCCAAATATTTTCCACTTGGTAGTAACCTGCGTAAATCTAAAATTGCAAGTTTATCGTCAAGTTAAACATCTTCGACCCAGATCATGAGTCGTTCAATGACTGAGCAGGAGCAATGCGGTGAGGCTTCTTTACGTATTTCTTGGACTCTTGCTAAGCACATGAAACCATTTACCGATGCAGACATAGTTAAGGAATGCATGCTAGAGGCGGGCAGTGTTTTGTTTGAGAAAAGAAAGGATGTTGTTGAAACTATTCGACGCATTCCGTTATCTGCGTCTACTAACACAAAAAATACTCACGTTTTGGTGGAAGAAAATCATTGTGATGTGAAACGGCAGTTCATGAATGCAGACTATTATGCCTTGGCTATGGATGAATCATGCGACGTTACTGATAAAGCAAAACTGATTGTTTTTATACGTTACCTGGTCAAAATAAAAGAAACTTTTGTTGAGCAGTTATTGGTTATTTTGCCATTATTAGAAAGAACCCGAGGATAAGACATGTTCAAGGTGGTAATGGATTATTTCGACAAAGATGAGTTACACTTGAAAAAGTTTTTATCAGTAACCACCGACGGTGCGCCAGCGATTGTTGGGACCAAAAAAGGACTAGTTCACCTATTGAGTACCAATGCAAAATGTAATGAAAATTTCATTTTATACCACTGCATCATACATCAAACTGTGCTTTGCTGCAAACTTAATCCTAATCTCGAGAATATTATGCAAGACGTGATTAAAATAGTAAATTTTCTTCGTGAAACATCGTGTAACATCGTGAATTAAAATAATTTCTTGACGAGGTTGATGCGCAATATGACGATCTACTGTTGCATAATAATTTAAGGTGGTTAAGCAAAGGCTGTGTTTTGCAAAGATTCTTCAGCATTTTAGAAGACTTGAAGACCTTTCTCTTCAATATTGATCAGACTTCAGCAAACACCTACTTAAATTTTCTGAGCGAAAAAAATGTAGCTTCCATCGCTTTCTTAGCGGATATTTTTTAACACATCAATGGCCTGAACCTTAAACTTCAAGGCAAAGGAAAGCTTGTATGGGAATTTCTGTCATAAGTAAGAAGCAATTCGCGAAAACTCGATCTTTTTAATAACGATCTTGATAATGAACGTCTGCACTTCCCTAATTAAAAAAAATAGTCAACAGTGACGACGAGGTTGACGTCGGTCAATACATGACGTTCATGAAGAATCTTAAATTGGAATTTGAAAACAGATTCGCAGATTTTAAGAAAATTGAGAATGTCGTCGAAATCCTCAGCAACATTTACTCTCTGCAGCCTGATGGTGAATGGAGCATTGAAGTGGCAAATGTTTTCGGGAGTAATAAAGCTACTCTCCAGATGGAAATGATCAATTTCTAAGAAAATGCTGTTTTAAAACACAAAAATACGGAAGTTTCTTGTCAAGATTTTGGATAAAATTTGTGTGTGATAATACATACCCAGAACTAAAAAAATTAGCTTTGAAACTTTGTACTATGTTTAGGTCAACATATATTTGTGAAGCAGCATTTTCCAAGATGAATTCATTAAAAATAAATTCCTATCTCGACTTACCGATGAACATCTCCAGGATTTAATGGTCATAGCTTGCACCAACTTTACTCCAAACTTCAGACAGATAGTTCAAAGCAAAAAATTTTATTTTTCACATTCGTATTAATTACTGACCTTGATACTTTTGTTCATTACCTTTGTTTATTATTTAATAAAATAATATTCAGGTTTCTCTTCGTTTTATTTCCTCATTTATAATCTTATATATATGTATAGTTATGTTACAACAAAGTAAATACACGTGATGATGTATATGGGGGAAGGTGTACCAAACGGACTGCGACAGTAAAATCATTTTTGAAAACGGACCCCACACGAAACTAATTGGTGATCCCTGGTATAGAGGCAATGAAATATTTTTTTGTTCACACAAAATTATTTTGTTGTTTTTATTTGGTTGCCCAAAACGCAGATTTGGTTGGTGCAACTTATTATGTATTTGACTCAACGTACATTAATCAGTCTCGGTAAATATTTAAAAAATAGTTATGTCGAACTGAGACTCTAACTTAGCTCAGTTGGGCTCCAGCGCTATGGCTTAACAACCTCTGCTAGTGACTAGTGGCGATACGTGAATGTTTTACGTAAAGACACTGAAATACTGTGCTTCGTGTGGGAATTGATATTTCAAGTTTTGCAGATATTTTTTTTTTAGTTTCCTGGTGAACTTGTATTATTAGTTTATATTTATACATTTATTGAACATCAATAAATGCACAATCAGACACTGTTTCTATCCTAATTCTCACAAAAATGTAAACAAACTCCCGAGCTTTATTTTCCAACGAAGGCAATCAAACATGTGGCATAACAATTATATACAATTGATTCAACCAAATATTTAATTGACAGTCTAATTTCTTATATTCCAACACAGAGGTTTTGTTTATTCATGTATGTAATTTGTTAGACGTACGTAATAATTTTGTTGCTTTTCAAGTTTTGTTTAATCTACAAAACATTTTGTTGGGGCAACTGGAAATATTTTTGGCCCTATACAAAAAATTGTTTTGTTTGCTTTTCTCATTGCTTGCTCATAAAAGGAATTGCCATGATATTTATCTTCTGTGTCCTTCAGTACAATGTAGTGCATGTGTTCATTGGCTGTTGTAACAGTGGTACGGTATATACGTATCCGTCAGGCAAACTCAGAACTCGGATTCTGAAACAGAGAACTTCTGTAATCGACCATCACACAACTACAGTATGTACAAAAAGAGAGAGAGAAAAGCTAATTGCACCACTAAAAGTCCTGAATAGATCTATAGAGATTAGAATTTCAAGTCAAAANAAAGAGAGAGAGAAAAGCTAATTGCACCACTAAAAGTCCTGAATAGATCTATAGAGATTAGAATTTCAAGTCAAAAATATTTTTGTAGAAAATTATTTACTAGTAACAGAGGCCCCCTCGCCACTTTCCCTCTGTTTGTTTACCTATTCTGTGTCTTAGACCAGAGCACCTAAATATACAGAGTTGAAACAACTCGTATTCCGCGAACTCCAGCAATACACGCCAGCAAAATGGCGTTACTGTTCAGCAACATGTTGCAACGCCATTGACCAATCAGCTCCTAGTAACTTCTTGACAGCCAGCAGCCCAGCCAATGGGGAACCTTTCGCGGTACGCTGTAGCAAATCATACAAAAGTCGCGTTCCCAGAGTTTCGCGCAGCCAATCAAAATAACCGCCACGCCATTTCATCTCTGTGAATTTATTTATTCTAATTCCTAGACGTGCCCGCAGCTTGTATAAGGTGGTGAGCTCACGTGGCTGTAACGGCAAATTTCACGGAGTGAGACTTAAGCGGAGTAGCAGGCGCACGTGGGGACAGAGGAATAATTTTAGACGTCCCTTCAAGGTCATGTATATCCCTCCTCTGCCCGCCCCAGGACTCAGCACCGCGTCACAGGACTTAGGTCTTCCACTCGTTAACTGTCTCGCTTCCTCAAGACCAGTCTTGCCTAATTACTTCACCCCTTTCTTTATTAGGCCCTTTAGGGAAACACTCTTGGCAGTGCCTTTAAAGCTCCTATGTACGTTCAAAGGCCCAGAAACGTGGGTGCCATAGAGGTGACACTAACACCCGCGTCTAGCGACCCATCGCCTCTAAGTGAAAGACGCTGAACTGGCTTGCAGTGGTTCCGTCGTTGCACTGTACTGTATGAATTAAATCTGTAACTGACACGAGTTTGAGTTTAAAAACGATAATTATATATTGCCCGACCTAATACCTGCTACTGGAAAACTATNTGTAACTGACACGAGTTTGAGTTTAAAAACGATAATTATATATTGCCCGACCTAATACCTGCTACTGGAAAACTATCTTATAGTATGCCTCATTATAAGTCACTAGTAGGCTACTTATTATAACCGGCCATGACCAGACTTCGACGTCTAAAAGGTGAAAACATTGCCAGTATGCAGAAGTTGCAATCATTATAAACTGACTTTAAAAGCAATTCTACACACGTGGAAAGAATTCAGTTCTCACAAATAATGATAGTTCGCTTTGAAATTCAACTCAATCNTGTAACTGACACGAGTTTGAGTTTAAAAACGATAATTATATATTGCCCGACCTAATACCTGCTACTGGAAAACTATATTATAGTATGCCTCATTATAAGTCACTAGTAGGCTACTTATTATAACCGGCCATGACCAGACTTCGACGTCTAAAAGGTGAAAACATTGCCAGTATGCAGAAGTTGCAATCATTATAAACTGACTTTAAAGCAATTCTACACACGTGGAAAGAATTCAGTTCTCACAAATAATGATAGTTCGCTTTGAAATTCAACTCAATCGAGTGAAAAAGCCAGCCTTTGATTTGGTTCACTTGTTACGTAACCACCGCTATTACAAACCCCGTTACACTCGTGCATGCCATGACGTAACGTTGTGTCACCAAGTAATACTTTGCCGTTCGTTAAGGCTCGGATTTTCCCCTTTTGCATAAATTCATCTTTTTCGCGGCATTATTTCGGATTGATAATAATTATCAACAATGTACGATTACAGAACATTTATATTTGCCGAATTGTTTAATATTTTTATGCGTAATTTTAATTGTGTGTTACTTTATGTTGTACATTATTCCCCTTACAACAACTAGTATAGTGTGTTTTGAGCTAGCTAGTCTGGACGAAATTATACCTCATAACAAATTCATCAAAATAGATTAACTCCATTTAAAATTAGTTTGATAATATTAAACATATATTCACCCTTATGTAAACCTGCTCACTGTGTAACATCGTACACTTTACTTTCCACATACATGCAAAATTAATGGAAAGAAGCAAACGGAACAAAGTGACTATGTTCTCGAATATTATTGTGTTGTTAATGATGTCAGAGTTTATGGTTGTGATCCAGCTAGAGATTGTGTGCCTACTAGTAGCCATAACTCAGATTCAGCTGAAAATATAGCTTCTGCAGCTAATTCATCCATAGATTATATAAAATATTATACGACCCCTTTGGAATTGTTTTCTCACATTAGCAACATAAACAATCCTCATATTAAATGCACGGTCTTCACGTGTTCCTAATGTTTATGTTCTTTTTCAAGTCCAGATCCATGCATAATTAATAAGATCATAATGGAAACCCAACAAGTTGAAGAGATCATTGACTATAACGCGTTAAGTGATAGCAAGACTGATGGCAATGATGTGGACAAAGATCATGTGCCAACCAATGGTGCAAGTTCGTCGGATTCAGTTTATTGTAAACCATCAACATGCAAGGTAGGCAATACATTGAATATTAAGAAGCGGAAGAAAGAATAAGTTATAAATATGTTGGAGAACGATTTATACCTAACTAGTGATGAAGAGATGAATAATACATCTTCTTCAAACAATCACATAAACATAAAGGTATACAACAAGACAACTATTGTACAACAGGGAAGGAAACGTGTAAGATATCGAAATGACTTGCTTTACAANTAAAGGTATACAACAAGACAACTATTGTACAACAGGGAAGGAAACGTGTAAGATATCGAAATGACTTGCTTTACAATGTACGCAAAAGGAAAATGAGCTGCGGGGGGAAAGTACGTAAGTAAGAAGGGTAAAGCTGTAACAGCCAAAGCAATGAAACCTCCATGTCCATGTAGATGTAGTATGAAATGCTAAGAAAGATTTTCTGAAGAAAAAGGCAGGAAATTTTCACATCATAATGGGACAGTGAAAGATAATAATGTAAAAAGACAGTTTATTAAGTCATGTGTAAACAGTTACTGTACACAACGTTCAAGAAAAATAGATAGGAATTCCAATAAGGCAAAATTAAATACTCAGATATATTATTAGACGAGTAATAATCAGAGAATAAGAGTATGTAAAGTAATGTTTCTGAACACCTTATGCATTTCTGATACTGTTGTTGTGAACATCCTAAAAAATACCCAGCCAGGAAGTTTGGTGAAGCCTGATGAGAGAGGAAAAGAAACTCCTACCAACAGAACTCCAGATGAGACTATTGAAAGTGTTTGTAATCATATTTCATCATTCCCCTGCTATGACAGCCACTATAGCAGAGGACATACTAAAAGGAAGTATTTAGGACCTGAGCTAAAAATAGAAAAAATGTGCAACTTGTATTTGTAATACTGTAAAGAGGAAAATGTTGATCAGAAGTTCAAAGCAAATAAATATCTATATTCTGATGTTTTTTATAAGAAGTTACACCTATCTATTAAGCCACCAGAAGTGGACACATGTGACATGAGACAGAAGAAAACATGCTCAAAGTTGATTACGGGTCACATCTTCAAGAGTAAAAATTCAGGTACAATCTGAAAAGTGAAGATACCAATATGTCTTAAACAACTCTCACACACAAAGTCCTAAACGGAAACCTTGAAAAATGTTTACCCACACCATTGATAACGAATTCCATAAGTTTTTACAAATGTAAACGTTGGGCGTTGAATTTCACTCTTTATGATTCGTCAGATAGTACTTTATACTGCATGATGTGAGATGAAAGTAAAGCAGGCCGATGGGGAAACGAAATAACGTCAGCTATTTTGAAACGGGCTGACAATGTACTCCCTGCATCATATGAAAGTGAAATTGCGTTGTGGTCAGATAATTGTTATTTCCAAAACAAAAATATGTATTTTATAATGTGCTTTCTATGGATAATAGAACATTATCCTCAGATCAGATGTATAAATCAAAAGTTCCTTCTCAAAGCACACACACACATGGAGGTAGACAATATATATGCATTAATAGAGTGAAAACGAAAAATATTGAACAGTATGTGTATCCTAACACCATGGGACTGGCAGTAATTGGTTCGTCAGTGTTCCAGGAAACATTATGTGCACAACATGAAAGCTGAGGATTTCAATAAATTTAGTGAATTATATTCAGGCAACCGATCAGCCTTTNACATTATGTGCACAACATGAAAGCTGAGGATTTCAATAAATTTAGTGAATTATATTCAGGCAACCGATCAGCCTTTATTTACAGGAAAAAGTGCTGACAAAGAGCCGGTTCTTCTGTCAACTTGTGAACATATTCAAGTCAGGCAGGCAGACAAGGGTATGATATACCGGAAATCATCCTTTGGCAGTGAGTTAGAGAAAGTTTACCTAGGAAGATTCAGAAGACAAAAGGTAGAATTGCCAACAGAACTTGAAATAAAGTCACCAGTTCCAATTTCTCAAAATAAATTCAATGTCTTTGTGTCACTATTACCTTATGTACCTAGTGTTTGTCATGAGCTTTACATGCATCTAGATAAAACCAGTAACAAGATCCCAGACTATCCAACAAGTGATTATGATGATTCTTGAAAAACTTAAACAAGTATCTACTCATTTTTAACGTTGTATTTTTGTTTTTCTATTAACATTCTAATGGCTGATCCAATTTGTACCCCTTTGTGATTCTTGCCATACTTTCCAATTATTGTTCCCATGTGTAACACTTTATGATTATTGCCAAACTTTATCATTGTCACATGTGTGGATATAGTTATATTACTAAACTAATTTCAACAATCTAGTAATTCTTTAGCGATTGCTGGTCCAAAAAGATTTTATAGTGTGGCACTGTGTCCAATACAAATCTCAAGATAACAGAGGTGTACAACACTATGTCCATACGTAAATTTTTAGATTGACAAACTCAAAACGTTTCTTTTGAAATAGTGCTAATGGGTAAAGCATTCTATTAAGAATTAGGTGTGAATATTGTGTAGAGTTTCTTCAATTAGTGCCAGAAAAATGGCAATAGTAAATTTAAATATAGTTACAATTCGCTGTCCTAAACAATTGAATTTTTGTGACTTGGTGTCCTTTATTTATCTTTCATCAATAAGTTCTTGCCTTCTTCCAAGCAGGAAATAACACACGGTTAAAATTAGCTACAATGTAATCAAACAATCAGTAAATTGTAAATTTTCTATAATCAAATATTTTCAATAATACCTCTGAAACTGAAATTATGTAACGAAAACGACGAATTTCTGCAACATGGGTGAAGCGGAGCCTTAAGAGCACAGTGACGGAACAGTTTACATGGGCTGAACTAATAGACTTTCACTTGGTTTATGCTGCATGCAATGGTAATTCAAGAGCTGCTGCACGTCGTTGTGCAGGGCGATGCCGTGGACTGCGTGTGCCAAACCATCGTACGCTTGTTGTGAGTGATCGCCGTTTGCGTGAAACTGACTCATTGCGGATAAGTTTGTCAAAATGGGTGCACATGATCTTGGGTTATCGCCATAGTTTTTACTGCACAGTATCAACTTGGAAATGTTCGTGTTTGTTCCACAGACCCGATGGACAGTGCGCACATCAGAGTTGAGGAGGATATTTTGAAACAGGTCGAGAACAATCCGTCAACAAGCTAATGACGTGTTACACAGCGATTTTATGTTGACCACGTGGCTGTTTGGTGGGTGTGGCATGAACAACAGCTGCGTCCATTTCATCTGCAAGGGGTGCAAGCACCATAACCGAACGACTATCCTTGTCGCGTTGAGCTGTTAATGGCACCTGCAAAGATGCGCGATTGAACCTCGTTTTCGGCAGTTTGTGTTGTTCACCGACGAATCATCGTTTACCCGAAACGGAATATTACATTTACGCAACCAAAGTCTGTGGGCAGAAGAAAATCCTCACTCTGGCTTCACAGTAAAGTGAGCACTTTTGAATGCCCTCTCTTTTGGAATAATAGTCAATAAATATTTTTTATTTAAGCATCGGAAGTTAACTTCCAAGTGAAGTCGAATATAGACATAGTTTTTATTACATGATAATATTTATTTTAAAAAATGGTAAAAGATAAAAAATGACTAAAATAATAAAATAACTATGCCCTCAAAAGTGCTCGCTTTACCATGAACAGTATATATCAACATGAGGGCAGGTATTGTTGGGGACAATTTGATTGGGCCTTACATGTTGTCATTACGTCTCATTGGTAACCTATACNCATGAGGGCAGGTATTGTTGGGGACAATTTGATTGGGCCTTACATGTTGTCATTACGTCTCATTGGTAACCTATACCTGTGATTCCTGGAGAACACATTGCCTGAGCTCCTCGAAGATGTTACTATTGATATGCGACGTTGGTTATGGTTCCAATATCACGGCGCAACTACTCGAGTGTCTCGTGACGTCCGAGATCATTTGAACCGCACATTCGGTGAGCAATGGATTGACCGCGATGGACCCATTGCATGGCCTGCTCGTTCTCCCAGCCTCACCCCACACTTGAGGAGCGAGGGGTATGAGGCTCTGATTGACTCGTCGCTCGGGTCCTTGCAGTCGCTTACTCTACAGCACGTGATTGGTTATTTCAATGTGTACAACAGGCAATGGCGCGTCGTTACAGAGCTGGTATTAGAGCAGGAGACTGCACTTTTCAACAGTTTTTGTAAAGGATTACAATTAAATTGAAATTTAAAGGTTTTAATTTTATTCTCAATTATTAATTTCCGGCCTATGGTTATTTTAAAAGAGTCCCTAGAACTATGAGTATTGAATTTTGTTACACTTTGTATACGTTCTGCCATATCACATCAATCACTTTGGTATTTATAATACCTTCCCCTATGCAGATAATTATTTATTCATAATTTTATCGAGATTGTGCTATGATTTTAGCTGCACAGCAATACAAATAGTGCTACGCGAATAATCAAGCTACCTGAAGCAAATTCAAAGTCATCATTAACTTCACATTCAGAAAACGAAGTCGATAATTAAAGTAGATCCTTAAACTCGACAGTTGACCAACACAAATAAAAGTTAGAAAAACTCACAATGTATCTTTATGTGAAAATAACCAATCCTACCGTGAGTTTTTATCATAATTTGCCATTTCACTTTGTATTGCGTAAATTAAATAAAGTTAGATGTACTTAGTTTGTAATCTTCCAATAATGAATTTAAATATTTATAGTTTTGATGATATCGCTGAAATTATTACGTTTAATTAGGTTATGTAATAAAATTAATTTATCTGAGTAAATAACATATTTTCGTAGGATTTCGAAATCTTTTGCACCTATAAAGTATGTAATTGTAGGGACTGATATGTTAATTACTGTAATACACTTTCCAGAAAGCAACGAAGTCATTCTCGGACAGACTTGTAAGCCACGAGCGTGCCAAGTAGCGAACTGATTCTCTCTGCAACTGGCAGTAAACGTTTCTGATTACCTCAGGAAATGTGACATGTCGTACTGAAAAATATAATACGGGCATTCAGATGAATCACAAAAATCATGGACAAATATTTTCCGATGGGACGCTAGTGGAAGAGAGAGTTTTATTTCTTCATTCAAGCAAACAAGAAAGTAAACCTGTGGTGCTCTTCTGAGGTAAAATTAGCTGATCGCTAGCCACACCTGATTTTTTGCGATAATATTTACGCACAGCCTATATTTCAGTATCTTACTTGCACACCGGCAGATTTGCATTGGATATTGACGGTAACACAAGATTTTTGTGAAAACGAGTTCCTACATACGTGATGTTTTTTAACACTTTAGCTCAGATNCTATTGACGGTAACACAAGATTTTTGTGAAAACGAGTTCCTACATACGTGATGTTTTTTAACACTTTAGCTCAGATACACTTTCTCGAATAACTGGTTTTAATTGGTACATGTCTTAGCAGCTTGCTCACGAATCACAGACGTGCAGTACGAGAGAAACCTTATTCTGATTGGTCCAGGCAGATACCACTGCCCTCTTACAAAGACACGTCGCCAACCCTCATAGAATAGCAGCAGGTGCAAATGTAAAATATTGAAGTCTAGCTTTTGTGGAATTATTTTTGCGAAGTTCGAGTGTCCGTAGTTTCTGGTCATGTATCCTTGAAAGAACACGTCTTGATACTCGGTAGGGCCAATCAGAATTAATTTAGTTTGCCACCGAGCGAGGTAGAACAATGGTAAACCCATAAACTCTCATTCGGGACGACCCGTGTTCAATTCCCTGTCAGACCATCATGGTTTCTGTTTACCATGATTTTCTGAAATCACTCCAGGGAAATGCTGGGATGGATTCTTACTACAGGCCATGGTCGATTCTTTCGTCGCTTCTCAATGTATAATTTCCTTAGTGTGCACACAACTGCTGCCTGCGAAAACCTAATTCATATAACCAGTAATTTTTAGCCTATAATAATAGGCAAAGTTTCTGCTAACGTAGCATATGTTCTCGCTAATGTAGCCAATTGTTTCCATCAATGTACGTTACCTTCCTGCGAATGTAGCCAACTCTGCAAATGAAGCCACNCGCTAATGTAGCCAATTGTTTCCATCAATGTACGTTACCTTCCTGCGAATGTAGCCAACTCTGCAAATGAAGCCACTCTCCTGCCAATGTAGGCAACTGTATCCAATGTTTCTGCCGATGTAGGCAATGTTATCTCCAGTGCATCCAATGTTNTCTCCTGCCAATGTAGGCAACTGTATCCAATGTTTCTGCCGATGTAGGCAATGTTATCTCCAGTGCATCCAATGTTACAGCCAACAAAGCCAGTGTTACCACCAACGTAACCCAAGTTCCTGCCAGTGTAGTCAATGTCCCCCGCGACTGTAGCAAACATTCCTGCCAGTTTAGCCAATATTCGATCAGTGCAGTCAATGCTCCCACAACTGTAGTCAATGTTCCTACCAATGTAAACTATATTCCGAAAAGTGTAGCCAATGTTTCCACAACTGTAGCCAATGTTCCCGCAACTGTAACCAATACTCCTGCCGATGTAGCGAATTTTCCACCAGCGTAGCCATAGTTCCTACGAGTATAACTAAAATGTCCACTGGTGTACTTACATCATGTCCCGATCACTATAGCCAGTTTTGCAGTGATGCAAACATTCTTACAAGGTAGTCAATGTTGCACCAATGTAGCCAGTACTAATGTTAATGGTGACGTAAGAAATGTTCGTGGCGACGCAGTTAGTAGATGTAGTGGGGTGGTTCTGGCGCAGGAGCTGCTCGGACTGGACGTGCTGCACAAGTTCATGTGGGTGCGGCTGATTGCGCGCATGTTCGAGGCCATGGCGGGCAACTTCGCCTACTCGGGCGACATACACCTCTTCCTCAACGTGCTCAACGGCGCCATCTACCTGCACAGCGAGGACGCCTGCATCCTGCGCTACGTCACCGCCACATACATCAACGCCGTGCACCACTTCAAGAACATCTTCTCCACCAACGGGTCAGTAACCACCTTCAGTCACATTTATAGGGTTCTGGTCGATGGAGGTGCGTGAGTTTCGCGAGTTAATTTGCCAACAAACTATACTCCTCCGTCTTTTACATGTGTTTGGCCATAATTGTTTATATAATCATATCACTGCAGTATAACTACTCGAAGTATAGCCTGTCTCATAATAATTTGCGAAGTACACATACCTCTAATTATATTATATTTGAACGAAATACCGTTCAACTTGTACATGTTATTTTTAAACGCTCTTTCCTCGCATAAAACAATTGAGATGAAATGTCAAAATCACAGTTTTAGTGTTTTTTTTTNTTATTTTTAAACGCTCTTTCCTCGCATAAAACAATTGAGATGAAATGTCAAAATCACAGTTTTAGTGTTTTTTTTTCAACGTACAAAGAAAATAAACTAAAATATAACGAAGGTTTCTAAAAGTTCATGCCTTAATTCATTTTAAGGTATACGATCAGCAAGGTTTATTTTGCAAAAAAAAAAAC
Organism: Clitarchus hookeri; assembly: GCA_002778355.1. Taxonomy (NCBI): domain Eukaryota; kingdom Metazoa; phylum Arthropoda; class Insecta; order Phasmatodea; family Phasmatidae; genus Clitarchus; species Clitarchus hookeri. Next base: position 5,935 of record NQII01000192.1, on the reverse strand, counting down.
ATATACTGCTGCAAAGCAAAACCTATGCAAAGTTTCTTTATTTAAAAAAAATTTCATGACATGATTTTAAAGATTTATTGAAATAACTCGTGGCATCTTGTTTTAATGAGAATGGCTTAATTTCAGTAATTAAGTTACTGTTGATTATTTGTACATCCCAAAAACACTAAAATTGTGATTCTAATAGGCCATTATGCAAAAAAGTGGACCTTTTTTCCAAGCAAAAAGTAATCATATTTAATATCTAAAAATTTAATATTATTTCGTACAAATGTAAAATAATGAATTTTCCTGACCAGCACCCTTAATGACATAAAGGCTAAACCGAGGAGGACGCTGCTTACGTAAGCTGGCAAAATATTAATTTTAAAGAGACACACAAATCCCATGTGACAAGTACAAAAAAATAACTCACATAAAGTAAAGCGTTTATACTAACAGAGAAAAGTTTTTGCATATTTAAAATTGTGATTATCCCTTATTATTTAAAATAAGTTTCACAGGGAATATCTTAGAATGCTTTACGACACTTCTTTCCTACAAACCTTTTCGTATTTTTGTAAAGGGTTTAATTTTTGTGCTCCAAAACCAATTGAATCCATCATTTGTTTACATGGAATTATATATTTACAGAAGTTTCATAATTTCTTTTCTGGAAGTTACATGGGAAACAGTGAAGTTGTGATATATTTACTTGGAATTATGTAGTCGTTATGAAGTGTAATATTTTTTTCTGAATAATACATTAGTACTTATAGTGTGTATAAATTTAACAATATATGATACACATAAATTAAGTAATAAATGTTTTCCTGACCAACCCCTTTTAAGATGTTTAGCACCTAAATACAAGAAAAAAATTGTGTGTATTCAATTCGAAACAAAAATAGAAATAAATAGAAAACTGTAAGAAATACTTTTAAAAAAAGTTTATAAAATATAATTTTATAGGAGTGCTGTATTACTGTGTGGCCACTACTCACGGCATGTAATTGTATATCGAATTGTGGGACAAGAAAATACTTGATACTCATGCACCTGACCAAAGAATGACATCAACAGAAATGTGTGGAAGCTTTCTTGTAAGTGTAGGTCACAGTGATCTAGTGGTCAGGTCACTTGCCTCGCCCCCCTCCCCCATTAAACGAGCCGGGTTCCATTCCTGGAAGACTCTCACATGTGAGTGTTGTTAGGGACCCCGCTTTAATAATGGTGTTTTCTTGTGGTTCTCCTGTTTGCACTTCTTCTTGCATTCCACCGCTTTTCTACCTTTATCTTACCTCATTGTCATCGGCGCTAAAAACTTCTGTTGGGGGACGCCCAAATCTCTCACACGTTGCAGCAGTGTTTGTTCCAGCACAACGTGTTGGCAGAATAGTCAGTGTGTCTATACTGCACGCCATATACCTGCGATGGTCACAAACTTCCCTTCTACCGGCCACTATATCTTGGAGGAATAAGTGACTTGAGAGCACAGCGCCGAATTATTACAGCTAACTGATCAGGAGATACTAACTTCGATAAATGTAGCACTGCGAAGGTGAATTAGTTTTCAAACTTCAGAGACGTTAGTGGTGTAGTCCCGTCGACAGTAGCGGATGTCTTTGAAAATGTGACGTACAATTTTATCCTCTACACAATGTAGTAGACTGTAATGTGCTCGGTTAGATGTCCACCCCTCGTGGTGTGTAATGTAATACAGAAATCGTCAGTGACGTCACCTTCCTAGTGAAGTTTCTCGAGTTCACAGATATCTGGCGGCAGTTTATCCTCAGCCATGAACATAGAGGACGCGCCATGGTTTGTTGAATGTATTGTGTGTGGCAGGTACCTGCTGGTGATGCCGACTCTACTGCAGCTGTACTCAAACCACCAGACAAACAAGCTGGTGAAGACGACGGTCGAGTACGCCGTCAAGCAGTTCTACCTGATGAACCGCAAGCCCTTCATCCTGCAGATGTTCGGCAGCGTGTCCGCCATCCTCGACACTGACGAGGACAGCCAGTACGGCGACGCACACAAGGTCAGTTCCTCTAAGTCAACATTACCACAGCACTTCTGTCTGAGAGTCCAGTCTGGTTCCTCCTCCCTTTCCTCAGTGTGTCCTCGCATACACATCGGCAATACCACCACAACTCTACAATTGTCGATTTCGAGTTACACCTATTTTACATGTCTCATAATGGTATTTTACCTGGTACAAAACTTCTAAATCTGTATATCCCTTCACTTTATTGTTATTTCAGATGCGTAACTTTTGCATTTATTTTCCCTTATGTAAATGCTACATAATAACATTGTCACATTATGTGTTATGGTTTTATTGCATAAGATTTGCCAGGAATAGCACGTTTGGGCAATAATAATCCAAGAGTGTAACATATAGAGATGTGACATTTTTACTATTTTATAACTGTTTGATAATATGATACATCCAGATATGTGGCTATTTTACGCTGTTTAATTAGGGCACCTTAACTTTAAATCTGTTATCATAATAGTGAAATAATCAGTGCTATGGTGGTTTGGCATTTTGATTATGAAATATCAAACAGTCACAACAATAAAAGCACAACTTATAATTACCAGCCACAAACAATTGTTTTCTCCTCACATGTATAACAATAATGCACACTTTATAAAAATACCGGGCGTTTCATATAAAACTGTACTTTCTACTGCAAAATTAATTTTAGAAGCGTGATAACCTCGTAACAACGTCTTGGCACTGAAGGTATTTAGACTGTCATTTACTACGCCAACAACACAGAATGTACCTAAAGTAAAATTAGGTGCAAGTAAATGGAGGCACTGGAGTTAAGAGATCTGTGTTTCAGCTGTCCTTGCCGAATAGACATGCCTATTGGAAGAGAGCTTATGTGGAAAGTGATGGAGCAGGTGATGGGGGGGCTCTACCTTACGAAGCTCTCTCTGTCCTACAAAAGACTCAGTTAGGTTGAGTGGTGGCACGGCGAATCCGGTAGAACCTAGTAGCTCAAGTAGAGTCAGTCTGAACAGAGGCTAGGGTGTGTGAGTGGGACAGCGGCGGAAATAATAAAAGAAGGAACCTGGAGTACGATGAAGAAACCCTCCTCGTAAAAATGCCCGTATAATAAATTCGCGACCCCAACATTTTTTTTTTTCGACTGAAGTCCTGCAGGCTGCAAGAGAGAATAATCAATTTGAGCGCATTGTATTGGTCAGTGCTGCATACACAAGCCAGAGGAATTTTCTTCTTTTGCCACTGGCTGCTGTTGTCGTGAGTATGTTTCTCCGTACTTCACCAGTCCACTCAGCACTGGGTAACTTCCCCACTAAACCTCTGTGATTCGCGATCAACAATTGACGGTTGACAAGCCACTNGTCCACTCAGCACTGGGTAACTTCCCCACTAAACCTCTGTGATTCGCGATCAACAATTGACGGTTGACAAGCCACTGTTCAGTCAACCAACAAAAATTACTGACCGTACAGGGTTTTTAAATATATAACGTCCATTGTTATGACTAACTAATATATAAAACACACGGCCACAGTATGTAATTACAGAATCTGCTTTCAGACTACGAGTATTTCATATTTGAATTATGTTCTTCTCATGTTCATAAATAAGCTGCTTACAAAAATGCAACAAGGAAAAAAGTCTAATATTTAATTTATTGATTTACAGATGGTACCTTATATAAGAATATAAGTATTATATTAGTAGTAATATATAAATATATGTATATATGAGTAATAATATATAAGTAATAATTGAAGGTAATAGTGTAGTTTTTGGGATTGCGTTCACGCAAGATTATTTTGTCATGCAACAGAGAGATCATAGTAGAGCTGGTTTAAGACACCATGGAATGAGTCCGCATTAGAGCACAGAGCACCTAGTCATTGACTTACTGGTTCGGACACTAATATTACTAGGAAGTCCAGTTACCTTTCACTTCCTTGTGGATAAACTAGATATATAATTAGGCCTACTAATACAACACGACATATTTATGTCGAATTGATCCCATAAAAATGATTAACAGGAGTATATTATATATATATATATATACACACACAAATTTACTGTCAGTAAGTATACTTCTGGATTGTAACATAAATTTGGGAATGATACACTAACATTAATTACTACTGAGCAACTGTTATGATAGAGAGACCGTGTAAACATAGTTTAGGGTACAGATAACAATTCACCTTAAAGGAGGGAACGTGAATAAATATGGCAGCACTACCTAGGACCCACGCACAGTAATAACTCTTCGCGAAAGAAAAAAAGCTCTTTCCTATACGTATAATCTGCTCACTAAAGGAAAGACAGCTCGTGGCTTGAAGCCATTAGGGGTTGTAACGCATACAGGTGTTATTTCGATTAAATTATTTTGTCACCAACTGGTTAAAAAAACATTGAGGATTTCCTTTTCTTCCAGCTTAATATCAGTTGACCAAAACCAACTTTTTGAAAATAATTTTTTTTTAGGACAACATAACATAAAACTTGTTTCAATAGGTGTATACTTTCCGTATCTCTAACGGAAGCGTTTTATATTATTACAATGTAGTTTTATTTGCCGTATATTGAGTTATATTTCATGCATTTAATATATATATCTGCAGATTACAGAATGTTCTTTTTTTTTTTTTAATTTACAAAAAACAAGGTTTTCAGTTAAAACTATGTCACGCCAGTACTTCTTTTCAGTACATACTGAAATATCGTTCTTGTAATGTGGTATTATTTTTATATTTAGACATTTAACTAAGCAAGCTTAAATATTTTACAATGCAAAATTGTGTAATTTACACTTTTTCCAAACACTCTCAAACTTTCTGACAGTGGATATAATTTCATTCACCCAAAGTTTAAAAAAAAATTTCATTTCATAGATTTTGGATGATAAATATCATATAGGTCGTATTGCTATTTGTATGTTTTACAAATAATATAAACAAAGTCACTTACGGAAATGATGTGTTTACATTTTTTTTTAATGTATAATCTGCCTTGAATTTTTGGTACACATTAATTGATGTGTTCAAGTGTTGCATTAAATAATTATTTGTATCCGTGCTGTGCATGTACCGGCTGAGCGCCTTATTAGTTATGACGACTAGCGAGCGAGGTGCTTGATGCTCGATGACATCGACATAAACCACTCGCACATATGATCTGTAGCCAAAGTCCACGAATCATATAAGAAAACACTGCCAGCATTGTGAGGATTGCTTTGTACAGTTCTGGCCATATATTACCCGTCCCTGCAACACATGGGCAGTCATGGATACATGGACTCAATGGGTTAATACATCTATAAAATAACATGCAATTAATTTATTGCATTTTTCAAAATGGTTGCGTAAATTGGAATTGTTGGTGCAATTGTAACATGTGACAGCAGATGATTTTTTCGCAAATCAAATTTCTGTTAAACGCATCTTGAAGTAAATAAAGACAACGCATTTCATCTTCACTTTTTTTTTGCAGTTAGTTGGATTTTTTTTTTACCCCTGTCGCAAAACNATCTTCACTTTTTTTTTTGCAGTTAGTTGGATTTTTTTTTACCCCTGTCGCAAAAACAATAACAGCGCGACTTTCAATGTAGTAATGCAAAAACCATGCAACTGACAAAATCAAATATAAATAACATATAAATATTTTCCAACCCTCCATATATACAAGTAGAATGCATTTATTGTCAAAACCTTTTTTGATATAAGACTTACGATTAGCTCCACGTACTTTACAAAAGTAATATAGAATTTATTAAGCTGTCGGTAAGTCCGTGACCATTATTAGAGACACCATGTTTTAAATTATTTGAGACTTGCTTTGCCTTAAGAACCAGAACTTTCAATAATTTGTTCTATTAGTGAGAACAACCGTCTGGCAGGCGAAAGGTCTCGGGTTCATTCCCTGATGGGGATGAATGTT
>NQII01000191.1:975104-1152083 GCA_002778355.1 Clitarchus hookeri | reverse complement strand
GGGAGCTACACGATATTAGGCAGGTGTACCAGTTTTTTTTTTTTGGCTCTTCAGTGTACATACTGCGTTGGCCCCCTGCAAAACATGCTTTGTGTGGTACAATATTTTGATATTTTCTACATCCATAAAACCATGTCCTTTGCATGTACCCACTTACGTGCCCCTGCGATGGCACCTTCAGTGTAACCTATAATTTTTTTTTTATTTAATTTAGCTTTTTGATTTATTTTTCTATAAGGAATATGCAGGCGAAGGTTGTCGATGTTTTTCGGACTCAATCTGTATATGTTAAATACAGTCGTTCAACATCGGATGAAAAATAGCGCGTGTTCTCGAAAACGATTCTCGAGTAATTCGCATGCCTTAAGCAAAGCAGGAAACGTCAGGAATAGAACCATTCATCACAGCGAAATAAGTTTAATTATAACTGAACGTCTCTGTTTTAAAGGGCTTTGACACGCCCACGGATTGGCTTCCAGCAGCAGTTCGTTGAATGGTTTGAAAATAATGTTGGCAATACGGGTAATGACTACACAGTTGTTTTCCCGACTCCTTTGATGTACATTTATTCCCAATATGCTACACTGCATATTGCACACAGGGTGAGTTGGATGTATTATAGTCATTGAGGGGTGGTAGAGCTCACTAAAAAAAAACAATTATTGTATAGGAATATATGGGCGGGAGTGACGCGTTGAGGAACAAACACAAAAATAACACATGAAATGCAAAACACTGTTTATTTACAAAGTCGCCGCTAAATGCCTTTTTACAGCAATGTTTATAATAATTACTCATAATTACTACCACCGACAGTAATGCAAGCTTGGGGCGTCGGTGGAGTGATTGGCGAACAGATTCAAACACGCCGGGTATTTCACGCACGCCACCATTGTCAGCCAATCACGCCATATGTAGTCGTCGCCAAGCATGCGTTACTGTTGGTGGATGCATTTCCAGCAACTGTTTTAACATTTTCTTTACGGAATCACTCGTTAAGTATGCTGCTAATGAACATTTTATGTTTCCGTTGATGTGTTATGTTTTTGTTTGTGCCTCAACGCGTCACTTCCGCCCATATATTCCTATAAAATAATAGTTTAAGTGAGCTCTACCACCCCTCAATGTACGTCTCATGATTTTAGAACCATCATATATATATATATATTTATTTATTTATTTATTTGTGTGTGTGTGTGCGCGCGCGCGGGCGCTCCCGCGCGCCCACACACGGACTTTAAAAGTTTAATAAATAATCCGAATGCCATTGGAATAGGTTAATTGATTTTATTCACACATTAGAATAAATGTTTGTCTAATCTTTATATATGTGTATATTTCACAATTGCACAGCTCCTCTTGGTATACAAGTGGCTACTAAGCATCTAGCCCATGAAGATGTATTATCCTCATACTATATATGAGGTAGACCGATTTTCGTATTCTACTTATGTCCCCAGAATTCGTTCACGGTATCCCAGTATCTCTTTCAAAACCATGTAATCAAACAGAAACATGACGTTAGCGTTACAATAAATTTGTTTCCAAGAACTAAGTTATTGAAAAAATTGGTTCAGCTTGATTGCAACTAGTGTTATTAACACTAAGCCAAAGAACGTGCAATAATATTTCAAATAGCGTGTTTAAATAAACCGTTGTACTAAGCAAGAGTTCGAGTCATGTGGTTTCGACAGTCTTATCGACAAGATGGTAGTTTGGTTAATACTGATCATAAACTTGTAACTGCTCCGCTTTCATGCGCACTCTACCCGTCATTCTGTCTACAATTTATCATTTGTGTTCTGCAAGGTTTCACAAAGTGCAGAAAGAAAAACTTAAGCTGAGATTTAAAAGGTATTAGTTTAAATGAAAACTTTATATATTCAACAATCACACGCCGTGTTCGAAACTGTCGAGTCTATTGTGCTATGGGCACATATTTATATAGTTCATATATACACTCCTTTAAGATGTGCCAACCTTTGTTCAAGTCTCGGTGGCTAATGAAAACGAACGACTGGCACTTGCACGTTGTTTCTATTTTATTTCTAGTTAAATACACGCTTACTTCCCAACAATCGCATATTGCTACCTTAATATGCAAACGATTCCTCACAAAGGCACAGAGATTAATATTCAATAAACAATGGCTTCCGTGTGAAGAAAGCTGTGAATTCTTCCCATCAGATAAGCTATTTTTATTTTCCTTGTTTACAACGCCCAAAAAAATGTTTCGTATTTGAAGTAAATATATTCTCCGTTTTGTTAAATGGCACTGTATGACTAGGTTTGGTTTCAACAAGTTATGTTCTACACTTACGTTCGTTGGAATTTTGAAGATGTAATCTCTTCGTAGACTTTTGAAACGAAACCGCTTTTATGGTGGCCCTACTACTGACTTTAAAAATTAAAATGTAAAAATATCAAACCAAATGCTTTTATAAAATTATTTATACATTTTTTAAATTTGACTAAACGGAAATGTTTTACAATTTCTTATACACGTTGCGTAATTTTCGGCCATAGGTTAGATTGATTAAAAGACTTTTCCATAAAAGTAACATCATTAAAAAGTTCATTATTAGTTATTTTCAATTTGGTGACAAAAATTTACCATAATACGTGATAATATCTTCCGTTGATAATATAAAAATAGAAGGTATTCGGGGAAAAGTAATATAAATTCGAGAAAACGTTTCTTAGTTGAAATTTTAATATGGACACGATATTTGATAACATATCAGCCTTCGCCTACCGGGATAACGATAGTCAATATCAATCTCATTAAGCAAAAATAGTTTTTGGTTACTATAAAGTTGTCACTGAAATATAAGACTTCTCTAACTCACGTCCTGTTCATCTGTGTTTCAATAAGTTAATTTATATACAAGTGTTTACACATATATATAATACATATATGTATTCCTAATACCAGTGCAACATTGAATCCAAAAAGCTGTTAATGTCATTGTTTTACATATGTTTGTACTAGATTATTAAAGTAGTTGTTTTTTTAATTACCAGTGTGTGTGTATTTACCGTTACTGATTTTAATGTTTTTTTTTCTTTTAATAATGCCTATGCAACAACCTAGTTAATTTTAATCAATTATTGTGTGTTGTAATGTAGGTAATATGTATCATGCATATTATCTCCTTGAGGTTTATTGCGATGTCTCTTCTATAGAAGCATTGCCCTGTGGAGGCAATTTAATAGAAACCAAAATAATATTTTGTTTAAATATATAACGATAAAATATTTTTTAATCACTACAAAATTATTTGATGGTGATTGTATATCAATTAAGATTTTTGCAATCAATACCAAGTCATTTTATAGAAAAACAAGATTTTTTTCATTAACAAAAAGTGATAATGAATTATGTTTTCATAACACAGTTTTTGGAAGTATCTTGCGCCTTGATAACATATAAAAATATACGGCGTCAGATATAACTCGGCAGAAAAAAAAACTGGCGTAAAATATTTGCTGCTATAGTTAGAGAAAACAATTCTGTGGTATTGACCTTAATTAATTTTTCTCTAACGAGTTCCCTTAGATTTTAAAATACGATAAACTCCTATAGCGTTAAGTTAAGTCCCATGTGCCCTTGAATTTCAGATTGTTCTCCAAACTGTCGTTTTCGTAGTCCAACGGAGAAGAAGGATGGACTTTTGACCGTGCCACTGTAGTCGCCGACAAAAGACATTAGAGAAAATATTTAAACTTCTCTATTTTATATCAGGAACGATAAATAACGGAACGAATTTCTGCGGATTAGCACGCCCCATAGCTCTAAAATAATGAGAGAGTTTTAGAAGATGGAAGTGGACTAGCATGGTTTTCCTCTTCAGTTGTTACATTCAAAGACACCGCATAAATTTTCTCCCGCATCGGCGAGTAAAGTGAGAAGCATCTTCAAAATAATATTTTTTCTTTAAAATATCAAACAATGAAATGGGGAAAAGAGTGAGAAACTTGTTATAAGGTTTACAACAGCGCTCCTAAAACATGAAACACCAAACTATAAATTGTAAAATCACTGTCGCGTTACATCAAAAATGATAACTAAAATTACGAATTATAAAAAAATTTAAATAGTTAAAGTTTATTCAAGCATTTTATATATACTGATAGTTTCAAAATGTTTTCTGTTTGAAATATTTTACCCAGGATATCGCAATTTCAGAGTCATAGCCGCATAGTTCAACAATACAAATATTCCCAAGGCAAATTTCTGCCGTGATTACAATTAATTTACGGGTGTACCAATAGTGAATCAAGGACATGGGTTGCATACTACCTCAAGTTCCTATATTAGATAAATGCCTAAAAATGTCGGGCTGTTAGAGGATTTATCCGGTTTTGCCTTTTTTAAAAGATGAAAACGATAACAGTAGTGAAGAATCGAAGTTAAAACTTATTTACATGTAAATTTACATAACAGTCCTTGCTTCACTTTTGTTATTTTCTTCACAGAATCACTTAAATAATAGGTACACTACATTGCACGAGTAAACATTCTTGTTTGCCAAAAAGTTGAAACCTGGAAGTTTAAAAGCTCCGTAAGTCAATGAAGATCCTGTGATTTCGTACATTCGTAAAATGGATTTCAAATATGGCAAATCACGAATTCTGGAATGCTAATTTTCAAGCAGGTTGTCTATCAACTCAAAAGCTTTGCGCGCAGCCTGCTGCATCTTATTTTACGTCCCGGTATGAAAGACCTACAGACCTCCAGATTGAATGTTCTCGAGAGGAAAGGTTTAGCCCCGGAGAGCGCTCCCAGAAGCAATTTCTTTGCAAATCGAGACAGAGGCACCCCGCCGACGCTTGTTCGTAAACTCGGTTCGATGCTATTCTTCTTTACAAGAGTTACAGCATTCAGAAGCTGTATCGGATACGTGAGTGAGTGGGGGGGAAATTTAAAAGCAGTACTTTACTCCCGTTGTACTCTTCGTCGAACGCGTCTGGTACTATTGCGAGTTTCTGTCAATAAAACCGTAATTCTTCCTTTCTTTTTCAATTTGGAAAAAAGCGTGATCAACAGGAAACTGTAATTCGCTCCCTATTATCTAAACAATTTTTAAATGAACTTTTATTACATGTGCCTTTACTTGAATACATTTTACAGGAAATACTGACTTCAGTAACTACACTAACTTCTTCAAGGAACTATGAAAATCATAGTCCTAACGTATTATTATAATAGTTGAATTTTAATATATTATAACTGTTATTGGCTTAACAGTATTAAATGGCTGGCGCAAGGAGAAAGACTTGCAATACGTCTCAGTGTTTTATATGAGGCGAAATGATCACGGGGTACAAAATAGAAACAAAGCAGCAATTTTCAGAAGGTTTTTCAGCAGAGGTGCGTAATTTAATTCCCTGCGCGTTTGCATTGCTTTGTTATGAATTACGTCATACACCTGATGCCAATTTAAAGTAAATGCGTTAACGTCGTTCGTCTCATTAACGCATCAATAGGTATTAAGCTTACATCATTATGGTTTATAACGTTTTCGTAAAAAAGGACTGAGGTCACCGATACAATAACGTTATTAAAGTACACTTTTATTGTTGTGGGCCTGCGGTTTAACACTCCCTAAATCNGATGGAGACCAGTATATATGAGGTTCATGGTTAACTAAGCCCTTTTGAAATCAACGTTTGAAAAATGTCACTGCTCATATCTGCATGTATATTTTTACCGGCAAACTTGACTGGCGTGCGCCCAGTTAAGTTGAAAAAAAAAACCTAGGGAAAGTAGTTCCATGCCTTAACGTTGAATTGAAAGTGTTAGATTAATATCTGTGAATACTGAAATTATTTCATTTGATTTGTTTTTTAAATGCACAACTGTAAGAATTAGCAGATTTTTTAACAATTTACTTTTATAGTGATTTTTCTAATAAATTTCACAGTTTCACTTGACCGGCGCATCAATAAAGTGATGATAGTTTTACATATGGTGGAAGAATACGCGATGTGCGTACAAGTAGATCTTAACCAGCGCTTTCAAAAGAGCTCAGTTTACCGTGAACAGCATACAGTAACGGAAGATGTGGTTCAGCAAGGAGGGTGTGGTGACGTTGTCGGTTCGCGTAAAGTCCCTGTTACACTGTCAAACTTTCTCTAAATATACATTGACAATAAAATTTGAAAACGATACACAGCCATANACAATAAAATTTGAAAACGATACACAGCCATAAAATTTTTCTATTAAACAAATTTTATCAAATTAACTTGAATTTGTTTGAAAATATGTCACACTCTCAAAGTTTTTTAATTTTACTGACTTTATATGAATTGTGTTTAAATATTTTCAAAGCGGACTAATGCTGCTGTTTTACCATGCAGCTCATTAGATGAACGAGTATTATTAACCATGTGATTTATTTGCACTTTTGAAATACGTTTGATATTTATTTATCGTGCAATTTTGCTGCGTGATGAAATTAAATGCCTTTAATTTTCTACTATTTTGGTTCAATGTGCATGTCCGACAGCATTCATGTCCTGACAGACATTNAAATTAAATGCCTTTAATTTTCTACTATTTTGGTTCAATGTGCATGTCCGACAGCATTCATGTCCTGACAGACATTACATAAATTATCTCCATGACCTAATTTCGTTTCTAGTTATTGGTTTGCCATTTCAGAGTTTATTGGGGGCGGAAATAACCGTTTTTCTTGTGCACGATTGTAATTGTCTGAACTTGTCAGCCATAGCAAAAAAAAAAAAAAAAGTTAGAACAGGTGTAATATACAAAAAATTTGATGGAAACTGAAGCCATCCAACTTTTTCAGACAAGTATGGCGGCGTTTATGACGTTTCGGTGACGTCGCAACCTTCCAAGTTTATTTGACCAAAATTATTGGAAGCAGTTTGACGGGAAAATGTTACTATTTCTCACCTACCTAGCGCTTGAGCTGCGTTGTAGTGTGTTTGAAATACTCCTTTCTCCGCGAAATAATTAAACGTGCGTCCTACGTGCTTATCTACAAAAAGAACACTCACTCGGACGAGGGTTGCCGAGTGCTTTCAAGACGTCGCGCGTATTAGAAACTCCTAATCCGAAATGGCTAAAAACGGCTTTTTTTCATTACACTCTATCTGGAAATATGCGCGTCAGATGATAAAAAATGCAAAGCTACTAAGGGCCCTGCATTGAACCTGCCTGCAGACTTTCCATCAATAAAATAATAGGGTCACCGCGGAAAACCCTATGGGTACACGCAGCAGGACAAGTACACCGCACGCCAGTTCAGAATCTCGCACGTACATAGTGGCGATGGCGCACTTGATGCACGTGGCTGGCTCGCCCTTATTGCTCTCGCGTTTCTCGGCTTCAAACGTGCGAAAAAGCCCCAGCTGTGAGCCGATGTGGCTGAGGCCATGGCTAATGCGCATGTGTTTGTAGGCGGCTGTTATTAATTGGGCATGCGCGTTTATACCCATCTATTTTCAACATAGTATCCCAAACTAATAGTACCACCTAAACCAACCTAGGATAGTAGCTTTACGAGTAATTTTTACAGTGGAAATCGGTTACAGCGACATCGTTTGGAACGACATATCGGGTATTACGACTAAAATGTAAAGTCTCGGCTAAATACCATACATATAACCTATTTAAAAAACCTTTTATTGGGACATCTTCTAACGGCTTATCGCTTAAAACGACCTGTTTTCGTAGATTATTCGAGAAACTGGATCGTTTTTAACGACGAACGATAATTGGTGTAACTTGAGGTGTGTACATTACACAAGTCCAGTCCCTTGTGGATGGGGTAGGTGATTTTAACTTGCTGTTTACATGTAACGTACTTTCACCTCCTGTGCGTACTTCCCGTCTATCCCCGCTGTTCGACCTCGACTATGTTTTTAAATCAGTGCATTCCTGGACGCGTCGCGGAACGCAGTTATAACGTGCGTATTTCAACACACGATGTCGCAAGAAAAAATGAATGTTTTTAGTTTTGAAGAAAAATCTCACATAATAGGGAGATTAGAAAATGGTGAATCAAAAAAAGACAGCTAAGTAATTGAAAAAAAAATCGTTAAAAATTAAGCGAGCAAGAGTACCCAGCATGAATGCATTGAAGAAGCTTTACTAAAGTGGTTTAAACAACAAAGCGCAAACACTGCGTCTATCATAGCACGTATTCTTCTGGAAAAATCCAATCACTTTGCGCTGTGTTTGGGTAAGGAAAATTTCGAGTGTTCTTCCTCTTGGATACGATTGCGAGCTCGTTATGGTCTTGTCGGCGGTAAAATTTGTGGCGGCGCAGCTGATGTTCCTGATGGCGTAGGAGAAGAGTGGGTATCGCAGAAGTGGCCTGTGTTGTACGAAGGTTACCCGCCAGAGTATATTTTTAACGCAGACGAAACTGGTTTCTCTTTCTATATGACCCCAGATAAGACACTAAAATTTTAAGGTGAACACTTTTCAGGTGGCAAATTGTCTACAGCAAGAATAACAGTTTCAGTTGCTGATAATATGACAGGATCCCATAAAGAAAAACTTTTAATGATTGGTAAGTCGAAAAAACCACGGTGTTTTAAAAACATTCGTTCCTTACAAGTGACTTATGAAAACAGCAAGAAATCGTGAATGACATCAGAAATATTTTAAAAATAGTTACGTAACTGGGATAGACAAATGAAAAGAAAATTCTCCTGTTGATGGATAATCGTCCTTCTCATCCAGTAGTCGTCAATCTGCGATGCATTAAACTTGTGCTTTCACCACCAGATGGCACTTCTGTCTTACAGCCAATTGACCAGGGAGTAACAAGGTCCCTAAAAATGCAGTACTGAAACCTGCTAGTGTTACGTTTGATACAAAACATGGAACAAGGAGAAAATGTTCTCGATGTAATTCTAATGATAGCAGAAGCATGGTAAAAGGTCACATCAAAAACAATTACCAATTGTTTTAGACATGCTGGCTTTAAGGAACTCTCTCCAATATCCCCATGTGATAGCAAAGATAACATTGCTGTCGCAAGATTGTCAACAGCTGATGCCGATGATGATGATGACGATTATCCTCTGGCTCAGTTAGCCCGTGCGCTTGGTAGGACTTTTTCAAGGAGTGAAATAGAGGAGTTGATTGCGGTAGACAACAGTGTCGCCGTGTGCGCATCAGCAGATGAAGATGACATTTTAGCCGAAGTTCAGCGTCAAAACCGTGTTCACGATGAAGAAGACGAACAAGAACAGTTTATTTTGCCATCACTAAACGATGCTCTCGGTGCACTTAATTTTGCAAAAATTCGTACAATTCAACGGCAAGTTTGATACTGTCGATAATTACGAAGCTTTAATAAGAATGCTGTGAACAATGCGAGACGCGTACGCACGTCTGAAGTGCAAGAAACAGACGAGGATGACGGACTTTCTACAATCAGTGCATTATGTGACTAGTCCATGCAGGTTGTACCGTACATACTGTACGTACATAGTGTGCCGTAATTTGTGCGTGTTAATTGTAGTGAAGTGTAACAGCAGTACGTACAGTAATGAATAAATAAATAATAGGTACGTATTTTTTTCCTGCATTGTACAGTAGTTATGATAAAATAATTGCTCATTTGTCTTAAATATATTGAAGTGTACACTTTTGTCTTATCCCTGAGTGTATAATAGGTATAATTTTTACAAGTTGAAAGACGTAACTTTTTATTACGACTATCAGTAATAACGACCATACAAGAGATGTCCCCTGAGGGTCGTTATAAACGATTTCCACTGTAGTTCAAACTAACCTAACAGAAACTACCCTATAAAAGTAGTTAAATTAATGTTTTTTGCAATTAAAGCCAGCTAACCTAGGCTAGTAGGTGGATAAATGAGTCGTTTTCACGTGCGTATGCTCAATAGCCATACGGTTACATCTGTCCACAGGCGCTCTTCGCGTAAGGCGCTACAAAGACGGGTTATATACGTTCGCCCTTTTCGGTCAGACGTGTGGAAACTAAGCGGCGAGAGAATGCAGGTGAAATTACAGTTCCTTTGTACTTTGCCAGGGGAAGGTAGCAAAAGGACGGAAATTTTAGCAGCCTTGTTCGCTCATTGAGTTTTACGTCCCTAAGTGTTGATTGTTGTGCTCTAAATTGTGCAAACAGCGCCGCCGCGAGTGTAGATTTACTTACGGCGGCTCAACAAATTCAAGTTGTACGAAAAACTGCAAATGCAACAGTTCAAAACTTGTGAGGTTAAAGTTATTTAATTTTACAACTGGGTTATAGCGTAGATTGCTTTCTACGCATTTATGTGTACGTTTTCCACATGCTCTTGTACTGACAAAGCCAGACAATGTAACATCATATACTATTAAGTATATTAGAATTTAGCTGTTTGCGGTTAACAAAGCAGTTTGTAAACCAACCTCTGAAAAAATAATATCCCGCTCGAAATTGCATTTATTTTAATGGGCACGCTGACTGCCGTGTTCCCAGTAAAGTTGGCAGTGATCTCAGAAGTGTATTTGTATATTTTAACAGAACAGAGACATAAATTAAACACCATAAACGTTAATTGTTTTTTTTTATGTACGGCAATAGAGGGGAAAACAGGGCGGCCCTATATAATTAGTTTCACTAACTACGAGAGGAGATGTTTTACCAGCGAGATGTATTCCTGCCAAGCTATTTCTTCCGTCGTACAAGATATTATGCGAAATAAAAGCACATATTTGGCAAAATAGGTGCTCATAATGTTGGCGATATCCGTGATCTAATATTGCCTTTTTTTTTTTTTAGTTTTCTCTGTTGGCTTCCAAAAACCTGTATATTATAAATAATGTATGCCCCACCGCCTCTTAAAGTTTTTATAAATGTTTCGCGTTTTATGTGCCTACGTGAGAATTGAATTTATTTAATGTAGTTTTTTTTTTTGTTTTATGCACATTGGAGAAATAATTAACTTACTTAAATATATTTTGCTATCGTAAAAACCTCGTAACTCCATTTCTGGTTGCTTGTAGGTTTTTACACCATAGCACAAAAGAAACTAGACTGATCAGCTACGAAAAGTTCGTATCTCCATAAATGTTCAGAAATAACCACTTAACAAAAAACGGAAACCTTTTAGCTTCATTGTCAGGTTTCAAGCAGCGAAAAATTAGTACATCGACAATTTAATTTTAATGCTAATTTATTTTGAAACCTGGGTTACGGAGCATAGTATCTGAATGACTAAAAACAATTATGTTCCAAACAAAAAAAAGCCTTCAAAATCAAAGACAATTTTTTATCTTTCCTGTAAAATACTAATTTCTGGAGTTACGAGGTTTTATAGTGAAGGTGACGATACTAATATTCCTAAACGTTTCACAGTTACAATTCATAAACGCATGAACAAAGTGTTAAAAGTCAATAGCAAGCAGAAAAGTAAATCCTAAGAAGTACTTTCAAAACTGCACTATCAGCCGCGATCAACCTACTGTATATAAGATCTTAATGTTAACCGGCGTAACACCGGACACGAAATACTGGTGTGACGTGTTTAGTTCTCATGGTGGCACAATTTACCGTTAGTAAATTTTCACAGCTACAAGTACAAAACAAATCTAACAAATTTCAAAAGAAAAACAAAATTACTTACAGTAAATGGAGGCTGTTTGCTCGCTCCTTGCCGGCTTAAAACTATTTTGAAAATATTTTTTTAATGTTTGTTAAGGATGATCTAAAAGAAAACTAANGTCACGTCAATATTTTACATGTTTAATTCCCACGGCGCGGTGGCACAAATTACCATTAACAAATTTATTTGGCGTCAAATACAAAAGAAATACAGTACACAAAATTACAAATGGAAAACAAGCTTACTTGAAAGGAAAATGTTTGGCCACCCCTTGCCACTGTATGAAATGAGTATTGCTGTCACTCACAAAGATCGAAAGTTATTGCCAAACACCATCTTTCATAACACAATGCGAGAATATACGTGTTCATTATGGGTTAATGTAGGGAAAAAATATGCTTATTTATTTCAAAAATCAAAAAAAATACTGGCTTGTACACTTTTACTCAGGAGGTGGTGCCTGAACCATTTTTTTTATATCCCTGGTTCAAAACCTTGGATGTTGGGCCAAGTTGGTTTATTGATTTAAATACTTAAACATGTACATGCAAGAACACATGATATAGTCAAAACAAATTCGTCTATTTTCGATGTACTTAAAAAAAACAATTTGAGACATCGAAAAACATGATATTATTGGAGAAAGCTGAAGCTTTATACAATTTCTACAAAGTATCGAATCTCCAAAATAAAATTTTAATTTATGATCATTTTAAAATATAAGTTGTTTTTATCATATTTTTTTATATTGTGGCTATAACTATGGCATACTAAAAACCAGTACACGTATGTTTTTTAGAAGTTATTTCTAGGACGATCATTTGTAACAGTTTCTAAAGAAACTGCTGTTTGGCTCACGCACTCTGACAAGATTCGACAGAAGATATACCATCAACTGTGGCTATTTTCGTCGACAACAGTGCCTTATAAATATCATCTCAAAACAATTCACTAACGAAAAGAAGCCAACGCTTCTATAATGTGTGATTAAGTTGTTACAAGGATATGAATCGTTTAACGAAATTGAAGTTTGGTTAAACTTGTTACAACTGCGTGACATTATCCCATACTCAATTTCGCACTTCACGCAGCTTCTCATTTGGTTTTTCTCTTGTTCGTTTTCTAGCCAGACTGTCACTACTGGGATGTTAGAACGTTGGCATTTGTACAAAAGTAGATCAGCACACCTAATTTTAATTCGGATGAAAGTTTAAACATCGCGAATCTTCAACGAAGAGAATTCTTGACGAATACTATCACAATCGAAGACGTGGAAACCACAGTTTTTCAGGTCGCGGTCATTATTGACAAGTTTCTGCTGATATTGACTGCCACAGCATTAATATCCACTGATGAGAACAGATGCAAACATATAAAAAGAATTTATTTCAATTGAAATATTAATTTGTGAGACTATCATCTAGCGAGAATCGAGCTGGTGAACATATTTATTTCTCTTATGGTGTGCGTAAAATTATACAGCTTCCCTGGCCTGAATTTGTCGTGTTGACCGACCTTCTGTTTTGATGCTTGCTTTTGGAGGCTGTTCATGGTAAAGTAATCAAGCACTTCTGAAATCAACCATAAAAAAAAGTTACTGTAAATAACTATACGTATGCAAAACACCACTTTTGCTATAGACTTTAACAACGATGTGAGTCGAATGAGGCTTTCCGCTTAGGCATATTTGTAGACAAATCAAATTGTTGATTAGGAAAAGTGCCTAACACTAGTTACAGGCTGCGTTTACGTAATTAAGAACTGAAGATTACATTCCCCTTGATAGCTTCTTTGGGGAAAATTTACCCTCTCGAACCGTTCTCTTTGGGAGGTCGGCTTCATTACACTAATGCACTCTGGCCATCGAAGAAATGCCGCCTTCCTAAACACAACTCCCGTGTTTACTGTAAAAATGCATAAATACTAAAGGCACGTATAAACGAATTACGAAAAAATAAGTAAATAGTAAACGTTTACTAGTGAAGCGCAAAACATGAAAATGCGAGCAGAATCTGTGTTCACAGCACCTGACTCTCCTTGCACAAGTCAGCCTGATGCACTGACCACATTTATAAACTGTCACTCTCATTTTTACAAAGAATCCACGGGTTTTTGAGGTGGCAGTGTAGGCGTGCAGTTATTGAAACGAATGTCCTCCTGAAATATAAATATTTTGTTAAAGTCATGTATTACGTGTGATGGTAACTTCGCATCATCTCAGATCTGGATTTGAGCACCTTCGAGTCTTCGTGGGCGTATTTTCTTTATGCTCTCTGTATGAAATTTTCTCGAAATTGGAATTTATTTTTCCTGTCAGACGTGGCTATATATGTTTTACTGCTAGTGGGATACTCGATACGATATATATTTTTTGTAATTTTTTTCGGCCAATGACGGCAACATATATTTTACTGTTGATGGTAATTAAAATTACGTAATTTTTTTATTTTTCTGTCGTTGGTGGTGACTGAAAATTTCGCAGCTGATGTAGCAGCCATGAGAGACGTCGTAAATTATTTGCATCCAGGGGGATTACAGACTTTACAGTTGGTACAAAAAATGTTTTTGTATATAATAAATTAATGTAAACTTTTACATTTTAAACATATAAACTTTTTATTTAAAGGTGAAGATTTCGAAAAACTCATATTCATATTGTATGCTTTTTAGGTATTGTGCTTTCCTGACAAGAGCCAATGACAGCAAAACACCGTTACGTGAATAACGACCGACTACGGCATGTTGAGGAGGTGTTTAAAACATGACTTTGAAAGGGCCATCTTTAATCTGATGGGTTATTCTTGTACGCTGTACTTTATCGTGTGTGTGTATATTTATATATATATGTAGGTGGGCTCATATTACGGAGCTTCGTTTGATAGCAGTCGAGGTTGAAGGTACGTGGGTGGAGTCAGTCGTGGGTGGAGTCAGTCTCATTTGTGCACATATGTGGACTCAGTAGCTGATGTATAAGGGGAATTGGGTGTACATTGACGAACGTGAATATTTTTTTAGTTCTTTTGAGGTATTAAAATAACTAAGCTTGAAAAACAAAATTAACTGAATATATTGTTTTTTATTTTAATCATAAATTGTTACCACTCTGTAATAAATTGATTTTGTTAAACAATTCTACGGGGTAAATATTTAAATAATTTAACAAATCACGAGGCCTATATGTAAATGTTTGTAGGGCTTATACATGCATGCAAACATTCCTGAAGCAAGAAATTATGCTTGTAAACTGAATTTCACGAGCCTGACCCTAATAATTAACAAATTATATTCACCTATGCGTATAAATATTCGTAGAAGCTGAGGTCTCATAGCTACCATGCTTATGATCCGACTTTCGAAAAAATTGTATTTCTGCATAATTATTTAAAACTAACATAAAAATTCTTATTTAATATGTAGACCAAACGGAAAAAAGGGGGTTCTATGTTACGTCACTTGCCTTTAAAAAGTTTCTAAAATTCCAAATAAAACGAATAAAAAAAAAAAATTAATACTTCTATATAAAGATAGCTTGGAAATAAACGCGTCCATAAGCAGTAAGTGAAAAATTAAATATTAAAATAATATACGAACATGCATATATAAAACAAGATGTTTAGTACATAAAAATTTAATTATTTATACTAAGGAATGAGGCAAGTTTATATCGAAGATCAATATACAACTTTTAATTATGCCTGCTTGCTGTGAGCTACTAGTCGAATAGTTAAAGTACATGCCTTCCGAGTGAAGGGTTGTGGATTGAAGTCCACGTGCCACAATGAGAATTTTTTTCTTTTCTTTAAATGTTACCAGATGTCATGGTAAAGCGCGAATTTTAGGTAGTTCATATTTATATAACAATTTTGCATTAAAAATACGTATTCGTTACATTAAACTGTATTTTAAAAGATTTAAACATTTTCCAAACATTAAATTTAAAAAAAATTAAATAAGATCAATTTTAATTTTTTATGGATGCACCGATTCCNGTTTGGGTGATAAGAGTTGGGAAATGTTTAGAAAAGGGGAAGGGGGAGGGAAATGGTTGGGTCTTTAGGGGGGGAGGTGGTGGGGCTATGTATTAATCCTTTCGATATACTTTCCAATACTTTGGACCATGTTATACTGTATATAGCTTGTTTTTACACTTTTATCAAAGTCGAGAGTCGAGACATTTGAGTGGCTCTTAACAACGAGATCTTGAGAGCCAATGAGGGTGAAATGAGGTGGGAATGGAATATAGCGCCGGAATGCAGGGGCGGAGAAACGGGAGATCCACGAGAAAACCCGCCGACAGTGGCGACGTTGGACACGATTCCCACTTGCGATAACCCGGGTGTGAGCCGGCCGGGGATTGAACCCGGTTCGCCTTGGTGGAAGGCTAGCAGTCTAACCGCTCAGCAACCGTGGTTCCTTTATCAAAGTAAATAGTGTGTTGGGTATGGGGGAGGGTGAGGGGGGAGGGGTGTAATTAAGGTTAGGTGATGATACTGAGTGGTGGTAGGTGTTCGTAAGGTGGTATGACGGGTTGGTGAGTGTGTGTGGCGGGAGCGCATACCTGTTAAATCCAATATGGCGGTCTTGCGGTTGGGTTAGATAATGGTTACACTACGATCATATTCGCCTGACTTGAAAAGACGAATACATTGATATATAACATAAAATACTTATGCCTTTAAATTCCTTAAATTATAAAATAAATTTAAATATAAAAAAATATTTTTTTTAATTGGCTCCTTAGATTGGCTTGTTGGTGGTGGATGACATATGTATACCCCAATGATATTGTAGGCCATAAAATTCGCGACAACAAAACTCACTTTAATTTTTAAAATGAAATTGATAAAAACCAACAAATAATCCGAAAAAACTATTAGTGGTAATTTTCTCGCTATTTATTTTTCTACGCTAGTGGGAAACAATTATTAGAGATCCAAGGTAGCAAGCCAATATTTCAAGTTTTTATTATTTTTTTATTAACGTAATTTTTTTAAAATAATTTTTAGGTTTACGGGTTACTGGGAACGATTGGCGGGGGAAGGTGGGGTGTAGAAATGAACATCCAACAAGGTCACCGAGAGCGATCACCGCCCTTGACGTCATGGTGGATGGCACCTCGGCATCTTCGCCTGCAGCCTGCGTGCCCGGACATATATTCCTATAGTACTGACCGGGTTAGATTTCCGGCGCGGTCACTTCCAAATGTTCGCCAAACATAGTTGCTGTGCAAATTGCTGCCAAGAAAATGCTTCGGCGTTTTGTCTCTGACTCCCTGGCGCTTGAATTACGTTGCAGTGCGTTTAAAATCCGCTTTTTTTTTTTTTACGAAACCACTAAACGTGTCCCAATTAAACCAATTTACGAAAATAATATGTTATTATAATACTTTCAATATGTCATGGATAATGCTATTTCCGAGCACTTCAACATAGCTAAAAACGGCTTTTTCACACTGCTGTACCTTCTAATATACTGGTCGGAATCATGCGAAACCATTATAAATACCTGCACTAACCCTTTTTGCAGACTTTCTACCAATAAAATAATAGGGTCACTTTTTAAAGTCCCATCAGTACACGCAGCACGACATGAACACTGCACGACAGTTCAGCGCCTTGCGCCTAGGAGTGATTGGGCACAAGGTGCGCGTGTCAGTGTCGCCCTTATCGCTCCCGCGCTTCTCCTGTCCAAACGCGCTAAAAACCTCCAAGTATGCGTTGCCCTTACTTTAAATATAATCAGTTGTTACTTACGTCGTCCTTGCAACTGTTTGTGATTTGACAAGCATGACGAAATCTGATTTATTTTACTGTGTAGTGTTCTCGGCGCCCTTGAGTAGGCGCAAGGTTCGCGGGAAGGGAGCGTCTAGCACTATAATGTCGATTGCGCGCGCTCGGGATGGGAAGAATACTACGGGAGGTAGCGTCCACAGACAACGTTGAGAGAGACAGCCAGCAAGACAGAGCCCAGATACAACGACCGGGAGACATCGCCAGCAGTGAGGAAGGACGGCCAGATGACAAGAGGCGGTGAATGAGAAGACTACGCTTCGCAGTAACAGGGATGTCATGCGGAGGACATCGCTCAAGTTGATGTATGTGCTGGGACCCTGGTTTTTAAGGCACGACTCTGAACTTCTGTTTTTCTCAAAGAAGTTTTTTTTCCATACACGTGAACTTAGTCGAGTTGTCTTCAGAAAACAGGGCTAACGAGATATTGTAAAGGAAGGGACTTCTGTGGGCACGAGCTGAGATGAGATTTGCACAGGGGAGTATTAGTGTCGAGGCTGTCCATTAAGCTGCAAACTTAGTCTGTTTTTGAGCAGTGTTGTGGGCTGAGAGAGAGAGAGAGAGTAAGTGATCGGGTGAACACTACCAGCATCACAAGGTGTTTTGCTGGGGAGAATACCCCCGGCTCTGGGCTGATTTGTTTAAGAGTGGTATTGTGGAGAAGCACTAGCTACTTCCTAGGGGATCAGGTGAGGAGAGTATCCCCGGTTTCAGATCTGCCGAGTGAATGGGTGACAAGTTAAATCAGTGAGCACTACCACAGCCCTCAGGTATTTTTGGTGAGGGGCGTACCCTCGGCTCCAGGACTGATGCTGCGAACGCGTTTGTGTGGGTGTGGGTCAGACGCAGGGAGAAGANGAGGGGCGTACCCTCGGCTCCAGGACTGATGCTGCGAACGCGTTTGTGTGGGTGTGGGTCAGACGCAGGGAGAAGATGTATCATAGTTTCAATCGTCTCTCAGGGGGCCTCTTTTCTAAGTTAAATGATAAATTGTAAAATAGATNGAGGGGCGTACCCTCGGCTCCAGGACTGATGCTGCGAACGCGTTTGTGTGGGTGTGGGTCAGACGCAGGGAGAAGAAGATGTATCATAGTTTCAATCGTCTCTCAGGGGGCCTCTTTTCTAAGTTAAATGATAAATTGTAAAATAGATNGAGAAGATGTATCATAGTTTCAATCGTCTCTCAGGGGGCCTCTTTTCTAAGTTAAATGATAAATTGTAAAATAGATATATGGCGAGTCTTTAGTACTTTTTTATTATTATATTCAGCAAATTCAATTTTATGATTGTTATTAAATGTTTTACATTTTTAAAATGAATTTGGGTGACATTTGGAAAAAGAAAAGAAGTTTTATTACCACAATTATATTTGAAAAATATATTAATGGCCCGTTAACATTTACAGTTACACACTGCCAACCTAGGAGAGGAAACGTATAGTCAAATTTCGTGTTCTTATTTTGTTTTTAAAAGTTTTGAAATTAATGCTTTCCATACCGGTCATCTCATACTCTTGGACAAAAATAATCTCCGAGGTTTTTGTTGTATGCTTTCACACCTAAACCTGGTTCACATTTACACCGACCACGCTGAATAAAGCTGATTTTCACACATAAGCCGATATTCTGCGTTGCCGTTTTGGTACACAGTTGAAAGCAGCTTAATTTACGACCATACTAGTTCGGCAGATATTTAAGAGAAGTTTCCGACGTAAATGCAGGACAATAACTAGTCGCCACAGAGGTTTTTACTTTATTTTTGGCAATTAAAATTTTTTTTAAATATTTTATTAAATGATTTTGAAGTGTTTGATAGAGGTGAGTTTCTGAAGCAAATATTACACATTATTTAAGTGTCTTACACATAGAAACACGTTAAATACATCTTTATAGGCGGAATGCTTCATATTCACTTTATGATTTTATGTGTGGTGTCCAGTAGATGTAAAACCGCCATAACAGCAAATACTTGCAGTATAAAACTAATATTTTACGTGTGTTAATATGAACACCGTGTTTACATGCCTTTTTTCAAGAGCAGTTTACGTTTTTTGGCCGTTTTTTGCACTGTTTCCGTATTCATAGGCTAGACCTTCGGCTGATACCAGTGTAACTAAACGCTGTTAGTTGCTTTGTTGATCGGTATGCGCGAACACTTGGTTGTAGCCTCTTGGTCACACTCTAACACACATTTTACTACTGCTGTGAATAACCATGTTACAACTCGCGAACGTTCATCGCTGTCCGCCATAGACGACTTATGCAGTTGAACTGCGTAATGGGACAGTGTTTCCAGGTCGTATGCTACACATACGGAGCTGCTCACGCAGTTATTTTCCATATCCCCGGCAAAGCCCCCTCGTCTACGCTCACACAAGCACACCACGTCCAACACACACGACCTACAATCATAGCGCACCTTACTGAAGACTGGAATCCATGCTCAGACCACGGAAGTCAGTGACTGACTGGTTCACTGTGTCCGCGGCGCGACGCACGCTGAAAGAATCTGCTTGCGTGTGGCAGCAGCTACTTTCTTCAACGGTAGGTGTTTCCCTAAGAGTTCCGCCTGCGTGCAGCTATTTCACGCTTTTGAGAACTCGAAACGCGTGAGCTTTAATAAAGCCGACTATTGCACATTCACCCCTTGCCCCATCGCCTCTACTCTCAAGGTGCTGAACTAACATGACTTTCCGTTGGCGACTCGACTGATCATAGCTTTAAGCGGTGACCGCATATTTTTACGGCATGGTATCAAAGATAAACAACGACGAGTGTCTAAATACAACTCTAAAGCTCCTTTACACAAAATTTAGCAGCGAAACATGATTTAGAAAAAAGCCCTTGTGTCTCCACCGAAATCTGTGTATTTTTACACCTACACATGCCAATGTTTTTTTTTTTACTCTGCATCCAAGTAAACTTATCCTAAATTTTAGTAAAATAACATGAACACTGTAATAATAATTTTACTTGGAAAAGTGTAAAAATACAATTACTATGCAGCAAATAATTGACTAACTTTCGTGAATTTTATCTTCACGGCAAGTAAATTTACGTAGACATCGCAATTTTATTTTCACCAAATTTTATGTCTTATTTCACTTGCACAAAAGTAAAATCACAGATTCACTATAATTGTAAATACGCAATACCTGTATATTTTTCACTGTTTTACCGAGTAAGTTTACCATTCGGTGTCAGCTCTACTACGACTACGTTACATAAACTCACACACTAC
This sequence comes from Clitarchus hookeri, assembly GCA_002778355.1. NCBI lineage: Eukaryota > Metazoa > Arthropoda > Insecta > Phasmatodea > Phasmatidae > Clitarchus > Clitarchus hookeri. The sequence goes on along the minus strand of NQII01000191.1, from coordinate 1,131,453 downwards.
GTACGTGTAGTTTCACAAATGTCACCTTGTTGCACTCCGTTCTGTAACTTAGCAGCCAAACAAAGTTATAAAGAATTATCTCCCAAATATACATGAAAATTGACTTCAGATATATAATATGTAGTTATATGCGAACAGCAATCATATCCCGTCAGCGTTTTGAATACACTAATGGAGTTCGAAGTACGTATTTCTACTCTCTATCGCTAGATCNGCAATCATATCCCGTCAGCGTTTTGAATACACTAATGGAGTTCGAAGTACGTATTTCTACTCTCTATCGCTAGATCGCATGTTTTAAACAAATACTTGTAGTTATATTTGAACTCATGGGAACATTAGCGTGAAATTATAAATACTGTACTCGTTTTGGCAAATTACACATAAAAGTGTAATATTGCCGAAAATTCGTATGTATAGCCATACGCACACTGATACTCCACAATGTACTGCAAGTTTACATGTGCATGGTCATTGTAAAATGACGCAATGGAAGATGTACAACTACACGAAGATTGAAGCGTTTACACGAGCACAACGACCATGTAGCAGTAAAAATACAGAATTACAATTGGTGTTTAACACCAACATTAGAATTAAAAACCATACAATAATGTATTTTCACCAAAGACTTGTGGTACTTTCTGGAGTCTTAAGAATATTCATGTAAAATTATACGTTCTATAGTGTTTTTATAAATTACACGTCAAAAATATGCAACTACAAAAAAATTACATGTGTAAGTTTACATTTATATTTAACACTACTCGGCGATAAATTCCGGCCAAACTTGCATGAACCAAAAAAAAAGGACACAGCAGACGAACCGATTATGAAAGAAGCATTGTCGCGACACGCGCGGAGTTGAGAAGTGCAGTCAGAATGAGTAAAACTGAGCGTCGGAATTTATGAAATACTTGCAGCGCGTGCGATTCCCAACTTGCGAGAAACTACCGGCATGTGGCTACTTTGACACGTCAGGCCACAGGCTGAGTGTTCATGATTTTATCACGTGCAAACCTGACACCTGACGATTGTTTCTTGGCTCTCGTCCGTGCTGAGAAACCGATTTGTAAAATTCCTCTGAGCAACACGTAATTCGGTTACTCACTTATCGAATGCCTGTGATTCACGTAAAAGTAATTGCTGATGTGTCTAATAAAACAGTATCATCTCAGTATTAAGTTGTAATTACAGTACTTCGTATGTTGAGGTGCTCTTCACAAACACGGACGTTATTACGAATGTCTTGCATTTCACGGTAGTTCTAGCGTGTACCGTCGGGCGGAAATTAGCTTACTATGGGCTCTTAAAGTAATAGATTTCAAAAGCAACCTTCGAAAAAAAAAATACCGCCCTTTACTACATATATATTACAGTAAACGTAGAATCCTAGTTAAGTTGGCAACGAATAAATATACATGAATGTCAATATTTGCTGTTGTATTGCGTTCGTAAGGTTTCAATTAATGACCATTGAAGTTCGCGCTTCTTGTTTTATAAACACTAATAATATGAAATTACATATTAGTAATATAGTCCATTCACGATTATTTCACACTTTTCTGAAGCACTGCTAAAGTTCTACTTCCAGGATATTCCTCCGCCTCGTGCGAACAAAGCCTAACTAAGTCTAGAAAATTACACCGAAGGGACAACGCACCACATTCGTGCGCACTCAGTGTATAATATTTTACATAAGAACTATGTCTTACTGGGCCTTATCAACATAACATACCTATTTCATCGCTGATTTATTAATATTAATTATTAATTAAATATTATTATTTATGAATACAATATTAATTTAACAAAAATATGATACTTTTATGTTAACACAGGTATGTATAAACAGCTTGCAAAACTTCGCGTATTAAAAAAAACTATACGCACCGTACATGGAGTGATTTTTCGAAGGTTTAAATCAAATGTGCGAAGAAATCGCGAATTAACTATAGGCCTACATATACATTCCTAACAGTTCAGTGGTTTCACCTGGATGGCTCATGAATAAAGTGATTAGCCCCATGGAAGTGATAACTTTACCTATTGTCGAAGGATACAAAATGAGTAGAAAAGTGTATTCAAAGCAGAGCTTCTATTTATTAATTGTGAACAGCCTATAATGGTTATAACTACGTGTGCAAAATCATAGCTTATTTGATGTATCAAATGTAGGTGAAGCAGCATCAGCGGTGGAACATATTAATGGTGAGAAGGGGACTGTCCCAAGGAACAGCCAACGGTAACGTCCGCCGTATATTCCTCATGCGAAAATGTTGGTATGTTCCCGCCGGGAATCGGCCCGCTTTGCTGTGGTGAGATACCAGTAGTTGGACTACTAAATCACCGCAGCCCCTTATATTAAGATGAAATTTTCAATTTCCTAATGTAGCAAAAAGAAACTGAACTTCTTATTAAATGCAGGCATCGCTTTCTCGACTGGTAGGCTTGTATTCTCGTTGAATTTAAACACCCCTGCGAGCTATTTCCCTCAAGTAGACCATGGTTGTACCGAAAGCGTAATTCTCTATCCTTTCATGCCACAACAACCCTGACGATCTATGTAAAGCAAGGCAGCTGGAAGGGTTAACAAAGCATCTTTTGTTTACTCCCCAAATAAACCGTTCCGCGAAATTATACGGCGCGAAATTAACAGGCGTGCGAGCCGCCGCTCAGCCACTTAAAGCAGCGCGCCTTCATCTCCCCGTTTCAGTCCGTCTTTACCCTGCTTCCTTAGACTCATTTCACGGTCCCGCCATTTCCTTCTCCTTATTCCACTCTGCCAATTCTCCTGGTTGGCGCGGCGACGTAAACAGCTGCCGGAGCGAACAAAACTGGCACTAAAGGTCACAGTTCTTCCCCTATTAAATAAACGCCTACTATAAATGATTTTAATATAAATGTATGAAATAATGAATTACCACAAATATCCATTTATATAAAGAAAAATTAAACAATACTTCTTCTAACGTAAATACATTCATATTTGCTGGTAAAATTTAAATAAAACCAGTATTAGGAATGATTTCAAGTTTGCTGCATGATCAGGCTTTAAATGATTGACATATAACAACTCGAATTAACGAGAAATTAATTTTTCAGATGAGTAATTGCGATTCTCGTCTATGAAACTAGGTATAATAATAGTTATAACGATTTTAATAATTTTTACTTAATATAAAAAACTGTAATTTGTATTGTTTTAAAATGCGGCACTGTTGTAAAATATTTTTGTAAATGCGATTTTGGGTATTTAAGCCTGTGAAAACATTTATAAATAATATTACTTCAGTTAACACTATCAAAAAATACTTCACTCGCCATTAAAATAATCTAAGGTTTTTATTGATAATAATTGAGTTATATTTATCCGATACTTATTAATGACATCAATTATATTATGGTATTTTTTTCTCCGTGTCGATTTAATTGTTAATCAGTGCATATATAGGTAGTTATAAAACTATTTCGATTTATTTATTCTCAGTTTGTCACTATTTTACAGTTTAAAATTTTTCTCGTAACTTTGGTTTTAATTCGTATCATTCTGCAATTTGAAAATCATGTTTAGAATCTCGTTAGTCGCCTGCCGACCTGTGTTTCATTGCGACGTTTCTTTGTAGGCCGGATGTGCAGTTGCAGTGTTGAAAATCCCTTCTGTTGTCTCCTCTTGAGGCTCCTTTTCCATTCACTTCCCTGCAGCTGCAGTTCTGAAATTTTCTCAGCGTATTCATACTGCTGACCATGTGATTTTACCAAAATAATGGCTTTCGTTCACGTGATATTTTCCCCCAACTCTGTGTGCCTGGGCGTAACTCGTCTCTTCTGAACAGCCCACTAAACCTATCGGCATCATTCTAATATTTTCGTTCGTCTTTTGTTTTATTCTTCTGTGTGCTGCATGAGCTTTGCTTCTAGTACTTTCTGTTCAGCCAGGGAGTCAACATGGCGTGTGGCCATTCTGCTTTCATGGCTGTGTTCATCGGAACTTGATTTGGAGACATTAATTTTATATATAGCCTTTGCTTCTGAAGAAACGTAGTGTTGAATATTTTCCAATTACTTTTTATGGTGTGTGTTATAGTTGGTATTGGCTTTGCAAGTTTCGCTAACATCATGTAGTTTGATTTCAATTTTCGTCTGTTTCGCTATTGGTGAGTACTGTCTTCAAATAAAATTTCCCCCTCCCCCTTAATTTTGAAATCGTTCAATAACTTTATTCTAGCTAATATTTTGCATGCACTGTTGAATAGAGGTTCCTCGTATTCTATGAAATCCAAGTATTCGATGTAATTGGATTAAATGATTGGAAATTTCAAGTCAATGTTTGCTGCGAATTCCGTCTTCCTTCTCCCATATGCAGTTACCACTGAATAGCATAGGGTGTTCGCTGGACTTCAACAAAGCGGAAACAGAATCGAAACATCAAAATAATATTCACATTTCAAGACAGCTTCGATTAAAATCTCCTCCATTTGTCTTAAGGTATGTCTTTGGAATCATTTGTTTCAAGTAGATAATATTTATGTTAAATGTTATCTATTTGGTACCATTTTGGGTAACATTACTTACAACCAGTCAAATCGCTTTGATGTCATGACTAGGGAGTATATATATTTAATAAAATTGAATATAGACTGAGACACGTATGTCTCGTCAACTGCAGCCGCCCAGCACGTCATGTCATGCTGATGTCTTCAACGGAAAAATTAACACCACCACTTTAATTTATACACGCCTGACATTTTGCTAATGTTGATATTTCTTACCTTGTATAAAAAGAAAGCTGGAAGTTCCAAGTCGCCAGTCATTAAACCGCATTAGTAACGGACAATTACCACGCCCGTTTGTCCAGCATGGTAAAAAATATTTCCCGAATGCTACTGTGAATTAAGTATGAAGATTTTCACGTTCAGCGAGCAGAAAATACGACATTTGACTTCGCTACCAAATGCAGAAAATGTTTTGGGTCCCGAAGCTGGCGTGGATTCAGCACGACGCCCGGCATAGCTTCCGCCCGGGTGAACAGCCTTCTCAACACTGACGACTGCAGGGGTGTGCTCTGACCTTCACCTCTTCCAAGCAAGAATGCCGCCGTAATGTCCGACTACAGTGCGCCATGTGTGGCGTGGTCGTTCCTGGCAATTACGTCGCTACGTTGACAACAAATAAAGTTTACTGTACAATTAAATGGATGTTTTTTTTTTTTTTTCATGTTTATGCATTATATCATTGCAATGTTGCCAATAATTTCCTCCCGTTACGGCAAGTTGCCAAGTCGTCATCATGAGGGGAGGGGGGGCGAAGGAAGTGGATTTGGTTTAAATAGAGGTTGCGCTGTTCAGTCTGGCGAGCATTTGGTTCCTTGGTTTCGGAGGATGCAACCAAGTTAAGTATTCAGCTGTGGCTCATTAGGCTGGCCGATGGCCTCATTTGGTTGCGCGTTTAGCCAGCAAAAAGCTAGGAAAGTGACATCTCCACTGGTAGTGTTGTTGTTAGTAAATTAAATTGCCTTCTACATTAAAAATGATTAAAATTTTAGCAGAATCATTTGTCTCTACTCAAATTAGTAAATGTGGCAACATTTTAAGGAGTAGCACATAATATACAAGATGCGCTGTTCTTTAAAGGCAAATTAGCAAGATGTTTAGGAATTATTATTATTGGGCCAGTATTTTGCATTTATACTTGTAGCTTTAAATTCAAAGGCGTTTTTAATCCAAAGTAATTATGGAAATTATGTAGTTAATAATTTAGGTAACTGTGATATCGCTGTGGGCACTTTTTAGGAATTCGGGTATTATTGAATGCCATATATCTTGAGCGTGTTTTGACCCACTTGTGTTTTTATACATAATGTATTTATGGTCATAAAGTATACGTATAAACGAATGAAAATAAATCACAAAGGCGACAAAGTTCACTCTTGCTTATCATTAAATGTTACATACTCGGGGTAACTTTGTTTATTTCACACTTTAGTTTAATTGGTTTGCAGTTTCTGGGTGTGGCTTTTCAGCTGTGGAAAGTTATAGATATCGTAGGGAGGCTGCAGCAGACTCAGATTTTTTATACGTCTTCTGGTGTTGAGTTTTATTGGGGGTTCCTAGTGGGCCCAGTCTACCTACCACCAGGGGGCGTTACAAGACTAAATTGCTGTATTAGATATTAGCAATGCATCTTAGGAATCCAATAAAAAATTTATTTTTCTATACTTTGAAGTTTTTAAGTTATATAAATAATTAACTTTAGTGTATTATTTGTTGTTTATCCATTTTTACCGGCATCTATAAGAATTTCTGTTCTTCCAAGCATTATGTTACTGCAAGGTATCTTTCTCAATTGTAACGAAAACATTAAGCTGTTAGTTTCTTTTTTTAAGTAATTAAAAAAAACTATTCAGTAACGCACAACCGCAAATCACGTCATATTACCGATGTTAAATATTTTCCTTCTGGTCCTTTATTTTGTTGGCGATACAAGAAAGTCTTGTGTATTTTACTTGATTCTTTCTTTTGTGCACATGTACGACTACCCAGCTTAATTATTTTAGTAATATCGCTTCCTACATATATGTGTTTGTTGTTGATGGGTCCTTTGATTTAAATAAGAGTCTCATTATTTTGTGCCATATAGTTTTGTTGTTTGTGGCCTTTGTTTTTATGTTTTTTGTGACAAAGAATCGTTGAATTATTTTGTTGAATATTATATAATATTTGGCTATGGAATTTTGTCGTACATGGGCACAAATTCAAAACCTTAGTATTGCTATCAAAATTAAAAGTAAGTTGTATTTTATCAGTTATCTTGTTATTAAACAGATTTAATTAGGATGTTACACAGGAGGGGGGAAACAGAAAATACGATGCAGTATAGATGCAAGTATGCATTTATAAATATCAAATCACTATAATACAAATATAAACTGTTCTTTGTAATCACTGGAAAGTCCCCTGAATATATTTTTTAATAGAGAAAACACAATTTCATAATATGTAAAACGCGTACGATAAAAATATATAACATTTTTATAAAAGGGGAAAGTGGAGATACTAACGATTATTTTAATGCAGGGCTTTACGGAAGTTTGCATCGTGACGTCAAAGAGAAGCATAACCCAGAAATCTTAATTATCTATATCAACATAATTGTATTAATAATCCTAACATTTAGGCGGATTAGCCAGGAGAGAACAGCGGTAGGTGGCACCGAGAATTATTAAATTACAACCGGAATGATTGCAGTAAGTGTGCGGCATTGACTACGTAAGAATGGAAATGTAAATCTCCAAAACCACAAAAAAAACACGAAAACTAATAGACGATCTAATTGACCAATACCCCAAGTTTGCTCAAAATATACGGATGAAAAGCACTTTGTAAACTGACACGTCAAGAAAAATTACAATCTGAATCTATAAATGGAAATTGTCTTTCCAACCATAGTTAAATCAAATTGCCCAACATACCGCTGGTCGTCGTGATTTCAAATTGGGCAGCTCGTAGACGTCGCTACGAAGACTAACAGTTAGTTCCCAGCCAAATGACGTTAAAATCTGCCTTATATACGCTTCAACACCCTCCGATTAGCGGCTGTCGACACTAGAGCTCTGACGGCAATCAGGTAAAAACAGTCTTCCTGAAGACATAAACACATGGGCAGGCACCACCATGGAACAGCCATAGTTCATTAAATGGAACAGCTGCCAGTCGGAGTGGCGCGAGGTGCAGTTTTCACCAACTACGTGGTGGCGTGCGATTAAGGTTTCAACCGATAAAAATTTCAAACACAGCAACAAATTTAATTGCCTCTTAACTGCTCCTGGTAATTTTCTACTGGTATTGATCAGCGTGGTGTTCACACACAGGTACCGGGTGGTACGTAAATGAGTTCAATATACAGTCTAACAGAAACCCAAAGTGACTAGTTAAGATACGAATTACGAAAAAAGTGACGTCTAATCGCTACACCAAAAAGATTTCAAAGCAACGTCTTTTTTTTTTTTTTTTTTTTTTTTTTTTTATGTATNTTTTTTTTATGTAATAATTTAATTTCTTTTAAATAATTTCTACAATTATTAAATGTATAAATTATTAGTTGTATTATTTAATTTAGTTCTTAAGCAACATATTTTTTTTTAAATTATAAAATGTTTAAATTCTAAATAAGTAATTTAAATAATATTTAAAACAATATAATTATACTAACCAATTCATCTTATTTATGTAATTGTTTAACTCAGATTGAAATCAACATTGCTTATTTAAATTATGAAATTTATCATTTTATATAATTATTTAATTAATCTTTGAAGTAACCAAATTTTTATAAATTGTTTATCATTTTTGAAATAATGTTTTAACACAGTTGTAAAGCTAATTCATTTTTAAATTATCAAACTTTAAATTTTTGTACACCTTTTTTAAAATTATTTTTAAAAATGTAATATTATTTAATTCTGTTTTTAAGGCATAACAATTCTAACTCGATGTTATTGAATTATCATGATAGATATATCTTTGAATCAATTTTGGATGGAGTAAGATAATTTAACATTTTTGTATGTCTCTTTGTTCTTTCAGAAAAATCGTAAATTTTTTTCTTTTTCAACATAATCTTTCACTTCGTTTTTTAATCCATTTTATTCTTAGCATAATTTTTTTATTTATTTTGAAAACATTTTTTTCAACATCAAATTTTTTTTAATACAAGTATTTAATTCAGTATTTAAAGTAACATGACTTTTAGTATTATTACATATCATTTTAAATATGAATTTTAATTCACTTTTAAAAGCTACCATTTATTTTAAATAATAATATTTTTCATTTTTAACATATTGAGTTAAATTAGATTTTTCTAATTGTAATATTAAACTGTTAACATATTATTTTTAATGTATGCTTGGAATACTTGTTTTTTTTTTTTTTTTTTTTTTTTTTTTAATTGTATTGTTGATTTTACAATATTTATGCCAGCAATTCAATATTGGCTTCCCAAACAAATTTACTATTTAATAATAAATAACTTCTATAAGTTACATTCTTTAGAAAATAAGTCTAGTACTATTAAACCTAATGGCCACGGATGTGAATTAAATTTTTTTACCTTATCAACTTTATTTTGAATAATATTATTTTTTAAATAATTTATTATTTAAGTAAATTTCTGAAGAACCAATTAAAATCATAATTATAATTATGGGTTTTATAATAGCAAACTCAATGAGTTCTATAATTATAATATATATTTAAATAAACTATAACTCTTTTTTAAATATGTTTATTCATAATTCATCAATTATATAAACAACTACAACAAAATTTAATTTTAATTTATTGGTATAATGATTACAATTAATATTAGATAATGGTTATAAATTTTTTGTTTCCCTATTACTTTTACTTTCTTCGCTTAATTTAATTTGAATAGCTAAGTTATATATTTGCAACTCTTATTATTATATTCTATAGTTTCTCGTCTGTCCAACAGAATCATAAATAGCACTAGTATCTCATGCTAAACCACCTAAGACATGCAAAAGCAGAATTAAAAATGTCAAAAATCAACAGTTTTAAGCCCCGTACCAGTTTTGTCTTTCAACATTTTTATTGTTGATAATGATAAAGTCAATAAAATTGTTAACTCTCTTAAATTTTATCTTTGTATATTTTTTTCTTAAAGATTTGTAGATATCTATATGCTTTATTTGATTAACTGTTATGTTTTAAATTTTTACTAAAATATTTAAAAATTATTGTGTGAAGCCTTTTTTGTATGTATTATTATCCCAGCTTAACGTCTGTTTAGTAAACATACCACCACTTACAATTGCCAAAGAAACTTTTTACAACAAAAAAGTATCTTAATGTAACATCATTGCTTTTGCTTATTTTTGTCACATTTTTTTCAGCTTTATGTCTTGGTTCTAAATCTAAATTTTTATGAACTCTATAGATGTATCGTGGATTTTTACAAACTTGGATTAAATTATTTATTCTTTTGTCATCTCTTTGTAATATATCATTAAATTTAATAAATTTCCATAATAACTATAGCCAGTAGTATGCAGTTCTGGTAAATTTAAATAGTTTAATGCCATATTATTATTATTCCTTTTCCAAATTGTTCAGAAAATAAATAACATTTAAGCTCTTATTCGATGTGGAATTCCTTTAAGATTATTAACAATAAAATCACAAAATGTATTATTCAAAATTTTCATATTTATTTTTTCATAATAGTAATTTTTATTTACAGCATTCTCTTTACCATGAACAACTAATAATCTATCAGTTTTCCTACTTCATCTATCCAAAAAAATTATTTTGGTAAATGACTACATTTCTTAATTACTTAATTATATTTTGGTGTTCTTGAAGAATACATTCTTTCTGAAGTATTTGAAACAGTCCTTGATTTTTTAGATTTAATTCTTTTATCCCATATTTTTTAAATTATATCCTTATATTTTTTACCATTTGATAATATAATCTTTTGAATTTGGTTTATAATGTTAAATAACCACATTTGTTTCGAATAAAATGTTAGCATAATTGTTGTTATTATCATCATTGTTATCATATTCATCTTCATCGATACCTCTCTGGGTGGGTAATTTTAAATATTCACATGTTCCTATATATATTTTGTATTTTCTACAATATCCCCATCATTCAAGTCACACAACAATCTGCAATTTAATTTTTGTTTCCAATTCCTTTTTTCCAAATATTTTATGACCTGCATTAGTTAAATAACATAACCTTTGCCAAGATTAATGTTATGATTGTATTGGCTGAATTCCAAACAGTTTATCAAAATCTTTTTCTTAAGTTTCATCATAAATATTATTTTCCGTCATATAAATTTATTTCAAATTATGTTTATTTTAGTTTCGGAGAATGATCTAAATGTCTAACTGCTATGGGAACTAAGCAATGTTATTTTCTGCACCAACTGTATCTAATTTTTCACCAATATCGTCTAATATTTCAATAAAAGGTTAGTCTTTGTTTTTTACATATTTCAAAAACAATTTCTTCTCATTTTTATATTGTCGGTTTTTATCAGCTTATAGATTATATGCATACATTTTTTATTTGTTATAACTCTGTGATAGGTTTATGTGAATACAAAAGATTTTTAAAATTTTTTATTTCCCCCCTCCTGTACTTTTTATGAATTTTGTTAAAATTCTAAAAAAAATTTTTACTATGTATTTTATTGATACATATTTATAAAAATCATAAAATATTTAAAAACTATTTCACTATAATATTTTGTTGTTATACAAATTATTTAAAAAATTTAAAGCTACCTTACTTTTGTTTTTTATAGGCACAATTCATTGTAATCTTAAAATATATATTTTTTTGTTTTTAATTTATTTATACATATTTTATAAAATGGTAGTAATTGAAATTGAAGGTTCTTCTAGACAATTTATTTTTACCAATCGGTGAAACTAAAGGGAATATAAATATTTGTAATTCTAATATTTAATTTAATATTGACATTGGTGATAGATTTTCTTTTACTATTGACACTTGCGTTTATAAACAATATAAAATACAAAAAAGTGATATAAATACAAATTATACTGCTCATGAAAACATAAATGTTACATATTTTTTTTTTAGTTTAAAAATATATAAATGGGAGTGAAATTGAAGGTGTTGAAAACCCAAGAATTACTAAAATTGTTAAACATGCTTCATTGTACAGTCCAGATGAATAAAATTACATAAAATATAAAAATGGCTGGAATTGATATCAATGGTTCAAAATACAATATAATTAAACAAGTTAATGATTAAAATAAAAGTGTGAATAAATTTGTTTAAAATAACAATTCTGATTACATTCTTTATCCTTTAGGATATTTCTTTATTTTATATAATATTGTTCTCGGGGTATTTGTATAGGATAAAAAATTTAATTTTATAAAAATTGTGTCGATGCTAATTTTTGATTTGTTTGTCCAACAGGAGATAAAATACTTGGAATAAAAATAAAATCAGCTGCTGATCTAAAAAGATTTTTTTTTTATATTCTGATGTTTTATGGTTAATGAATATCAATCAGATATTGCAAAGGGATCAAAAGAAAATCTACTATAGTGTCTAATTTCAAGTTTAAATTTAATAATTGGGAGTTTTTAGAAAATGATGTTCCATAGCCAATTTTAAGTTTTATACAAAAAAATTAATTTACTGATTTTCAATATGATATGCCTGATTTTGTTATTTTCATATTCCAAATTAATGTAAGAAATGGCGATGAACAATATGTTCATGCTTCTATGTTTGATCATTGTGATGCACAAACTATTTATGTAATTAATGAAAAGGGGAAAATTTTTTCAAAATCTAAATTTGAATTAAAATTTGGATGACTTCACAATAAGGATATATTTAGCGTATAATGAATTTAGAAATAACGGTTTAGATAATGATGATATTCATGATAATTATTTACATTATGAGCCAATTAATAATATATATTTTTATAATTAATTTGGTTGAAGGCTGTTAAATGTTATTCATTGGACTTTTAGACAATTTTCTTATCCAATTATTATAATTAATACTGAAATTTCAATTAAATTTTATACAACAGTGCTTGAAAACACAACTTTTAATATTTTAATTAGTCACAAAATTATTTTCTGATATCGTGGATAGAATTATTGAGGAATATTACGTTTTTCTATAAATGGATGAAGATAATGACTCTTAAAGTGTATACATTTTCAACGTATATTTAAAAGTTATTCATTCAAATAAAAAAAATGTAATATGTTTTAAATTTATAAGCTTGTATTGTATAGAGTATCAGAGTCTGTATATTGGAAGTATAAACGTATTGATTTAATCATTATAATATTCATAATAGCTATGAAGCTAAAATCACCACCTTCATTGTCATTATTAAATTCGTTGTAATCAGAATCATTAAAGTTTCAAAATTTTCAATTAAATCTTTAGTAATAACTAGTTAGAAGTTAAAAAGACGGGGTTTGAGATTGGTGTTCGTATACACATTTATTTCTCTTTTATTAATTACAAAAAATTTTCAGAAATTAAATTGTTTCTTTACTTTTGCGTTTGTTAGTATTTTTATTCTTGATTTACTTGACTTTTATTTTTTTATGTTATTAGTTTGTTGTTTCTTTATTTATTAAACCCTTTTAACAAAATTATTTTTTTGTTATTTTGAAGATTTATTAAGAATTAGGGAAGTGAATTATTTACGTGATATTTTGTTTAATTGATTAAGAATTTGGGAGGTGATCAAGGATCCGCATTCATTATCTACTTGTGCTCAAATATCTACAAGATGAATCTCTCTGACTGCTGCCCTCAAAACTGCCCAGATATTGTGGTGCACAGAACATCGAAAATTGACAGGGAAAAGTGGGCAATGTCCTATTAAAAGATTCTACGTTCAGTCTTCAAGTTTAGCAAGAAATTATCCACCAACGTTACTCTAGGTTTTTCTGTGGTGAAATGGGTTAGCATTTCCTGCTCACTGATGGAAACATCCTTCCATATCGAGTTTCATTGGTGGATGACTACCTGGAACGCGAGGACGTAACACACTGAGTGGCTGACTAGGTAAACTCTTTTCAACCGTGTCGAGCATCCCTTGTATGTCCTTGGCTTTCGTATTGCTGAGCCTCCAGTACCTCTATTGTGATCATTTTTATATTTGACTGCTTACTTTACCAAATTCAGGGTTTTCAGGAAATTATAAAATAATAGATTACTGTGGACAGATTTAATTTAAAGAGATAATAATGTTTCAAGTGGCGTGCTCTAGCAGTGGTTGCCGCGGTCCTATCTCGTTCGAGAAAAAAAAACATTATCATCTTCCCTCAGGACAACTGGCAAACCGAATTTATCGACACAAAAAATTCCACCAGTTGAGGTTCTGAATCATAATAGAGAATTCCACTGACGCTTGAAACAGTTCGTCAACTTGCTGTACTAAAATGTCGAACTTGCAGCCCAATAAAAATTTACGTGCGTGGAACACAAATCTCGGTGAGGTAGAACAAAACGTATATCTGCTGGCTGCAACTAATATTTAATGGCTACGTCACTCGTGAAAGCGTTATAAACGGGCTCTCAGCTTCCTTCTCCATTTGCGAAAATGGCCAGCGTAACGTACATCGCCTGTCTTGCCGCACAGGTTCGACACGTGCGAGTCCCGTACACGAATTCTGCTACGAAGAAAACGCACTTCTTTAATTAATTTTGTTAAAATTCCACGCCTTACGTAAACAAACCGAACAGGAAGTAGACGCGGATAACATACGAACACCACGGCTAGGACGACGTCGTTTTGCCACACAATATTTAATAAACACAGATATTGTCACATATACCACAATAACACTGTTTCTTGAGGTTCGGGCATCGCTTACGAGCAATGACCGCTTAGAGCTTTGATAGCCTCACAATGAAGTTCATTGTCATCAAAAGTTCAAATTGCACTATGAACCACCCAGGATCTTCTGGTGGTTTTGGTAAGCAGGGCTTGACGTCTGGTTATCAGCGAGGTGAGGTGATTAGCGACAGAGCAAGTTACACAGAGTAGCAGCACAGAACGACTCTACCATGGCCTGTAGTCCGGAACCGTCCCAGAATTCGCCTCGAGTGATATCAGACATCATGGAAAACTGAAATCAGGATGACCGAACCAGTATTGTAACCCAGGTCCTCCTCAATGCAGGTCCGAAGGTTTACCGCTGTGCCACGTCACTTGTAGGTGGCTTTCGTACAGGAATGAGTCTCTATATATCGGTAAGTATTCTAAAATTATGTTCACAGCACGGAGACTGTATGTGCTAGTCTCTGAAGTGATTACACTTCATACTGACTTCTAACCACTTTACCTCACGTCAGTGGTGTGGCATGGGTTGTGTCAGATATCAACGTGGTCTGTTATTGCCAGACATAATTTTTAATGCAGGGCGCGAGTTCGTGATGGGTGTATGTCTTTAAAAAAATAAGAAAACCTAACTTGATATTTAATTTATTTATACTACTGTACATATTTACGCAGCTATTTTTTACGACATTAAACTACCTACCTCCACCATTACGCTTGTTGTTCTCAGTGAGCGCAATATTAAATATATATCTCAAGTTTAATTTAAGTAATTATCAGTGCATCTATATTGTTTCCAGTAATTTAATTAACACCCATTATTTACAAATATTCAATCTGTCTGTTGCCATAATTCGAAATGTATGTCACTCACGCATCCAGTTCAACAGTCCCACCCATCAGTCTCATTCTCCACAGTACGATGCTCGCAGTCTGCAGACTTCACTCTCGCTGGTCACTCTCGTTGTCGCTCGTCGCTTCACTGGCTTGTCACTTCGCTGTCTTTACACGCCTGAATTTTAAGGCCGTGCAATCCTCCAAACTCCAGACTGTCAGCACGGAGGCCCGCCACAGCTTAAATAATCTCGCTGGCCCGATCCAGAAGGTTCCCCGCCCACTGAGTCACACTGAGAGAGGCGGGGGTGATGACCACAACATTCTTTCAACGATAACCCCAGATATTCAATCCTTTCAATGACAGAAAGCGGCACGAGTCCCGATAGGCTTAACACGGCAGCGGTACTCCTTTGTAAATATCCGTGAATTCCTCGGATTACCACTATGGCCTTGACACATTCCTTTGCTCATTCGAGAGGAACTGGGCAACGGAAGCGATGCAGACCAGCAATTTCTAACAATAGTTTATTCGGATGTGCTGCCGAACTAAACTGGGAAAGTTTGTTGCCCATGTCAGCGGAGTTGTACTAACTTACGTTGACGTTAATTTGCAGACATCGAAGTAAATCATACTCCTTAACGTCTTAAACCAATCAGTTCACATAACGTCACACAAATAGTTCAAACTCACTCGCGATGTGCTACATTCGCGTCTTGATTAAAAAAAATGGATAAAGGAATTATCTTAACGACAGTTTAGCATGCAAAAATAAGTACGCTGCACTGCTTTGTGGAATAAGGGAGACAAGGGGAGAGGGTACGAAATACGGTAGAGAAATGCAAGTTACGACAGAATATAAATCTTCGCGGCTGTGAGCGTCCTGTGCCAGCCACGGAAGGTGGCTCACACACGGCCAGCAGGAGGGACATAAATCGTGCACTAATGGGAATCTTGTTACCCGCTCAAGACTCCAGGTGG
Organism: Clitarchus hookeri; assembly: GCA_002778355.1. NCBI lineage: Eukaryota > Metazoa > Arthropoda > Insecta > Phasmatodea > Phasmatidae > Clitarchus > Clitarchus hookeri. Next base: position 1,115,237 of record NQII01000191.1, on the reverse strand, counting down.
TTAATTGGATGCGATGCACATATCTAAGCAAATTGATGGCTTATATCTCCGTCTTCTCTTTCGTTACTTGGCGCCGCAGGTGCCGGAAAGGATTTCCGTGAACTTCTAATGCATTCGCTGTAAAGCCACTAGGCAATTTCGCTGCTCGTCTGTCATGCGATGAAGTTGCCAGCATTATTAGTACGGGATCACTCTTTCTACGGAGAAGCGATATCTGGTTGAGTGAGTGGGTAATAAGAAACCGGGAGCAAGAATACTGGCTCAAAAATTAATAATTGACAGTGCAAGGTTATATAAACCAGAAAGAATCAGAATACCAGAATGTCAAGAAATTTTTTACAAAGAGTTTACAAACGCAGTTCGTAGGATTAACTTGCTTGCATATTTCTGTCTGAAGGTAAGCAGTTTACGGCGTAATTTTATTAATATCCATTCTATGGAATTATCGCCCTATTTTAAACGTGCTTTCTTTCAATTAGGCACTTAACGACAGTTGCCCTACAATTATTCATTGAGAAGGTGAACATCCTGTAAGATTTATATTTTTATTAGTGGTGTGTATAAGGGGGTACGGGCGCAATGTCTTTAGATTGGGAAGTGAGGCTCGTGAGGCTCACTGCTTCAACTCAACTCGGGATTACTGGGCTGCCCGAAGGAGCTCAGCGGTTACGCCCAGTAACCCTTAAAGCATATACGTGTGCTTCTGGGGAGCCGATGGCCATATTACTTATAAAGTAATAGGCTATGCCAAATTTATTATCCTATTAAAAATTAATTTTATCCAGCAGAGTACCTACACATAAATCATTTCCTCCTCCTCCTTCTCCATCTCCACAGATATACCTTTCACGTAAAAACCATTTTTAAGGGCACAAAAATGTTTTTACTTGGATAATACATCTGGTATATCCTGTATCTATAAAAGTAATACGGCCATCTGCTCCCCAGAGACATATGTGTGTGCTTGAATGGCTAGAGAGCCTAACCGGTAAGCTCCGGCAGCCCAATAATCACGAGTGGAGTCAAAGAAGCGAGCCTCAGCAAGCGAGCATTATGAGCCTCACTTCCCCAATTAAAATACATTTCGCCCATAAACACACACACACAATACTTTCATGTTATATGTTATGTGACACATAAGAGCACCAATAGAAAAACAGCATCCCCCCCCCCCAGCTATGTTGATATGTGAATGAGAAACAGGACGTCGCCTTTCTTCTTTGCCGTCGTAATCGTAAAAAAAGTAATTGTGTGTAGTTAGGAACTAGGCCAGAAATTTGTTGGTTTCTCCTTGAATTCTGCGTTTTGAGAACAGAGCTAAAAGGCGGACTTCTTCGAAACTGCCACGACTTATATGCACAGGTGTTTAGTTGTTGGCATGAAGGGGAAAGGAAAGTTCATAAATGCCAGCGACATCACTCTTGCAGCAATGTAGCTTAGTTATCAACGTAATGCACATAAACCCTCTCCTTTTCTACCAAGCTACTGCCCAGAAATATTCGTTATTTGAACACCAAGTCGATATTCAATGTTCAAACTTCACTAGAGTAGGGATCCCACGTTGCCTTCAAACTCTTAATGGATAAACTGTATGAAGGACCATAGTGAAAAGAATAAACACGATGCACAGACTGTAAGTGTCCGACTATGTTGGCGATTACAAGTATTCCTAGAGTTACATCATCATGCTATCATATGATGCAGTACTAAGCGTATAAGAGAGAAGGTGCAATACAATGAAACTTTGTCAGTTTATGAAATGAGAAGAACCATTTACAATCCACGTGATTTCATGTAGTTACTACATTTTATGGTATATTTATGGCAAATAATAATGGTTCGTATCAATTCTGTATAGTTATTAATGCTTTCCCATAGAGCTATGAAACCAAGAGTAATAAGCCTTAGTAATAATCCATTAATAATACCAACAATACCACTACACACGTCAAATAGATCTCTATAAACAGATCAAACACTGGAGAAAGGAAAATGTGACATACATGGCAACATTCACCAAGGCGTTGCTTTAAGATCACGAGTTCCCTGGTACGAATATCGTGAAATAAATAGGCATGAGTGTGTTCTTAGATATGATTTTTTCAACAGTTTTAGGATACAAGTCCCCCCCCCCCCNAAAAAAATAACTGAAGTCTGTGGCTTAAAAGTTACATTGGGTTCCTTTTTGGGGAACTGTGCTTCTGGTGGCTACGGTATCCTTGATAAAACCTTTAACCCATGATTGTCATGTACCATACAGTGATTTTTATTTAATCATAGATTGTAATCCTTGTGGATTACGACAAAGCAATCCTGTCCTGTTTCCATTATGTTTGGTTGGCTGGGCATGCAGTCATTGCGGGTCGATCGATTTACCGAATTAAAAAAAAAAACTCGACAGAGAAATTTTGTAACCCATGTAGATAGGAGGCAGGTGATAGTGATGGGAAATAGAATGATAGAACACCAAAATCAAGCGGCTTACCTCTTTCTCCAGATTACATTGAAAACAACAAAACAGAAGTCATTGTTTGCAAGTAGATTTTGGGTCTGTATTAATACCGTTTGTAGACGCATTCTTGAAATGTTAATAGAAGATGACAAAGTGTTGCGCACTATTTGTTTCACCGGTGTGGTTCGCTGCTGCTGAAGTCAGGCAAAAAATACTACGCATTCTTGAAATTCAAATGAAGAGGTAGCTGGCACATATGAATAGCCTCCAAGCCCTCCTCGGCCATTCCACTCCCTTTTCGACTGCAAAAAAAATATCCACTCGTCCAATATTTTCACAGAGATTGCCAGGTGGCCTGCTCTTTCGCGTTTCATTCACATTATTTTTAATATAAACGTGTGTAAGCACTTGTTACAGCTAATAAGAGCATTTCTACAGTCTCACTTAAATCCCTTGCATGGTAAGCTTACTTCGTATTAAAAAGTTGAAGCAGGAGCATTTTTCCACAACTCAAGCTTAATTTTCTCCAAGCACTTGACAACAGCACGTTTTTTTTTTTTTTTCACTCTCAGGACTTTTATTTACCAAGGGCGTTCACCGGCAATTTCTGTTTTCACCAGTTCGTCGCTTAGCAATTGAATGAAACGCCACCCACGCAAACAAATCCGCGAGAATTTGTCGCGGGTGCTTTATTTGCATGTTCATTTATTAACTCAGTCTTCTTTGTAGGAAAATTTGATTATTTATCTTTTCCACTCCTTTAGATCAGTACACGTTTTTATTCCTCGGAGCTTTCGTTTTTGCGTACGCGTAATTGGTTACCTGGGAAATCTCTTTCAGTCAGAAGCAATCAATTAAATGTGGAAAACATTCGAATATTTTTGCTTTGATGGTCGTGATTCCAGTTCATAGTTTAAATTGTCCCCCAAAAATGCATTTCAGAAACGAACTAATTGAATTACGTTCGTATTACGCACTTTCTGTATTATTTCGTAATAAAGGGGGTTTTTTTTGTATTCAGCTGGGTAGTATCCAACATGAGAGTGTGCCGACAAGAAGATTTTTCCAATAATTTAATCATGCTAATTCATAACTTTTCGTAACAAGTCGTTTATAGTTTAGTGTTACAAAATGGCGGTTGACTTTCGGCAAGTTAGGGGTAGCTAATTCCCTATTTACCCCTTCTGTCTGTCGCTTGTTGCCCCATAATACTGTTCAGTTAAGTTATGGCAGCGCCAACACCCAACAGTCGTTTCAGGAAGGTAAATGAGTCCCCTTAGCAAGCCTTACGCAACATTTCTTATTCCTGGCTGTGAAGGATGTGTGTGTGAGTGCGTGTGGGGTGGGAGGAGGGAAATGCACCATAAACAGCGGTTGCCTTTGCATTGATTCTACTGTTGCTAATTTTGAAAAATGAACATCAAATGTTAATAAATTTGAATTTAAGAGCCAAATATTTGGTAGATCCATTAGTAAAGATATCTGCGGAGCGCCAGAAGGTGCTGTAAATAAATAAGTAAAGTGAAATGAGTGGTTTCAATTTTTCAAAGCCACTACACAGTAATTTTCTATTCAGAAGCATTAAATTTATAATGCAGCTATTTGAGGTTTTTGCGATATTAATTTACCAAGTTCGAGATTCTTTGGTGCCATTTGTGTTCGTATGGGATGTGGGCGAGTGTCGGTGTATATGTGGTGGCAAGCACGTCCACACTTTACATGAGACATTACATGACACTATTAAGCATACTGTGGTCCCTCTTAGCCATAGCCCTCCCGGGACGTTTGTTTTGCTTTATTTTCTTGTGCTTGTTCTTCCATTTGCTACTTTATATGTTGATGATTGGAACGATCTTAGCAGATTTTCGAACAGCTGTCTCCACGAGTCCAACATTCCTCTGGTCTGTGATCTGGGGACCGTCGGAATCTCGAGCCCGTACGAAATCTGAAATGTGTTTCCACTTGCCCCAATACCTGCTTATATTCAGATGAGAGAACCTCAGCAGAGTCCATGTATTGGTCATGGCCTGTGGTCCTCTGTGCTTTCCACGCCACTTGCGGGGTCCCCGACAGCTCGTTCCATGCCAATTTTCACCGGATCTAAGGCATAACCGGTAGTTCATCATAAACCCGACTAATGCCCACACTTCCCTGATTATGTCGTTCACTATCACACAACCACCAACGACTCCACAGAATTCCTTTAAACTAAACTTTGTTTGGTCATCTAACGACCTGAGAGAATAGGAGTCCACCTCGCTGCCTACTAGCACAAGTTAACAGATGGCATCTCCCGCAGAACTCGGTTCGAACTATGCAGCCATAATCCATGTATAAATCACCACTTCCATGGGAGGTACCATTCTCTTGACATTTCTCAACTTTTGTTTAGTCTCTTATAACGTTTGTGTAGGGGTGGCTACAGCGCAGGGTATATCCGGCATTGCTTGCAGCTTTGCTCAACCCCAGAAATACCTTGTAGAGGGAGGGAGGTTGCCTTGACGAGCAGAGGACACGTATGACATGTCTATGGGCTGCAGTTGGAGTCCGTAGTTGTATACTATGAATAAACGTCCTCCTGAACACCTCCAGCGATATTCACCATATCGGTGAGGTAGCACGGACCCAGTGCCCTTCCGTGGCTTCAGCCATATACTGTGACCTCCAAAATTCCCATATGCAATATGATCTTACTTTACAGAAGAGAGATTGCAAGTGAAGTAGCTGCGCGCTTGTAGTTTTATTAAAATGTCAGAAATCCTGTTCCAGACCTATCGGAAAATTCCGCCGGTCCTGGGATTCTAGTAAAAGGTTTTAATTCAATTTATGTACTATCGTAACTATCTAATTTAGTTTTTGGTTTTACAAACCATCTATTTATGTTTGGCTTGTATGTGTCATCATAAGAAATATATTTTGCGCCGTAGTAATTCATCGTAAAACTTATTATTGTTGGATTTCAGTTATCTGACAATACATGAAACTTGGAATAATCCGTGCATGTCAGTAATTTTAACGTACATGTGGGTTTGCAATTATTCTCAAATATTTCACTTGTGTTGTTTTGAGTTAGTTGAATAGTATTTGAGCTGCGTTGTTACCGATTTAATTTTATGTTTTTACATATGAATATTATGTATATATAACATGTGAATGTTATATTACTCATAAGCCTATGAACATATGTGCCTTTACAGTTTACATAGTTTTTTAAAATTTCCCCAACAATGTTTTATTTTTACATTGCTTAACAGCAGTTCACAAAACTGGAAGCAGACGTAATTCCATTTAGACTTCTTTAAAATGAGACCGTCACACGGGGCGACAAGATGGAAACGCCTATGTAACGTTTGCAGGGTGGCCCATTCCGACACTATAACGTCGTGTCTATTAACACGGTTGAAATTAATGCAGTCTTGCTCGATAGGGTATACGGCTACGATGCAAACATGGCCTTGAGTTGGTGAAGAACGAGTGGGGGGCCCGCGGCCACTGGCTACAGTTTTGGGTGTGAGCGAAAATTTTGACTCCGATGTGAGAGCGCTGATTTTGGTGCCAATTGAAAGAGCCCACGTATATTATATATACATTTATTCAGTGACATTAATACTTTAATATCCTTCGGTTAGTCAGGAGATGCTTCAAAACAAAATTAATACTTCACCTGTAAACAGATATAAAGTGGTGTAACTGGGATTTAAACCCGGTCAGTATGCAAGACTTCGGCGTCTTCGGTGATATATGGCCTGGGTCTTTAAAAGTACGTGGTACATAAATCAATACTAAACAGACACACCAATATTTACAGGTTTTTGGTTGCGAATATAGGAAAATATGAAACGGCAAACCCAGATAATTATTTATTCTAACTTTGAGAGCGAATAATTGTCTAGTATGATGCATTACTGTAGAGTTATTTCTTACGCCGTAAATTTGCACATTTCAGTGTGGAGTAAGACATAGCGCTAAAGTAATGTATCTGCCCGACAAAATATTTGCTCACAAAGTAGCCAGAAACTATTATTTAAAGTCTCCCTTTCCTGATTTTTCTGTACTGACTTCCAGAAACATGTTAACAGTAATTCACGTGTTCAGAGTTAACTTATGTATCACGCCCTCTTAACACAACCTCATAAATTCTGGGACTACACAAATATTTTAGCATCTTCTAGCAACACAACTTTCTGCGCAAGCTAGCATCCGTAACAAATTTTCTTGGCCAAAGTTTGTCACCCTGCATCTTCTCGGAGTCGCAAAGTGCAGCGCACTGGCATCAATTTTCCTTTGTGTCAGCGGAGAACTGTTCATAAAGGCGAAGATGTTATCCGAGAGCAGATATGGGAACGTTCTCAAAGTCCCGGGAATGTTGGCATGCGCATTATTCCGCTTTGCAAGACTGCGGAGTTGAGGCAACCACAGTCTGAACTTGCACTACTCGAATTATACCTACTTATGAAATATCGACTAGTTATACTCGCGTGAAGGCGGGTGTGTCGACGGCTCTTTACAAACAATAATTTGATATGTTACCAATGGTAGTGGGTTTGGTGATCTCTTCCGGGCGGAATTTGAATTCGGCAATTCGTGTAACTGGTGTTATTTGCAACAAATCCGAACTCCAACTGGCTGGAGCGTCAATTTTACAGTGTTAGGATGTCCTGGGTTCGAATTCCAAGAAAAGCATGGATATTTTTTCTACTGTTAAACCACTATTAAAAATATATTCCAATGAGCTCCTGATTTCATTTTTGTGGACAATATGTCTTAAACAATTGTCTGTGGTGAATTTTTTTACATTTTCTTCGCTGTTCCTCGATCATGATTGTCAGTCTGGCGTTCGAGTACTGTCTCCTTTGTTCCATAAGAATGAGTATTCTCCGAAGAAAAACACAAGATAAGGTCACGTGGAAGAAATCATGTTTGTATCTTCGTGTACATATTACTCAAATGAAATTTCTTCCCTTCAACGAAATCTGTTCAGAGAAAATCTCTTAGCAGCTACAGAAACAAATTCATCTGCATTACACATTTTCGTGTCTACATTGATAACGTCATTAAACATAGGTACAATTGGCCTTTTTGTACGATAAGGATTCAGTCAGCCAGATATTTAATAACAAAAAATTCAAAAATAGTACGTTGTAATGACATTTGTACACCAAAATATCACAATAATACCGCCCAGGCTGTTGTTTCCGCACATACAAACAAATAATATGTTTGTGCTTACAGGTAATTCAGCCACTATTTTATTCTCATGAGATAACAAATATCTTCATGCCCCTAAGCATCAAAATAGAGGTTCCATAAGGATATGCCGCAGGACGCGAATTAAAAATATTTTGTAGTTTATATAAAATTACTTAAAATTTTGGACNAGGTTCCATAAGGATATGCCGCAGGACGCGAATTAAAAATATTTTGTAGTTTATATAAAATTACTTAAAATTTTGGACGTACTTTTATCCCCGGGATGTAATTTGCGCGTGAGTTCAAATTAAATCACATTATGTGAACTAATATAAACCATTTAAATAACTGAAAAAAAAACTCTGGTTTCTTCACGCTATCATTTTATTGGTTGAAATTACTGCATAAATACCCAACAAATTGTTATTTACTGTCAATAGTTATAAATCACTATACAGGTTGATTCACGAGGATTTACCGCCACTCACAAGGCCTATGTCATAAAAATGTGGGTCTTATTCCCGATATTTACAGAGTAATTCAAAACATTTGAAAAATGACGAATGAAATAATAACCCCTTTCAGAAGTAAATACTGTGATGTATCATCAGACCGTATTGTATACAGTTGAGCATCACAATAGCGTCTAACAATCTTACAAAAGATGTTCAAAAATGTTTCCGTCTACTTGCATACACTTGGCCGCACGCTTATGAACCTCACGTGTTGCTCTGCGTAGCTGCACACGGCTGTCATTGATTTCTGCAGCGGCATATGATAAGCGTAGAGTAGTTCGTCACGTGTTTGTTCAGTCCTTTGGCAAACAATATCCTTCATATATCCCCACCCGCAATATCTAGTGGTGATAGATTGGGAGATTGAGGATGCCGGGGGTGAAAGCAGCCTCATCATATCAATCTCTCAGGGAAATGCACATTTAAGTGTTCAGCCACAGCACGGTGAAAGCGAAGAGGTTCATCATCATACTGGAAGATCACACGACGTCTCACTGCTAACGGAATATCCTCCAGTAACAGCGGCAATTCTTCTTGCCAAAATTGCACACACACCACACCAGTCAAGCGTCCCGGGAAAATGAATGGCCCAATCAGCTGATCGTGTAGGACATCACACCACACAATGATGCTGAAACGGTGTTGGGAACTCCTTTCCACTATAGGGTGGGTATGCTGATTGTCGAATTACTCTGTAAATATTGGGAATAGGGTGTTCATTTATGTGACCTATTTTTCTCCAAATTATGTGAGGAATAAGCCCTGTGAATTGCGGTAACTCTTTCTGAATCATCCAGTATAAGTGTGTGTGTTTTCAATATACAAGTGACACTTTACCAGTTCTCTGAGTAGGCTACTTATTTTAAGTGAACCTTATGTTCATTTGCACACACCCTGAGTGGCTTAGTGTGCCTCGTACTATTGAATCATATACTGCCCTGTGTAGATATGTTCCACGCAGAAGCGTATAGCGGCTGATATATCTGTTCGTGCACCAATCCAAAGCTTGTGGAAGTACGGCAGCAGATACAGTATAATATCGTATTTATGGATACCAATGAAACGTGCAGCTGCAAGCTGACTGCATGTGTGATTGACAGCATCAATGTCAACCACTGGAGATCGAATTTAGTCAGTTGGGGGTCTGTGGTCGGCAGAGTTTAACACTGCAGAAGAAACAGTTTTACTTAGGCCGTTCTGTTAACTCTCAAAAATATGTGTGTAGTTATATGCCTAGAAATATTTGCTACACATTTTTTAATTCATCTTGTTACTGATTTGTTAATGNAAATATGTGTGTAGTTATATGCCTAGAAATATTTGCTACACATTTTTTAATTCATCTTGTTACTGATTTGTTAATGTTCCTATTTCGCACATTTAAACTTGCCTTTTATCTACCTAAGTTTTACGTACTTTTTTTTCGGGGATTTCTCTCTTCTATTTTTCTTTCAAAAAACGTTATTTTATTCTTCTGCAGTTTTTTTCTTTCGNGCTCCTATTTCGCACATTTAAACTTGCCTTTTATCTACCTAAGTTTTACGTACTTTTTTTCGGGGATTTCTCTCTTCTATTTTTCTTTCAAAAAACGTTATTTTATTCTTCTGCAGTTTTTTTCTTTCGGTTCGGTTATTTAAACGTAAGTACTCTCCCACTTTAATCATTAATTCATTCAGACACAAGCCCAATGGCTAAAACCTGGTTGAATACACGTTTTTAATGCCCGCTGATTACCGATCTCGTGCGAATGCCGAAAAGCATTTGTCTTACCTCCGCAGACTGTTTGGTAGGACAAGTGGAAACTTCTGAGGTTTAATTAAGGTGCAGTCACATGGAATACGGCATTATTCTGACGAGAGATTCCATTTAATTTCTTGCCCAGAACCTTTAATCTGTCGACCTTCGTGCCTCTTTCGTGCCCTCTCAGAACTTTCTATTATTTGCTCCGAATCTGACGACAAATCAAAACAATGAATATTAATCTCTTCCGGCACTTAATGCCACAAGCACCGCGCCCACTGACAAATGTAATAAGCTTAGAACTTAACGCTTGCTGAGAAAAAAAGATGTCATAAATTACGAACGCCGCGCCGCTCCTGCTGCGTCTTTTACCGTCGCAACTTTTTAAAAGGTTGTTTCGGAAACTTTCCCTGCTTCATTTAAGAAATGACACGCACTTTTAAACGTAATTATAACTAAATTCACCATAGAAAAAACGGTTTTAAAAAAAAAAAACATTTTATTTTTCTGTAAATTGGTTGAGTTTTTACAGCGATAATATTTATTGCATTACACTGACGAAAGGTGATTTTGTTTCTGCAAATTGAAAAAAGTAATATGTTGTGATTATAGGCAATACAACCATTATTTTATTCTCGTAGGATAACAAATCTCTTCAGGCTCCTAAGCATCAAAGTAGGGGTGCCGTAAGCAACTACTGTAGGGTATAAGTTCTCAATATTTCGTAGCTTATTTGAAATTTCCGTGAAAAATTAATGTGCAAAAATATATCAAATTTCCAAGTAAATTACTATGCGTTACTATAAGGAGATTTTAATATATAAATTAGTAGTTTGTATGGCTACACTATAGACATGACTGGTGCATGTCTTACTAAAAAAGTTTTAATTAATTGTCCAGTGGAAACATCCCGTTTAAAGAACTATTCAGAAAAGTTTCCAAATAATACAAGCTAAAAATTACATGACAATGGGATTTTAACGAAGAGGAATTTAGAGATTGTATATAACATTTCAGTTAAGGTTTGTCTATAACTGGTCGTCACATTGGTCATAGACATTCTTATGTCGAGAGACGTCACATTGACGCAGTCCAAATATGGTCTACAACTGCGATTTCCGAAACTGAAATTTCTCAAACTACCACTAGAGTACAGTAAGCCTAAAATGCAGAGAACCTAACTTTGTTTTTACGTTGTATCTATTTCGTAATAAATTGTTAATTTTTTATCTATTAACAAGCCATATGAATTATAATTTTCAAGTATTTCACATTTATATGTACACTGTTTCGGTACAGTCCATGATACCAATATTTTTAGCCTGATTTAATAAAATTTTATATTGCTTTGGACATATTAACAATGTTCATTTAAAGTACTGTTACATGGATGCCTGAGGGGCGTATCTCAGCTCGAGAGGGATGGAGGTCTTAATAAAAATAAAATAACTAAATTCGATTTTTAATTTATTCCCACAGCTATTATTTACTGCATTAAATTATCTGTCTCCACTATTACTCTTTTTATTTCATAGTGAGAGCAATATTAAATGTATATTGAAACTCTAATTAACGTCCTTCTTTTCTCTCAGTTTGGTTATTGTCAATTAACTCATGCTCATCATTAACACACGCTCAGTCTGTCTGTTGCCATAATTTGTAATGTATTTCACTCACAAATCCAGTCCAATAGTAGAGCCTGCAGTTGTACTCTTCACTGCTCCGATGTTCTAAGTCACAGATTTTTCTCCCGCTGGTCACTTCTCTCGCCGCGCGCTTCTCTTCTCGCTGGTCGTCTATCGCTGAAACTCATCCATTCAACAAAAGCCGGCTCGGAGGCCCGACGTCCTTTTTATACTCTGCTGGCCTTGACCTGGAAAGTTCGCCGCACCCCGAGCCCAGCTGAGAGCAACGAGGTCAGTAATCCAGAGCATTCTTCAGATGTCTCAAAGACACCCGATACCCAAGGTCGGGAGCGGAACGTGCCCTGATACGCATAACAGGCATACTATGTAAACATTCCTTTGTCAAAAGCCGCTGCGTCTCGGTTGCAACTGATAGCGAGCGCGCGTCAATAAAACATCCGCGCCTCATACGTTCCGGAGCGCCCGCATGTTAGAGTATGACATTTTATCTTAATTCGTTGAAGTCCGTTTTTAGTGTTTACGTCTTATGTTTTGGTATTATTGCGCTAAAACATGCAAATATTGAAACTTATTCTTCCTTTTCTATAATCTTAGGACACAACCCGGGAAAAAAGTTCAAAGTTGGCGAATACTTGTTTTCACAGACAGCTTGTGTTGAGACATGCGATTTTTGGACAGTGACATGACGTCAGAGGTTCACGTGCACCAATCAGAGTATTCTTGTCCTAGGGGTCTTGAGAGTCGATGAGGGTGATTGAGGTGAGTATAGAGCAGCGCCGGAATGAAGGGGTGGGGGAAACGTGATATTACTGAGAAAACCCGCTGACCAGCGGAATTGATAATGAATTGAATTAAATTCATCGTTAATGAATGAAATAAATTTATCATTTAGGATAAAAAATACAATAATTCAGAGTAAAAAATTTCTACATCTAAAATATTGTATATTAATTGCACGTTATTTTAAAAAACGTTTGAATTTTATTATGTAGCTCAATATTCCTAATAAACGTTAAATATACAACACTTGTTTTTTAAATTTGAAAGTTAGTTTTACACATTTCACATTAAGGTTTTGTAAAATTTACTATAATTTATTTATAGTGTTACAAAAACATAATTGGCAACTAGTTTCCAAAGAATTCCTTGTACAAATGCTAATTTTTTTTTACAGGGTACAGTCGTGTGTTAAAATGTATATACCTTGACGACACGGGGGACGATGGTGGGAAATGTGAGTTGTGAGGATCCCTACGCAACCGTCACCTACTGGTTTCCTGCGCCCCATGGTCTCTGTCAAGGTCACGGACGCGGTGCCGAATAATAGAAGGCAAACTCCTGGTATTTTCACAGAATAAATTGCCTCTCGCCGTTTCGTCCCATGTGAGTGGAGGACGGGAATCGTGGTCCCCCCTCTCGCCCCTTCTCCAAACTATTTCCACGTAGTGCTTCTTTCCAGCCGTCACATCTGGAGCCTAGATAGGATAACACGCCGGCACTTCAGTGGTGTGAGTGTGAGAGAAAGAGAGAGGTCACGAGGTGAATATTGAATATACCAACGACTGTAGAAACACTCAGCAACTAGTACTTGTTGGACAAAAGGGAGGCTAGAGCTGTGTTCGCACTCACGCATCGAACTGGCGACATCAATTTGTTAAATAATTTCAGTCACTGTGTCCTGTATCGGGGTCTTTGCACAAAAAATAACTTAAACAGTCTGCACAGTATATACAGTATAAAACAGCATCCAATTGAGGGGGAGATTGATTCCCTCACTTGTGGGAGTTGTTATTCGCTGTTGAGACTATATTCTATTGTCTTATAAACAGCTGAAGGTAATAGCATAAAGCACGAGCCAATTTTTATTGGTACCGAAACATGGCACAGCGTCATACCAACAACCGTACAGTTCCGGCCGAAAAATTTGCGTATTGCAACTCCTAGAACGATATATATTAGTGACTGAGAGCGTTCAGAGCGCGTGGACCTAAATAACTAAAAATATGTTTACTGAAATATACAATTTTTTTTCGAAGCCGATACCGAGAAAGGTCAATATGAAGTAAAAATTTTGGTCGCCTTTGTGGGCAAATATTTCACCACGGTTACGTCTGACGAGTTATTTTTTACGTCGCAAATTTTACTCTTTCACTGCAGCACAAGATATTATGCTAAAGAAATGCGTAGAAGTAAAAGCCTCAATTGTGATTTAGTACTCCCCCAATTGTGCCTGTCGTTCAAATATTCTGAATTTCTTCCTGGTGTCGACATTTTACTATAATATGATATCTGTAGTTAAAACATGCTCCACGGATTTTATAGGTATAATTCAAATAAAATGTGTGAATTAACTGTCGACTGTCCCCTTCAACTAAAGCCACAAGTCACGTTTCCTGCACGTGCTCTATATTGCGTTTTTCGATTCTCCGTTGTTTACGCACTCTCATTTTATACTGTGCACATTTACATAAACGTGATTTTCTCTACCGGCATTTCTTTAACCACTGTTGTTTGCAAACAAAATTTAGTGACACACAAATAATTTCAATAATTGGAATTCACCAGCTATTTTTGTAGTAATAACATTCGGAAATGTCAACTGTCAGAAATTTACCGCAAACTGATACAAAAAAGTATGAATAATAATTATTTTCGATGTGTATGATACAGCGTGAATAATATAGTTTTACTATAGTACAGCTTGAATAACATAACATTTTACAGCGGACACTCGCCATCAACGATGCCGTTTAGTTATATTGTTAAAGACAATACGGAACAAGTTTAGTACAGAATATTTTATCCATAAATACCTACTTCTAGTTTGTTTTTATTGTATTATTAATTGCACTTTATTCATAAGTAAATTTATAACAATAGTTTAAATTCTTGCTGGGATACATATTGTATACAGGCTGTTCCTAATATAGACGTGCAAACTAAAGAAGATGATAAAGGGGCCAGAGTCTAAGAAAAATGACCAATACATATGTGGTCCGATTATAAACCATTTAAAAGTCACAATTTTTTTTTCTCGATTTTTTAGACCTTCTCTACACTACAAAAAGAATTTCATGATAGTTACAAAAGTATTTGTCCCGGTGAAGCGTCGTTCGTAAAAATGGTAGATGACCAGTGTAACCTGTAGCCACTTCACCAAACACCATTCATGTCATTGGCGTTACAGCGATGTGAAAATAACTGCAGGAGTTATGTTTCATCCAGAAATTTGTGAATAATTAATCATTTGTGGAAGGCCATGTGCCTGGTTTAAGACGTGAATGCATCCCAAGTGCTAACCCGAACCTAGTCGACCAAGTGATGGCAGAGGTGCGCCATAAACGTTATACTAGTACCACGAAGAAAAGCAATCTTACTGTCCACACCAGACGGGGCCAGACGCTTCAGCGGGTGGAATTAGTAACGGCGCGGTTATCTATACTCTTAAGTAAAAGCATTTCCTAAGGTTTCCGTTGGATGATTTAACACTACAGCCTGGTTCAGTTCGCATTTACATCGACCACGCCGCACAAAGCAGGTATTCTGCAATACCGTTTTTATACATTACTGAAAACTCAAGTTTACGATCATACTGGTTTGTCGTTATTTAAAAAACATGTAAAGCATGGCGAGAAACTATTTTCTAAAGATATTTTGCTTTATTTTTTGCAATAAAAAATGTTGCAGGTATTTTATTAAAGTATGTTTAAGTGTCTCAGATGTGAGTTGCTGAAGGAAAAACTGGACACTAGTTAAGTGCCTTGCGCATAGAGACGACGAGGAATGTGATGTGAGTGCTCGAGTCGTCCTCGGCGCTCCCGTGCTTCTGGGCCACGGACAAACGGAACGTTTCACGTTCACTTTCACGTAAGTGTTGTGTCTGATATATTTAATGCCATTGTAACAGAAAATATGTACATACACAATTAAACTAAGCATTTTACGTATATTAATATTAACGCTATGGTTTACATGCATCCCCTCCCCTCCCCTCCCCCATAATTAGTTTACGATTCGTTTGGGCACTGTTTTCACTGTTTCCTTATCCTTAGGACAGGCCTTTGACTGATACCATTGTTGTTGACTACTCTATCAGTTGCTTTGTTGATCGGTATCTCTTAACACTTGTTTGTAGCCTCACTGTCCCAGCACTTACTCATTCGTTAATACATTCCTTTCACTTCTATGTAATATCTATTTATATCTTCCTAAACATTCACTGGCATCCATCGCAAACGAATTCTGCAATCGAAATGCGTGTGGTGGGGTAATGTTTTCAGGTCGGATGCTACAATACAAGAGCTGCGCACGCAGTTATCCCCCTCCCCTTTTTTTCCCAATCCACAAACCACAGTGAGACAACGTCTGGTGCATACAGTACTGGTACCCCGACAACTAGTGTATATGCTGTTCACGGTAAAGTGAGCACTTTTGAGGCCTTAGTTCCTTTTCCTTTCGGCCATTTTTTATAATTTAACTGCAATTTTAAATAAATATTGCCATGTTAGTGTTAAACCTACTGTGTATATTCGACCGCACCCCGAAGTTAACGTCTAAGGCAAAATAAAATATGATTATTGACTATTATTCCAAATGAGAGGGCTTTCAAAAGTGCTCAATTTACCGTGAATAGCCTATAAATCGTAATATTGCGAGCCATAAATAACTCATATATACTAACACACACGGGATGTAGTCTACTAGCAGGCGATTATTTAAAAAAGTGTGCAATTTTGTTAAGAAATGCTAAGTCGGTCAAGAGAGGGCCCGAAATGTTTTGAAAATATTTTGTGAACGGATGAGTCGCAACTCCAAAGCAGTGGAATATTTAACATTCAAAACTATCACTCATGGTCTATTGAAAGTCCTCAGGAAGTTAGGCATGGTAGACTGCCAATTAATTGGGTCATTTGAATTACCAGAGAGACTGAACGTTGACTGTATAACTATTTTCTCCATCAAAGTCTTCCGCCATTGTTAGAAGACGTGAACCTGTAGGTGAGTAGAACATGTATGTCCAGAATGATGGTACTCGCATGTCATCATGCAGTACCCGTGAGGCAGTATTTACACATGACATTCCCTTATATATAGACGGAACATGGTGAACCACTATCGTGACACCCACGTTAATCAAATTTTAACCCAATTAATTTTTTCGTGTTGGGGGAGGTTGTAAAGAAATCGTTAATGCAAATTAATTTCTAAACATAAGATAACTGAGACACAAATTGTCAGAAGATGAAAATACTGTTACATGTCGGCGCTTTGCATCTCCCGAGCGAGCGAAGAGTTGTGTGGAGCACAGAGTAGTTATATAATGACGGGCGGCGAGTCACGAAGAAAAGTTTTAATGACAGGCGAGCGATAATCCTATCACGGTTTTAAACGATAAAGAGTGCCGCTACATTCTTCCACCTGGCGCCGCGATAAGCCTTTTGCGGATCGCACGCTCATGACCTTCAGCAGATTGAATTTCTGTGTCTATCTAAGAATATTCTCGTTTTGATCGTCCTTGCTTCTCTCAGCGTGACTCGGGCTGCGGGGAATATTCCAGATCTTGGCTGCTGATAGTATAAAAACGCGTCGGGCCTCCAAGCCATGAGTTTTAACGAGAGTCATGAATTTGGGTGATTATGCGGTCTTAAGCGACGAGCGAGAAGAGCAACGAGTAGTCCCGGAAGTGCCAAGCGGGAAGAAAAAACTGCGACTGAGAGCATCGGTGCAGTGAAGAGTGCGATTGGCAGGTAGGACTATTGGACTGGATGCATGAGTGAAATACATTCCAGATGTTGGCAACAGACAGACTAAACAT
Organism: Clitarchus hookeri; assembly: GCA_002778355.1. NCBI lineage: Eukaryota > Metazoa > Arthropoda > Insecta > Phasmatodea > Phasmatidae > Clitarchus > Clitarchus hookeri. Next base: position 1,097,879 of record NQII01000191.1, on the reverse strand, counting down.
GTGTTAATGATGAGTGTGAGTTAATTGACAATAGCCAAATAGAGACTATGAGAAGAACGTTATTTTAAGTTGAAATAGATATCAAATACTGCGCTCATCATAACTAATATTATAAATGCGAAAGTGTGTGTGTTTGTTTGTTTGTCCTTCTTTCCCGTCGCTGCGGAGCAACGGATCGATGTAATTTTTTGTACAGAAATAGTTGGAGGGCCAAGCGGTGACATATGCTACTTTTTATCAAGATAAAATATATCATTCCCTTAGAAAAAGTTTTTTGGTAGCGCTCGGGGTGCAATGCTGCGTCAATATAAGTTGTCAATGTGGGACGACGTCGCAACGGAGCAAGGGATCGACGTGATGTTTTGTACAGATATAGTTGAAGGGCCGGGAAGTTACATATGCTACTTTTTATCACGAGAAAATATCTCATTCGCTCGGGGAAATTCTTATTGGAAGATTAAAAAGTACACAAACGGAATAAAAATGCAACGTCGCAACCGAGCAACAGATCGACGTAATTTCTTGCACAGAAATAGTTGGAGGGCTGAAAGGTGATATTGGCTCCTTTTTATCGCCATAAAATATCTCAAAAAATTTACAAACGATAATAGTGAATCAAGTTGGAATAATGTTTGCCGCCAGCGCGCTCTCTTGCAATACGCTCTCTAAACCGTTAAAGATGGAACAATATAAAGTAGTAAAGAATTGTGTAGAATAAAAAGACCTAAAATAAAACTTCGCAGTAGCATATATCTATCTATAACAGGGAAATACTAATAAGTGTTTTTACCATTTAATTCACCGAGACATTGAGTTTTATAATACGTATAGAGTATAGAACATTAACACTAAGTAAAAGTCAACTTCATTAAAAAAAACCCTAAACAATAATTCTGTAGTCCACGCGAGCGGAGCCGTGGGCACAGCTCGTTGGTAAATAAAAAGAGGAATAGTGGAGATAGATGTATTAATGCTGTAAAGAATGACTGCATGAAAAAATTACGAAGATAAAATTTAGTTCTTTCGTTTTTAATAAGACCTCCATCCGTCACGAACTCGAATGCGCCCTTCGGGCGTCTTGTAAAAATACTTTCAAATAAAATGTTAATGCATTTCAATCATTACGAAGTAACTGTGTACGAAGGTGCAGGTTGTGTGTACAGATACAGGAAAGAAATGTTTAAACACATAATAAATTTAATTAAGTTATTACTTGAATTTTATTTTCTCCTCTCATTCTTCAATCTTCAATCTTCATAACACGAGTGAAACAAAGCGAACTAATACTGATCTGCCTTTCTCACTTGATTGTTTTCGATTTCAAGGGCAATTTTCATTACTTCTAAGAGCTGAAACCTTTCCACGTTCGCAGCATTGCTCTAAAGTAATTTTGTAATTATCGCATGTTCTGCATAGCACCTTTTTTTCACTTTTTCGATGTTGAAGTCTTCTCGTGACCGATTATGATTAGTAGGTACTTCTAATTGGGTATACAATGAGTTAGTTTTACTAGTGGCAGGCGTTTATGTGGTATATTATTATTTTAATGAATGTAAACTTTCAGTAAATACGTGGACAAGACATAACTTCTTTTCACGTCGCTGTAATGACAATGACTCTAGTTGTGTTTGGTAAAGTGAATCCACAAATCACCTACTATTTGCACAGACGTCAATTTATTGGGACAATTGCGTTTGTCACTGTTATGAAATTATTTCAAACGGTTCAAAGTCTGATCACATTTGTATTGGTAATTTTTGTCGGGGATGGATCCCCACTATCATTTTCTTCAGTTTCAGCGTCTATGTCTGGAGCATTCTGTATATTATAAAAGTACCTTATGGCCAATATATATTTTACCTTCTTTTTAAATCGTTTTTAAAGAACAATGAAAAAATACGCAAACTTTTTTTCTTATAATTGTGAAGTCACAAGAAAGTCCTAATACCCACCGTACTAATAGTGGATATGAAAGAGGAAATTTTCTCAAGAGATTAAATAAGAAGACAAAAATATTAAACAGATGTAATCAGTTTCCCTTGGAATACAAAATTTAAGAAAATTTAATAACAATATGCGTGGGTATGAAGCAAGTCAAGTGCAGGAGCTTTACGTGAAGGTATTCGAGAATAATTTGCAAAGGCAGGCTTCATTAGTACAGTTTTTGCCATGAAAAATGTAAGCCCTTTGAAAAGTGCAACGGTTATAAAGAAAAAATTCCACTAGATGAGGTAAGAAACGGAAAAGTCTGTGATACTTTCGTCGGTCTTAGCATGCATCTCTGTAGCGTACCACCGAAGTCGCGCCAGCGAAACATTTCAGTTACTGCAGTTTGTGGTCAAGGACTATGGGAAAGCCTCAGTATGCGCGAATTCCCGACACATAAAATGAAGATTATAATTCGAAATAACCTTTATATTTCTACGGGGTTTATTTATTGACAAAATATGTGAATTAACAAAACCATCGCATACAGCAACAATTGAAACAGTATATGGTTTCCGAATAAAATTTGTTGATTGTTTTTCAAATAATAACGCATAAAAACCACAAAATCAGTACAAATGCAAAAATAACTATTTAAATTTATAAAATTTTACCCTTCTTTATTTTATCCGCATTTTAATTTCTTGAAATATCATGTAAAATAAATTTTATAAAAGGAAATTTTTTTTACCAATTAAACCCCTACATTTTAATATCACATATTCTAGATAATATTATTTTGTTCGATATAAGTCAAATGTTTTGGAATATTTACAGATTTTGTTGTTTATATAGCTAAATTTTTGCAAAGTGTTTGCAATTATTTCTTTATATGACGGTATTCAGAATCTAATTATCTTATCAATGAATATAAGCCCACCAAAATATATTATGTAGTTTAAATTTCGTTCTCGATTTGATGTTTTCGGACACTCTTATATGTCATTAAGTTGCCTCACGAGACGTTCAGTGGCGAATCTGTTTTTAGGACGTACTAATAAAAGTAGGTATTTAATTAAATTTAATATGCCAATTTACATTTCGTGTGCTAGGATTTTCTTACTTAAAATAATCATGAATACGTCTTTTTAAGTCCCACACAAATACACATTAGATACGAAAACCGAAAACAGAAACTTCATTCGGAAGAGAAATGCTATTAGTATTACGACATAAATCAGAAATTTTAACGATTTACAANCGAAAACAGAAACTTCATTCGGAAGAGAAATGCTATTAGTATTACGACATAAATCAGAAATTTTAACGATTTACAATAACAAGTTTTATAGTGAAGTCTTTTCTAAAGGCTTTTCGCTGTAAAGTGAGTAATTTTGAACGCCATGCTAAGTATATACTTTCAGCCCGTTAGTTNCTTTTCTAAAGGCTTTTCGCTGTAAAGTGAGTAATTTTGAACGCCATGCTAAGTATATACTTTCAGCCCGTTAGTTGCGTATCTTTCCGCGTGCCCACCAAGATAAACACTGTCACGTGACTTTCAACTAGTGTTTACATCAGCTGGCCCACTGCATACTCATTAAATAAACAACGTTAATTAATAAACATTGTAATCATGACTATAAACAAGTACACGTTAATTGCAATATATAATATTGGTTTGTGAAAATTGGCTCACGTTTACGATTCTTTTTCTGTTAATATATATATTAACGCTTTTAACTGAGGTCAACACTTACGAGGTCGCATAAGAAAATATGTTTGGTTTAGCAGAAGAGTAAAGCATTATTATTACTCCCGCTATAAAAACTACGCCAAGACGTTTTGAACAGCCACCTTTAGAAAGAACGAAAAGTCTAAACACTCTCCCATTATACCTACGTCTCATACTCACAGGAAAAGCAACCTTTTAGATAATACAGTGTATTTACTCCTTCATACAGAAGACAGCGTGCTCTAAAAAAGACGTTAAATGACCTAATAAATATGTTTACCAACATTTACGAGTATAATTACAATGCATAAATACCTCACAAATGAATATTTTAATACAAAACCACGCACAAGCAAACGTCAAGCGTGGCTATAAAATTACGAAAAACGAAAAAATTAGTAATATTGTCATGAAACTAAATGACTTAACAGAATTGATCCAAAATTGTACAGAATACTTCCACAGTAACATTTGCCACTAGATTCAAGTTTCGTGAAAATTCGTTATGCCACACAGTTTTTAAAGCACATAACTCTAACATTTGCTAAGGCCTATTGCTTTGCTTACAAAAAATCACTTTTCGCTTATAAAATTGAAATGCCTGCACTGACATGAACGTAACTTCACCTGAACACTAATAATACAATATATAGCGGATGAAAATAACGAAACTGCATCCAAACGTTAAAGCAGAATTTAAATTTGCCCCAAATTACTTACCTTAAAGATTAGTCATGAAAGCTAGTACTTTTTGTATATCGGCTCATACAAAGTAAACCTTTCGTACACACATTACAATACTGTTTTAACATGTTCCTGACACTCAAGGGAAGTTTCACGTGAAATATAAAACATTTTATTGCGTTATTGTTTCAAAACGAGTGACATGTTGCAAGGTACTAACTCATAAACTGGGAACCGTATACATACTAATTGCACGCATATATTCATTAAAGCTCTCTGAATTACAAACCATATCTCAAATTTAACAGAACACACTCGTCTTAAGTTTCTTCAAGTTTATTCGAGGTTTAAAATTCCTGCCGACTTAAATTGCATGAAGCAGCACATTTTCCAGGTCGGCATAATATGTGAAAATTAAAGAATTTCTGGAACAAGAATCTAGGTTAAAATACAGCGGAAAGCAACAAAAAGCAATGCTACTTTACAATGAACGTGTATAAAAATTGTTTTTTATTACGTTGATGAATAATATATTTCGAGTTACAAGCTGACAGTTGAACACAANGGGGGGGGGGGAAACAAGAAGTTACTGATATAACTAATGAGCATACTTTCGTCTACATGCGTGTGATTAATTTTTTATTAAGTTCTTAAAAGTATAGGTAATCTCGTACCATAAGCTAGCGCGTAATCAACTGAATTACGGAGGTGGGATTCAGAGCGTCAACTTAGGATGTAATCAGTCTAATGTTATGAATGATTGGATTCACTAACCTGAAGTATTCACATGCCCGTCATTTTGATAATAAGGGTCTAGGCAACTTAAAACACGAAAGTTTACGTGGCCTACCANGAAGTATTCACATGCCCGTCATTTTGATAATAAGGGTCTAGGCAACTTAAAACACGAAAGTTTACGTGGCCTACCACAGCACTACTTGTGTGAAGAGTTTGGTGGAAATCGATTGAATTATCCCGGAAATATGGCAAAATATTACATTTTTNACAGCACTACTTGTGTGAAGAGTTTGGTGGAAATCGATTGAATTATCCCGGAAATATGGCAAAATATTACATTTTTCACAGGGCACTATTTTGCGGAAAGGCTGGCTAAAGAATATTTCTGCATGCATAATTGATGTTTCTAATTANATTTTTCACAGGGCACTATTTTGCGGAAAGGCTGGCTAAAGAATATTTCTGCATGCATAATTGATGTTTCTAATTAAATGCTGTTAACGTACAAAATTTGGTTGGATTTTGTTGAATGGTTTAATATAGTACAAAACATACTAATATAAATTTATTTATATTAATGACAAAAGTCTGTCGACCATAAAATAAGTTATTTAACTTAAATTACTGTAGCACTACTTGCGTGAAAATTTGGTAGGAATCGGTTGATTGGTCCTCTAAGTATAGCACAAAAACTCATTTTTTCATTTGACGGATCTTCATAAATGAATAACAAAAAAGGTTGTGTATTATCACATTCGACGATTGTCATAGATACTGCCAATATAAAAAAATTAAATTTTAATTGGTAACATAGCTTAGTGTTACGATAGCGTGAACATGCCTTAATTCGACGGTCTGCCTGAACACGCCATCACTCATGAGCAGCAATCAGGACAGCCGGTTGCCGCAATCGGGACTCGCATAGCCAAACCCCGGTAAGCAGGAATGCCCTCTACCGGCCAGGGAATCAGGCCAGGTTGCGTTATGCAATGCAGAGCAGCAGTAGGGGTCTGTCTCCATGTGACGCCGGCCGAGATGGACGTCACAAGAAGCCTGCTGTGCCGACCACCGTAACTCGTCATACTTCATCAGCCTCCAGATACTTCTCAAGGTGAGACAATTACATTATACTAACGTGGCTCTCAGTAAGGTAGTGGAAGTAGTTAAATTAACAATGCTCTCCCGACCTTATAGTATTTTATGTAGTTTCCAGATGTTTTATTATATAGCCATATAGTAACCTATTACTTCTTATATTTATTTACCCCGCATGATCAACCATTATGAGATTACCCCAACCTTAACAACAAGTACGGTTTGACCACAATATCAACAAAGTATAACAGTAGATATAGCACAATAAGCTAAAATGTTTTTTATAGCTGCAAATATGAATATAAGGGTTTTGCAACTTGAAACATATAAATTAACATAGCCTACCACACGACAACTTCGTCGCCAAATTTGGAACGAATCGGTTGATTGTTTCCCAAGATATGACATAAAAACCTTTTTTTTTTATGTGGGTCAATCTTACAAAATGGCGATGAAATGAAACTCTGCATAGACAAGTTTGATGGTTATAATAGCTGCTGCCAGCATACAAAGTTAAGTAGAAATTTGTTCCGTAGTTTCGTGAATAAAATATACTAAGCTAAAGTATTTCTGTGGGAGCCATTTTGAAAATAAGTGTCTGACTCAACGAAAACNTCGTGAATAAAATATACTAAGCTAAAGTATTTCTGTGGGAGCCATTTTGAAAATAAGTGTCTGACTCAACGAAAACATAGTAACTTTAATGGCCTGCTACTTGTTTGCCAAATTGGGTCATTCTATTTTAGTTTTTTTGGGGGTATTTGACATATAAATTTTAATATATCATATAATGCTGTCACAAAATGGTGGGAAAAAGGGTCTTTGTGTGGACATAGTTGCAAAATATACTGCCAGGATACAACGTTAAGTTGAAGTTAATTACATGGTTTGGACGATATAGCTTACTAAGCTAAAAGGCTACATGACCGCCATTTTGAAAAAAAAATGTTTCTGACATACTTAAAACACAATAGTTTACATCACCTGGCGCAGCATTATTTGTTTGTGAAATTTTGTAATAATCGTGACATTCTTTCCCGAGATATGAGATGAAAACTTTATTTATGTGGCGCTATCTTGCACAGTGGCTTACGAAAGTGGCTATTTCTTGACATATATTATGCTTGTAATATATACTGTCAGTATACAAAATTTGGTCTAAATTGGTCGAACGGTATGGTAGGTACATAAAATAAACCTAAAATATTTGTATGACCACCATTTATAAAATAGAGGCCTCATCAATTTAAATTGCATATGTTTACACGGCATACCATAGTATTACTTACGACACACACGCCAAGACACACACACAGACATACACAGACAGGAAAGTGACTTCATAAGCCTTTCTTTCCTTCGGAAAACAGGCTAAAAACAAAACAATGAACCAACTAACTTGAACGTTGCTTCAGCCAGGTAATGATGTGATAGCGTAAGAAACAAATGCAAAATTTCATTCTTATTCGCGTACAATAAAAAGAAACTGAATCGTAGGTGACAAAATTGTTTTAACTTTATGACTAGTAAGACGATAAAACGTGGAACTACTTCTCGTAGTTCACTGCCAACTTAACTGTGAGTTTTGCTGTCCTTGCTTACGTTAAAATATGTGCAGTTAAAAGCAAAGAATTTTTTCACATGTTGATTTTAAGAGTGCTCACTTGATCGTGAACCACCTACCTATACCATCTGCGAGACTATGCAGAAGACAGCTTAAATGAGTATGTAACAGTACCTCGTTCACATGACGTCAGCATGAACANCATCTGCGAGACTATGCAGAAGACAGCTTAAATGAGTATGTAACAGTACCTCGTTCACATGACGTCAGCATGAACAAGTCTTTTCTAGTGCAGACTAAATCTGACTGAGCTATTTGAGGAGCAATGTTGAAGTGTCTAGCAGTGGCGTGTGGTGAACTGTAGCAAGGTGAGCTGGCGTTAGCTGTATGCTGTACCCTGTTGCTTGCTAGTTTACACTTCCGCCATTACAACGTGGTTCGGCAGGTGACGCCACAGGACGCGTGCAATTGGTTCCTTGTTGCTCGCTTGTGAGTGGTCGGATTACTTTCAATTTCCCTAGGCTTCACTCNCAGGACGCGTGCAATTGGTTCCTTGTTGCTCGCTTGTGAGTGGTCGGATTACTTTCAATTTCCCTAGGCTTCACTCTAATTACTGGTTCCTGCTGCACGCACCGAGAATGTACAGCAGTGAGAAAACACCAGCTTTACTCGCGACACTTCACCACACGCCACTGGTCTCTAGCCAGAGTTAATAAAGAGCTAAATTAATGAGGCGCGTTTGACAAGGGGGCAGGTGGAGGGACACTTACGCGCCACAGAATAATAAGGCATTTTGTCATCTTTAAAAACAAAATAAAAATTGATTGCAATGATGTACAGAATAATATTCAGAGTATAAATAAATTATCTCTGAAGCCTAGGTTGACAAATAACTTTGACCAAAGAAACCCCGGTAAAGTACAGCAAGGATATGTACTTCAAACCAAAATAATGATTACGAAGTACTAAAAAACTGGTTTTACGGAATTCTGTATTTACCGAAAGGATCAAAATAATAATTACAATGTTATGAACAGCCGAGACGACCTCCGTACCTGAGTATTTAGGCTTCTCCGTTCCAGTTTAAAATCCCGACTAATGTAATGTATGTACTGTGTGTACCTTTTTGACATATAAGTTGAAGTTAGTTGTTAGTTTAGTATGTGAGTCATCACCCTGTTTAGTCTCCCGGCATTAAGTAGCGATACTGAAAAACAGTAATTGAAAAAATTCACTTAGTGGCAAAAAATTAACAAAAAAAATATGTTTATATTTAGACAAATGCACATATTCACATAAAGGAAGAGCGAGGTGTTGTACAATGAAGTTGATCCATGCCGTATTCTTATTCTTTTATATTTGATAGGTAATAGTGCGGTTTTTGTTTATCAGTTTTCTCTCTGTTTTATATGTTTTTAGTGTTTTGTCCTGTTTTGTTGTTAGCCTAAGCAATAGAAAGTGTATTTTCTATTGCTTCTATTGCTGTACCTTGATTTTTTTTCTCGAATTATGAGGTTCATAGTATTATAGAAACAGGGAGGTCAGGATTATATGCGTGGAATGGAAGTNCAGGACGCGTGCAATTGGTTCCTTGTTGCTCGCTTGTGAGTGGTCGGATTACTTTCAATTTCCCTAGGCTTCACTCCAATTACTGGTTCCTGCTGCACGCACCGAGAATGTACAGCAGTGAGAAAGCACCAGCTTTACTCGCAACACTTCACCACACGCCACTGGTCTCTAGCCAGAGTTAATAAAGAGCTAAATTAATGAGGCGCGTTTGACAAGGGGGCAGGTGGAGGGACACTTACGCGCCACAGAATAATAAGGCATTTTGTCATCTTTAAAAACAAAATAAAAATTGATTGCAATGATGTACAGAATAATATTCAGAGTATAAATAAATTATCTCTGAAGCCTAGGTTGACAAATAACTTTGACCAAAGAAACCCCGGTAAAGTACAGCAAGGATATGTACTTCAAACCAAAATAATGATTACGAAGTACTAAAAAACTGGTTTTACGGAATTCTGTATTTACCGAAAGGATCAAAATAATAATTACAATGTTATGAACAGCCGAGACGACCTCCGTACCTGAGTATTTAGGCTTCTCCGTTCCAGTTTAAAATCCCGACTACTGTAATGTATGTACTGTGTGTACCTTTTTGACATATAAGTTGAAGTTAGTTGTTAGTTTAGTATGTTAGTCATCACCCTGTTTAGTCTCCCGGCATTAAGTAGCGACACTGAAAAACAGTAATTGAAAAAATTCACTTAGTGGCAAAAAATTAACAAAAAAAATATGTTTATATTTAGACAAATGCACATATTCACATAAAGGAAGAGGGAGGTGTTGTACAATGAAGTTGATCCATGCCGTATTCTTATTCTTTTATATTTGATAGGTAATAGTGTGGTTTTTGTTTATCAGTTTTCTCTCTGTTTTATATGTTTTTAGTGTTTTGTCCTGTTTTGTTGTTAGCCTAAGCAATAGAAAGTGTATTTTCTATTGCTTCTATTGCTGTACCTTGATTTTTTTTTCTCGAATTATGAGGTTCATAGTATTATAGAAACAGGGAGGTCAGGATTATATGCGTGGAATGGAAGTTAACGCATCATCTCCTCCGCGCTGGTTGAAAACCTTGTAGCCATAAAACGGAATGCGAGAGCTCTGTCAGCCTGGTGGACGCACACGGTGGCCTGATCTGAACGCTCCTGTTGCTAACAGGGTTGGAGCGGGGTTTGCCAGCGGTGTAAGTGACGTGAGTGGCGTATCGCGGGGCAGCTCGCACCGGAACGACCCCGGCAATGGGGCGCTAATGGAGCGATTCCACCGGGCAATGGAGCTAGCGACAAGCCCAGCGCCTTCCTGCGCGCTCCGCCTTGCCTCTCCGGCTCCAACCACGGCCGCGATAGTGTCGCCCTGCCCCACCCCCCTCTGCCGCTACCAACGATTACTCAACGGGCCACTCTAGTAAGANCGGCCGCGATAGTGTCGCCCTGCCCCACCCCCCTCTGCCGCTACCAACGATTACTCAACGGGCCACTCTAGTAAGACATTTTAAGGCTGTAGTATACCAAAAAAATGAATTATTTTATAATCGTACCAAAAAATTTTCAACTTGGACACATTATATGCGGTGCCATTTTCCTCGAATAAACATAAATTACACTTTATATTTTTTGGATNCGGCCGCGATAGTGTCGCCCTGCCCCTCCCCCCTCTGCCGCTACCAACGATTACTCAACGGGCCACTCTAGTAAGATATTTTAAGGCTGTTGTATACCAAAAAAATGAATTATTTTATAATCGTACCAAAAATTTTTCAACTTGGACACATTATATGCGGTGCCATTTTCCTCGAATAAACATAAATTACACTTTATATTTTTTGGATNATTTTCAACTTGGACACATTATATGCGGTGCCATTTTCCTCGAATAAACATAAATTACACTTTATATTTTTTGGATAATTTTGATATAAAATCTCAAATTTTTCTGTTTTACAGCAACCATAATAACAAATACTAACTATCTTATAGAAATGAAAACAATTACAACGTAAACTAATGCCATGGGCTACCACTAGACATATGTAATCACCAAATAACAATTCATGCCTTTATAAAGTATAAAAAATATGTAAAAAAATGTATATAGATAATTTTTCTTCATATTGTTACCAGACGCCTGAGGGGTGTATCCGAGTTCGTGAGAGATGAAGGTCTTAATAATAATAATAAAAGAGCAAAATTTGATTTTAATTTATTCACACAGTTATTATTTAGAGCATTAATCTATATNTTAATAATAATAATAAAAGAGCAAAATTTGATTTTAATTTATTCACACAGTTATTATTTAGAGCATTAATCTATATATCTCTCTCTCTCTACTATTACTCTTTACTTTCCAATGATAGCAGTATTTATTCTCTATCTCAACTCTAATTNCTATATCTCTCTCTCTCTACTATTACTCTTTACTTTCCAATGATAGCAGTATTTATTCTCTATCTCAACTCTAATTAAACTCCTTCTCTATATCTCTCTCTGGTTATAGTAAATTAACTCACATTCATCACTAACACATGCTCAGTCAGTCTGTTGCAATCATTTGAAATGTCTTTCACTCACGCATCCGGTCCAATAGTTCAGCCTGCCAGTCGCACTCTTCACACCGTGTTGTGCCGAAGTGAGTAACTCGGTAACCTGCCGTGAGTTAAGCTAGCAATTTTGCGAGATGGTAATATTATTAATGGCTTCTCTTAGTATGTGTAATTTCCTGTCAGATTGGAGAGAGGCGTTATTCGTAGATTCTATTATGGAATGGATGCCCTCGGTTTTATGAAGTGTTGACATCTTAAGTGTGTTGATCGTTGACAGTAAGACTTTGTCATTGAACAGTAGTTGGTCGAAATGCTTATGATAAATAGTATTGCAACACCATTCTAGTGCATCGCCGAGGAATTGTAAGCCTCGTATACTACGACGTGGTACAGTAATGTCATTGTTGAATTCCGTAAGGAGATGTGTCCGCAACTCAGTTAGGGTGTTTAAAATAAACTGTGCGTTTTTACATAAGTACGGGATGTCAAGTGCACAAATCTGCTGGGTCCATATTTCCGGGTTACGCGATAGTTGGGGAACTTGGAGAGGTATTTGGTAAATCAAGGGTATAGATTCTTCATATATGACTTTCGCCTTAATGGGCTTCCATTACACGCCAATGCGTATTCGGTAAGGGATGTTGGGTAGAGAGGACGGAATAATATGTAGGAGAAATAATACGACCTTCAGCATAATTTTATGTTGGAGGATTTACCTGTAACAAATAATTTACGAGTACCTTTTCATTGTATAAATGTGTACAGTTGTAGTGAATATGTGAGTATGTAAGGTATGGTGTGCCTGTGTTATGAGGAGGGGAAAGGAGATAGTGAAATGGTCCGTCGACGATTTGGGGGTTTCATTTATCTGTCATTTCCTGTTTCAATGGAGGGAGTAAGTGTGCGTTGTCGTAAGTACGCTGGGTTCAACTGTCTGGTATTTACTATGTCTACAATACGTTTGTTTACCTCTGTGTAGTTTTGATATAAGTACTGTGTTGGGGCCTAAGGTTTTAATTATTTTGAAGGGTTCAATGTATTTAAAATGAATGGCTTTATTCCTAGTTGGCATACGAAGTCAGACGAGTTGGTTAGGTTTGTAAGACTTTTGTATATATTTCCTATCAAAATTGCTTTTTTGCCTTATTTGACCATTTCTAATATTTTCTCTCGATTTTTGGCGGACTTGACTTAGTCTTTGTAACCAGTCGGGGGTGTGGATATGCTGTTTGTTTGGTACTACTTCAATAAGCTGTGTGGCGTTTACCCCGTGTATTAGGTAAAATGAGGAGAATTTTGATGGCGTGTTATCAGTTGTATTGTAGTTGAACATTATGAGATCTATATATTTATTCCATTACCTTGGCGATTCATGAGCATACGTGGTTAAATGTTGACCATTTATTTTATTCATAGCTTTAGTTAATCCATTGGTTTGTGGACTATACGATGTAGTTCTTAGTCTTTTGATTTGTTAATCTGAAAGAAGTTTAGTGATCATTTCATTACTGAAGGAAGTTCACCTGTCGGTCAGGATGTATTTGGGACAATCAAATCTAAGTATGACTGTTTTTTATAAATTCTGCAGAGGTTTGTGCGTCTACATTTTTGAACGACTACGTACCTGGTAGCAAATTACGTCATTAAATGAACATACTTATTTCTTGATTCTGTTTCTGGTAGTAGTCCCTTGGCATTGAGCGACCACATTTTTAATATTAACGGGGGATTAATTGTTTGTAATTGGCCTTATTGTTTGACATTGACTGGTTTTGTCTTCTGGCAAATTTCACATGTTTTGACGTAGTTTTTATTATCCGTGTCCATTGTTTCCCCAAAGTAGGCTTCCTTAATTGTTTGTAGTATTTTAAGTTTTCCGAAATGTCATCCACTTACAATGCATCTCGGTGTGCTGTTATTATTTCGTGTACATAGTACTTAGGTACGACCGTTAGGTGTTTTTTGCCTGCAGGGGTGTGTATTTTATAATAAACCTCGCCATTTGCAGTTATCCCATAACGTCGTGCCTTCTTTCTGTCAATGGGAGAANTTCACATGTTTTGACGTAGTTTTTATTATCCGTGTCCATTGTTTCCCCAAAGTAGGCTTCCTTAATTGTTTGTAGTGTTTTAAGTTTTCCGAAATGTCATCCACTTACAATGCATCTCGGTGTGCTGTTATTATTTCGTGTACATAGTACTTAGGTACGACCGTTAGGTGTTTTTTGCCTGCAGGTGTGTGTATTTTATAATAAACCTCGCCATTTGCAGTTATCCCATAACGTCGTGCCTTCTTTCTGTCAATGGGAGAANTGTGTGTATTTTATAATAAACCTCGCCATTTGCAGTTATCCCATAACGTCGTGCCTTCTTTCTGTCAATGGGAGAAGCTTTGTGTGGTTCTGTGAGAGCTAATTTAGTTTTTTGAACATTTGCGTCGTTGGAATATTCCCCTTGGAATGTGGATGTGTTAGAAGGTACGTGTTGTAGTGGAAATAGAAATAATTCCTTATCAGCTTCAATTTCCTGGTCATCTGGTAGTTTTTGCAGTACTGGTTAGTAAATAGTGTGTTGGTCTTTTTGTTGAACAAGCATTGTTATTGTTGATAGCGGTTCATTGACTGAGATTAAAATTTCTCGTTTTACATTACTGGGGATAATTTTAATATTAATGTGATAATAATTTGCTATGGAAAATTAACCTATGTGGTATGTGCTCGATCGCCGGTGCTCATTGTTTTGTTTTTTTGTTCTGCTTCGAGTAGTGTCGTTATCTGTTAACAGTTGTGAATATGCATTCAATTTGTTACAGATATGTTTAGAAATGCTTGTGCGCATTTCGTCTGATTTTTGTGGCTTATATAAAATTAGGGCTGCTGCCTCCTCGTACAAAATATTTTTTTGTGTGCTAGAAACTGGTATAGTGGGATATAATTTGTCTTGTATAGATATTGCTGTTTGAATATTCGTGTTGTGTTCGGGTAGGCGGGAAAGAGTATCTGCAATAATGTTGTTTTTACATTTTATTATTTTTTTGTTTCACATTCGAAATCAGATAGTGCAGTTGCAAATTTTTGAATATGTGTGTTGAGCTCAGCCATGGAATGGAGACCTTTCTATAGCACTCCAATTTTGTTCGTTTTGCGCTAATTTTCGAGATGCATAGACTATATAATATATATTGTTCCGATAGGGTCTTGTTGAAGCAGGGCTCCTCCGATCGCTGTGTTTGATGCACCGCACACCATAATTGTTTCCCTGTCGTCTCTGAACGGTGCTAATGTAGGAGCTGTTGTAATGCCATATTTTAATTTTTGAAACTCTGTTTGCTGTGGAGTTTCCCAGGTTAATTGTCTGTTATTTTTTGTGATTTATGTAAGAGATTATGCAATTCCTGAGTACGTTTTAATGAATTGACGCAAGTAAGACGCGAGTCCAAGGAATGAGCGTAATTGTTTTAATGTATCGAGTGGCGGCATCTCTGAAATTTCTTGTGGTTTCCCCAGATCAGGAAATAAGCCTCGTGGTGTGAATTTGTGCCCTAAGATGGTTAGTTCTTGTTTAGCAAATTAAAATTTCTTTGGATTTAGTTTAACTTTAAACTCTATCATTCTTTGAAAAAAAATTTCAAGATTTTTAATGTGCTCCTCAAAAGTATCGCCTAACACAAAAATGTCGCCTGCTTAGCAAACTACAGTGTTCCAACGTAGGCCTCCTACAAGGATGTCTACAGAATTTTGAAAAATTCTTGTTCTGGACATTCCTATCAACATGCGGCAATACTGGAATAATCCTATTTGGTCTATAATGTAGGCTAGTTTATGTCTATTTTCCTTTTTGACCGGAATTGCATAGAATCCGCTGAACATATCAAGACTGGTAATATATTTTGTGTTTTTAATGACTTGAAATATACCGTCTGTTGGGAGTAGTAGGTAATTTTCCTGTTTAATATATACGTTCAAAGCATGTAAGTCACTAAGAAAACAAATACTGCCATATTTCTTGAGTACAAGGCAATGAGCTGCATATTAACTTGTGGAAGGCTCAATTTATTTGCGTCTAACATTTGTTGAATTTGTTCCTTTATAGCCTCGCGTCTTTTTGGAGCAAGACTGTGCGGTTTGCGATGTATTGGTTTATCTGTAGTAAGTTCAATATTTATTTCTTATTTTTCCGTTTCTGAGAGATCTGTTAATTTATATGTAATTCTATCCTCATATTGTTTCAGTAGCTTTAAAAATTTTAATTTCTGTTCTGGTGGTAAAGCTGGATTAATATTTTTCATAGGTAAATCTTGTTCTTCTGTTTTAAAATTTACTAGTTTCTGNGTTCTGGTGGTAAAGCTGGATTAATATTTTTCATAGGTAAATCTTGTTCTTCTGTTTTAAAATTTACTAGTTTCTGAATTACTTGAAGTGCGTAATTATTGTGTAGGGGGTCTAATCGTCTATAAGGGGTACAGTGATAATTTGGTCGTGTTTATATCTAAGTATGGCAATGTTAACATGTAATCGCGGTATTAGCTGATGACGATGCATGAAATCGCACACTAATATGATGACAGTTCGTAAATTTTCTATGACTAGGAAGTCGTGTTTTAATGTGTATCCTGAAATTCGAAATATCATTGTCGTGTAAAATTTTGGGGAGGGTAATTCTTCAGTTGCTGTCATAAGATTTATATTGTCTTCTATAGGTTTCAATTTCTGTTTGTGTACCATTGTTTCCGCTATGCATTATTTACAACATCCGTATCTAGAAGTGCAAGACATTGTTTATTTCTTTTAACAGGGATTTTCTGTGTAGACAATATTTCATCTGTGAGTGCCATAATATTGATGCTATCCACATTTTTTTCTGCAAAGGACTTCTTACTAATNTAGACAATATTTCATCTGTGAGTGCCATAATATTGATGCTATCCACATTTTTTTCTGCAAAGGACTTCTTACTAATATGTTTTAATTTAGATTTTATATCTCGTTTGTTTTATATTGTGATTCGTGTGTCTGATTTTATGTCGCTAAAGTTTTCCATTTCTGTTGCATCCCTTCTCTTGAAGTCTTATGTTACAGGTTTCCTTTTTAATTTTTTGAAGCGTTCTAGAATANTAGACAATATTTCATCTGTGAGTGCCATAATATTGATGCTATCCACATTTTTTTCTGCAAAGGACTTCTTACTAATCTGTTTTAATTTAGATTTTATATCTCGTTTGTTTTATATTGTGATTCGTGTGTCTGATGTTATGTCGCTAAAGTTTTCAATTTCTGTTGCATCCCTTCTCTTGAAGTCTTATGTTACAGGTTTCCTTTTTAATTTTTTGAAGCGTTCTAGAATATTAGTGTGCCATGTAATATTGTTGCTGGGAACATGGGGCAGTTTTTGGCATGATGACCTTCATAGAAAAACAGTGTGTATGTGATAGCAAAATAAATTAAATTAGGATGTAAATCCCAATTTGCAGTCATATCTTTGTTGTTGTGTAGTGAAACATTACAGTTTTCAATTGAAGTATTTTCCTATTGTACTCCTTGTCGTTGAAGATTTTGTTTGTTTTCCCTATATGCCTCTTCAACAGCTGTTATATTTGTCATGTAAATTGTCTATTTTTGACTATTTTTATTTTGACACCTATTTACATGCTCTCCGGTGTATTATATTTTGTGTTTAATATTATAGTTGTGGTAATGAGATTTGTTGCTTGTAGTATACGAGTGGTTTTTCTTAACTATTGGTAAACTTTCTTGTGCATATACTATTGAATATGTGTTCTGATTGGACCTACAGTTTCTGGCCACTATGTTTGCTTACATAGGACGGTAGCCTCCATTTATTTCAAACTTGCATTACCGGGGTGTATGGATGTTTCTACACCCTGTAAAACATATTTTTTTAATATGTTGAATTTTTGAATTGTGGGTAGGNACCGGGGTGTATGGATGTTTCTACACCCTGTAAAACATATTTTTTTAATATGTTGAATTTTTGAATTGTGGGTAGGTTGGGGGGGGGTGGATACTGTGGATGTGTTGTTCCATGTACTAGTGTCATATAAGTGTTGTGAAATGGAAATGGTGGTACATAAAATAAGGATGGTTTGCTTCTTTCAGCGTTGTGTATATTTATTGGCCTAAAACATTGTCCTTGCCATGTCATGTAACAGTAATAGTGGCATGTGTTCTGAGAGTAAATACTTTGTTTTGGTAGTGTATAGTTTATTTGATCTTTACGCTTATTTTAGTGGCGATGTTGAAATACGATTTTATTGCTCTGTGATTTTGTGTTATCTGTCTGACTTTTGGTTTCCTTCAGCGTCAGTTTGTTGATTTCCTCCTTAATTGCTTGCATCTCTTTATGTATATCAGGGGAGATGGTTGTTGTCTTGTTTTATACATTGTGTTTGTATTTAAAAAGTCCTGATTCAGTCTGTTTTATATTGTTTTGCGTGGCTACTAATGATGGGTTATTCATAAAAATGAGTTTATCCACAACCGATAGCAAGAGAGAATTCCACAGCATCTCTAATATTACCTCCTCTGGCATGGTTGGTTTTTTTGCTGAACTAAATATAATATTTCTTGAGCGTGTAATATTGCCGATTCACCCGGTTCTTGCCTTTCTGAGTAGAGCTGTTTTTGTACTGTATTATATTTGCATATGTTGCAAAAACTTGTGTCATCTGCTGCACAATATAATTCCACGTAAGTTTTTGTTGAGCTGTTGCAATTATGTCGCGATGTACTCTTTTTACTGGTCCCCCTAAATGGAACTGTAACCTTTTTATTTTACTATTTTCATTCCAATCATTAATTTCGCTACACTTTTCAGATTTTTCAAAAAATTCTACTTCATCCTGCTTTGAACTCCATGAAAAGTTTCTATATTTACTGGCTGTTGCAACACAACATGAACGGGTTGTGGAGTTGCCATTATTTCCGTATTGTTTTTGCGGTTACGTTGGGTAGGATTTCCACTAGGGTGTGATTATGTGTGTGTGCTATCTTCTGAACGGGTAGTATATAAATTCTGATAAGTGTTTTTAATTCTCTGAGAGCGTGGTTCTAGATATCCATGTTCGTCTTCGTGTACTGTAGGCTGAAATGTTGATATGAACAGTAGATTTTGTNAGAGCGTGGTTCTAGATATCCATGTTCGTCTTCGTGTACTGTAGGCTGAAATGTTGATATGAACAGTAGATTTTGTGAATACACTCTGGTTAGAGGCCTGTTTTTGTGTGTGTTTTCGGTCAATTCTTCATTGACGGTGCTCTGGTTATTTAACTGTTAAGATAACTCTGTGCTCGTATTGTGTTGTGCGTGTCCCGGACTGGCAGATCGAAGGTCAATGAAGTTTTTAAATGTTCCAGTTAAATCGTGTTCTCCCTCCATTGAACTGAGACATATGTAATGATTTATTTAATTATTTTAAAACATTTTAAGCGTGTACTCTCTACTTATAATGCGTGTATGAGTTATAAGTGGGGTAAAGTGTTTGAATATAAAAATGATAACGACAAAGCACTGCTGATTACTGCTAATTCCTATGAAACTACTATTTAAAAATAAGCAAAGCCCCAATGATGTGGGTATTAAGAACGCAGTGTTAGTGAAGATGATAATGCTGGGAATGGCATGCGTTACGGGTGGGTGGGGAATTTATTTAAAGGGGGGAGGAGGTGTATGTTAGAGTACTGATGCAAGGCGAGAGGGTCGGGAGGAAGGAACCAAACCTCCACCAATGTTATACTTCTTTAAGGGGAGTATAGTTCACGCAGCTCATGAAGGGAAGTCGAGGAACATTTAATTAAGCAAAATTAATTAATTCAGGAGGATCTTTACTGATCCAACTTACAATAATTACAACGTGATGTGGTTGGTGGGGTTAGTGATCGAGGTAGGTGCGAAGGACAATCAGTTAAGGGAGGCCAAGGGTATAAGGGGCTCCGGGCTCGCTCTCTCACCCTAGCGTAAGACACTTGCCCCCAATCACCGCTCGGAGACGCCGTTCAGGGAGGACCGACGCCGACTGGCACACCGGCCCTTAGCCGCCGTGTCCACCACACTTCTCGTTCACGCCCACCTTCTCCGATATCTTTGATTCCTATTTGTTCTCCCTTGTAGCCTGGGCGAAGTTACTGCCGTTAGATGTTGATGAAATTGCCGCAACCCCTCTGCGTCAGCCAGACCCAGATATTCCACGTACTTCTGCAGATTCCTGCATTTTAAGTCGTTGCGTTACAGTCCCCGTTGTTTGTGGAGATTGTTTTAATAACAGTCGTTGGCCGCATTCCTGCCTTACCCGACCTCGCTTCTTGAGCTGTAATCGTAACAATACTTTTTTGAGTTGTGCCTAAATTTAAATCACTTTACTTTTATGTTGCATACTTCCACATTATAATTACCAGACAAATATTTTATGACTACTTTCCTATTTTATATTTTGTAACCAAGCATTTTTCGAGACAGAAATTCATGTGCAAACACCGTAAAATTGGTTTATCAATACAATGGCAAATGGAATGGCTGACGACATCACGTATGTAAACAATACAGCTGCAACTTGGCCCACTAGCTGATGGAGTAGGGATACATAAGCGAAACCACTTTCATCAAACAGTCAAAATCTTACCTTCATAGCTGTAATGGAGTCTGTAAACGTAATTAAAGGTGCCCTAATTATTTAATAATATTTAAACCACATTCGAGAATACGGATATAACTGAAACCATACAAACTTAAAATAAATTTGTTAAGTGGTCCCTTATGCCATGCCAAGCTTCGATTTTTATTGCCTGATTAGTGACGTGTGGTAAACTGTTGCAAGGTAAGCTGGCGTTAACTTTGTGCTCTACCTTGTTGCTTGCTAGTTTGCATTTACACCACTAATACGTGGATCGACAGCTGACGCCACAGGACGCGTGTAATGGGTCCTTTGCTGCTCGCTTGTGAGTAGTCGGAATGCATTCAGTTTCCCTATACACTCAGAAATTGTTTGCAAATGTACCCCTTTGTAGGCTCTCTTTAGAAAAAATAATCGTACCCGTATCTTAACGCATTCTGTAACTATAAAGTTTTCTTCTACAAGAATTATGCAATTTCATGTCATTTCATAAAACTCGATAAATTTTGTAAATGTTGAACCGTTTCAGCTACTTTACTCCCCTTATGCCAAGATCTTCCATTTTTTAACGTTTTTTAAGGCAGAATTATCAGAAAGTTGGAATAGAAGACATTATAGGACCGGCAACAGATTAACTGAAATGTACGGCGGTCTCAAACTTTTTTCTGACACTGTAAAGTACAGATTCCACCTAAACATACCGGGTTATTTTTAACTACACCAACAACGCTTCGTATGTTGTGAGTGATGACAAGCCGATCATTTTTCAAGAGGGGGGCTTATGTCCGGAAAAGCATTGTTTGGGCGCTGTGTGTGGTGTGTTCAATGGCCACCACGGTCACCAGATCTGTCACTTCTGGACTACTTTATTTGCAGTAATATGAAGAGTGTGGTGTATGAGACTCCGTGTTCCATCAGATAATGACCTTGTACGAATCCACGCGGTGACTGAACTATGGTCGGTCTCATAAGTTGGCGAGATTTTGACAGTCAGTGGGTGGCAACTTGATGTATACGTAACAAACAACGTGCCATTTACAAAATCCTGTATCAGCTGATGCATGAACGAATGAAAATTAACTATTCTGACTGCACTGCCGACGCACATCAAACAAGCAGAAAATACACGGAAAGGAAAGCGTTCCTAGATGAGTTAATATGTTTTATTTTACGTGTTCACAAACCAGCTGTTATTAGTGTTACAAACTAAACTTCGAGCTAAAGTAGTAGTTTATGTGTGTTCAAAATGAAACGGGCATTAAAACGGCCCGTATTCAAATGAAATGTAACTTCAAATATTGGAAGATATATTTATGTCATACTGCCACTCTCCACACCTTCCATGCATGATTGATATTAATTCCAAAAGCCTAAAGAAATATCGGAGGGTATAGTTAAATAATTTTTTTTAATAATTTGACGAAATATATTTCAAACTCTTGTCGTTTTGAGCCAATAAAAGGAGAAAAGTGAACTTTTATAAAGACGGAATCAAGAGGCAGGTCAGAGTGCTGCTACTTGTTGAGGTAGTTGACAAAGTCCTACTACGCCATCTGTTACAACACGCCCTTCCACGCTATCTGTCAGCCAGATCCCGAATTACAACCAATTCTCCCGCTAACCCAAACTTTGGTTGTTTTCTTGTTGTTACTATTCTGTATTAATGAAACGAATAAAATGTGTTGCGCGTGAATAGTTTTGACGAATTCTTACATTATTCCACGCCACATATTTCTAACCCAAGCTGCTTAGTATCAGTAATAGCATAATAACTGCTTTGCAAAAGTCGTTGACAAGTTTTTTGTTGGCGAATGAAAAGTGCGTTGTCAAGCAAGTTTCCCGTATTACTTTTATTTCCAGTCTTAAAATATTAGCTGTAACGTCCAAAGTGTGATAAGAACTGCAATTACCGTCTCGCTAATATTAACCCAAATTCGTTGTCTGTAATAAATAAAAAAATTGGTAACAAATATTTCATTTTTTTGCAAGGTTTTCTGTTTTACTTTTAAAACTTGCAAATTTTTTAGACAAATGTGAGTCTATAAATACCTTAAAATTAGTTTAGCATTACAATGGAAAGTGGATTAGCTGACAGCGTGTTAATAAAATAAATATGCAGCCGCGACTTGACGCACCAGCTGATGGCGAAAGAATACATAGATGAAAAGTAAACATTTGCGCTACTTTCGTTGAACTGTCAAAATCTCGCCAACTTATATGAGACAGACTTTACTGAGCTCACAACTACTTGTGCGTCGAAAGAGACATTATGAAACACGCAGATTATTTATAAAAATTACATAACATTTTCATTATGTGAACTTTTAATAAATTAAAATGTATTCATCTGTAATCATCCGATAGTGCTTTTACAATGCCGTGTTAATTCCACTTCCCACATACTGTGCATACAATTAACATTACTCATAGAGCACATTAGGATAACAAAGATACCATGTAATTACTTAAGCGCAGGGATTTACTGCTATGTTGTGGCTTTCGTGGTAGCACGAACATTTCAAAATTATTGAGTCGTTGAACGTAATCTAAGAGAGTGCTATCACTAAACCAAACCATTTACTGGTGTCGTAAAATACTATGAAGTGTGCTACTGCCATTTGCATGAAAACTTTTGAGCACTGAATTGATGCAAAATGTTTACGTAACCAGAAACCCCACTACTACAGCGCTAACCTTATAATGTTGAAAATTGAAAGCAGTTGATGGATGTAACAATTATATAACCTTTNCCCCACTACTACAGCGCTAACCTTATAATGTTGAAAATTGAAAGCAGTTGATGGATGTAACAATTATATAACCTTTGTTCAGAAGCAAACTGTCACAAGAAAGTCCAACACATATATTTGTCTCCGAAAATACTAAATAAGTAAAAAGCAATAATTCTCATTGAATCAATACTCTCTACTCAGACAACCCTAGAGCAGCCATGCTGGTGCCAAACCACAAAAAAAAATCAAGGAATTTGACCATTTTAAGTACAAAATAAGAGCCCTTTTGAGAGCCTCTATTGAAATTCCTTTACCTAATAATAAAATTATTACATTAAAATAGGAAATTAATCCCGCTGGGATTAAAACGAGCTTCGTCGCCTCCAGCACTAGATGCAGAATTCATTGGACATTTACACCGAGAGCAAAAACACTCTCTGCACACATCAGTATCAGATTACGGTGGTCAGGAAACACCCGAGACTTTTCTCTAGGACCAGCAATGTCTCAGTCAAGCTGCTGCCATTCCTCTAGAGAAGTCTAACAGGAATACCAACCGCTAGCGGAGGCTCCGTCCAACGCACTGACCACTGCCATCGATGGACAAACTTCCTCTTCGCCAGTAGCTTGCTTGCTCCCTTCAGCAGCGCCGGAGCACCGCGGCTCACTGAAGTGCAGTTGCCAAATCCGTACACTCCGGTAGACAGGAAACTTGGCAGTTCTCAAGCCGTTAAACTGCGCGGCATCTGTGACCGCTTTCACGACACCAAATCAGGTTTGACCCAAAAAGCACNACCGCTTTCACGACACCAAATCAGGTTTGACCCAAAAAGCACGTTGAAAAAGATACTTGGCGCTGAACCATAACTGTTCGCCACAATATACTCTAACCAGGACAAACTTTGCATTTTCTTGCGTGGTTTAAAATTCCCGGGTGCCTTATTTCAGCTTTGAAAACATAAAAAAGCCGGAAAAAAATCTGTGGCTTTTGCAGTGTTTTAATGACACGCATAACTTTAATTCCAGAGGCGCAGAAATATAAATAATTATTTTTCTTTTTATACTACAAGACTGACCGCGATATGAAAGTAACAGGTCAGAACTGGGTAGGTAAATATTAACGAAATGCGCCTAAATTTAAATGGAATGAGGATGGAAAGCCATTTAAATTACAAAACCGTTCCAAAAAATGTTCATTAGCATCGGGTTTCGGTACTAGAATGACGCGCACACACTGCGTAACGAAACGCCTACACCACTCAAAATTTCAGAAGAGTAACTCAGTTGCTACAAAAGCTTCATAGCGAACCAGATATCCTGAGATGTAAAGAATGTTTTCAACCCCCGTTTTTGTATTAAGGCTCCCGCCTACATGGCGCTTGAACTACGTTGCGGTGTGTTTCAATTACACGTTTTTCAACGAAACTATTAAAAAAAGCGTCGAATGTGGCCATATACGATAATAACACGCTGTTGAGTGCTTTCAAGACGTCACGCACATTAGAAACACCATTTCATAGTACTCCAAAAAGGCTAAAAACGGCTTTTCAAAACGCTGTATCTCAGAATATACGTGTCGGATACATTCAAAACTACTCAAGGGCCCTGCATTGAACCTCCCTTCAGACTTTCCATCAATAAAATAACAGTGTCACCGCTGAAAGTTCCATAAGTGCACGCAGTGCGACGAGAACACTGCACGCCAGTTCAGAGCCTTGCGCTTAGAGACGATGGCACACTTGATGCGCGTGGCAGTCTCCACCTTATCGCTCCCGCGCTTCTCGGTCTCAAACGCGGAAAATAGCTCCAGGTAGGTGGGAGCCTTAAGGGCACGTTTCATACACAAAAAATCGTCGCTTTGTATAATTATTATTCTGTTTTTACGGCATGGTTGAGGTCCTCGTAGTGAATTCCCCCACTACTCCGCAGGTCTGTATATCAGCCAGGGCCACGCCGCGAAGAGGTTAGCACCCGCCCCCTCTCTACTAGCACTTTTTCCAATCATAATAAAGAGCATGATTCCTATCCTCTGTCTCCTGTAGCATTTTCTGTTAAACATGATAATGCATGAAACAATTTTTTAATTCTTTCCTGTCGAAAGGGTTTTTACGGTGACTATGCCGGTTTTTTCCTCTCTCTTCTAATTATAGTTTAGCTATAAGTACACTTAGGGAGGTTGTCATGGCCACAATCTGGCCATGGCAGCCCAATGCCTCTTTGCCATGACGCATGTCTCCTTGCATGATACTCCCTTCCTTGTAGGCGTATGGGGCTTAGCCCTGAGACGCACTTAACTCCCGTCCCTACCGCGGGCTCACATAACACTTAGTTTTAGAGTAGTTAGTAGAAAAAAAAGAGGTTAGTTGTGAGAAAGCAGTGAGAGGAGTAGGTCGTGCCGCTCTCTTCCCTGACTCAGTCAAACGATACGCGAGTGGCTGCCAGCCTCCCTCGCTCCACCCTGACACGTCAAGCAGGGTGCGCGCTCACAGTGTTGCCAGACTGCGTGCCGACTGCGCTCACGTACGACCGATGACACGCCACAGCGACTCCTCTCACATTTCCACACCTAGTCGCTACCATTGTGCTATAGCAGTGGACAAACTACATACCCAATTTAGGAGGGGCAAGCCTTTTGGCGCCCTCTTACAGATAAGTGAAAAAAAAATGGGGAAGCAAGGCTTTANACCCAATTTAGGAGGGGCAAGCCTTTTGGCGCCCTCTTACAGATAAGTGAAAAAAAAATGGGGAAGCAAGGCTTTAGGCTATTTTTGCTAACTTACAAATGTCATTTTGTTACGATTGGTGCCTAAATTACATTATGTAAGATAAAAAATGTAGCTATAATCTAGACGCGCAGACGCTATGTATCAGAAACACATTACAACAATTTTTCAGCTATATTCATGACATAAACTTAATGTAAAATGACGATTCAGGTCACGTATTAAATTGCGAACATCAATACGAGGTCAAATGGGAGATTTTACTCATCATTCTAGCCCATTTCAGTGAACAAAGATGTTTCTGCGCCCATTTAACATATTTCTGGTGCCCTTTATCAAAAGTTAGGAGGGGGCAATGTACACGCTGCAACCCCCTTCCCCCCTAGTTGTTTCGCCGCTATAACTGGAAGTACAGTTAGATATGAAGTTTTTTCTACCTATGTAAGAACTTTGATGTGCAATGTACACGAATAAACTTATTCTAGCTGAAACATGAACATTTATGTTGCTAGATTCCTGCCAATATTATAAATTTTGGTGATGAAATAAATAGAAACACGTGTTACGTAATCTTCAATTTGTTGCTGGCGGCGCGGCAGTAGCAGATAACCGTTGATTATAATGCAGGAGGCAAAGATAACGATTGATGAATGTAAGCAAGGCGTGCATTTATACTTTGAAATATATGTTTGTAAAACGGAAGGAAGTAATAAGAGACGTACCGGATCCTAACGACAATAATAAATTGAAGATACCGAGAGCACTTTGTCTGCCGGCATCGTAGTACATGCAGATTAGTAAAGATATAACCATTCAAGCTGTCCATTAAAGGTGCATTAATTAAGAAAAAAATCACCTCAAAAAGATTTTAAATCAAGCAAAAAAGTAAAATGAAAAAAATACTAAACTTCATGTGTACAAACGTGCGCAATAAGTTTCCTAGATTACTTGTGGAATTTTCTATGATTTTCCAAAAAAAAAAAAACATATTTTGACTACAGCTAATTTTGGCTCGCTTTGAGTGAGTGTTTTCGTGTCTTCTTATGAGTTTCCGATGATGATATAGCTCTGCAATGGCGCATGTCCATAATAATAATCTCTCATTCAATTATCTGCCATCAATGCATGGCTCTTTCAAAGAACACATAGTAAAGTTTTTTTAATAACAAAACTCATACTTAGCGAGAAGCATTGCTGTACGAAGCGCCAAGATTTGTTTATGTGTGAGTAAAACGCACGTGATCATATTCTGAACTAACGGAGGCACTACTGTGGATATTATATTTCTTATTAAGAAATAATTTATTGGTTTTCTGGAATAAAATTGAAACGCACATCACGTCATTTTCCATTTATTGCCAGAAGGTGTAAAGTGCACAGAGCATAGAGAACTTCTGGAGCGCGAGTCTCCATTTTTGTGCGTCAGTGTGATTTCAGTTTAGGTACCTCGTTCACTGCTAGTAGCAAACTTAGTGATACCCTTGAAAGACAGGTGCTAATTATAACTAATGTGAACTTGGTCACAGGCGGTCAACAGTATGCTAGTGCACTAGTTAAACAGGGCCTAGGCCAACGCTAAAATATGAAAGTATTATGCCTTTGACATGAAGTAAAATGCGAAAATGGAATATACGGTGGTAAGAAAAGTAATAAAAGCAAATATCTGAACTTCTAATAGGTTATTTAGAGAGCATAAGTAAATAACACGAGCCATGCTTATCCCCACCGAAAGAAAACATGGATGGTTTTTTATTACTTGTCTGTCAACACTGTGATATATACACAATATTCTACATACCAATCCCAAAAAAGTGTCAGCCATCTAACCAAACTTTGGAAGCTGTAAATTTATTGTTGCGATCTGGGTTTGATCCCTGGTAGGTATTTTCCCATTTACCGTAAGTAGGAAATGTGAACGTTACAGGTGGTCAGTGGTTTTCTCATGGAATTCCCGTTCACTCCCTCTTTCATACCACCTTTTCCCCATCCTAGGGCTTCATTTCATAGAAGATGGGTGCATACGGATGCCAACTCGAAAGCCCGTCACTCGGTGGGTGTCACCATCTCTTTTACTTATTAGCATATATAAAACAAATTCTTAAACTCATCCCTTATCCATGTAAGGTTGGGATAGATTAAAGAACCCACTCGAAAGTGATTTCGATATTTTAGAATCCTGCTTGTAAACAAGAGCATTTGTCTAGTACGCGCTACTACCAACCAATATGTTATTTCGTGCTTCGATGTATTTATTTTGGNGTAAACAAGAGCATTTGTCTAGTACGCGCTACTACCAACCAATATGTTATTTCGTGCTTCGATGTATTTATTTTGGAACAGCGAGGTATGCGTATGTTATTATCGGCAATTCTTAAGTGTTACACATTTACATGTTCAGTCCACTATTGTCTTTGTAAATTATATAAATGAACTACAATAAATTTTTTTAAAATTTGAAATTCAAATGCTTATGTTTTTATGTAATGACAGGTTTGCCATTCATTTTCATGTTATGAATCGCTATCCGGNATTGAAATTCAAATGCTTATGTTTTTATGTAATGACAGGTTTGCCATTCATTTTCATGTTATGAATCGCTATCCGGATGTGTTATTATTTAGTGCCGCACTGTCTATTTTTGTTTCCAGCATGAGATGAAATCTGCAAGAAATGTAGGTTGTGAAAGTACGCATTAAAAACGTCACCCGTTATTTTAATCGACATATATTTTTTAAGTGTTACGTTATTATGGAATTTTATTTTGACGCGTAACTCATATTGTAAGTAGAAGCATCGCTGACCCCCCCNTAAGCCGGCCCAGAGGACTGATAGGTAGTTTACACGTGTCAAGGTTGCCTCGGACCTCCACCCCACCCCGAGCAAAACCGCGTGAGGGAGTTATGACACTTGCGAAGGAGGGCAGAGCTAACATATCGCCGAAGAAATACCTAGGTAAGTTGAGTTTCGCCGATACAACGCTAGTTACACCAGAAAAAGGCTGACAGAGCGTGGCAGCTGTGATACGAGTCACCATGCTCCCCTAGCAAAACGCAGGAGAACTTTGAAAAGCGCCACGAAAATGCCGATGTAAGCTGAAGTTGCGCCAATGCAACGCTAGTTAGACATGGGAGAAGAGCTGACATCGTTTGGCCGTAGGGCCGCAGGGCACCCCCCTTCCCCCTCCACCAACAAGAGTCCTGACACGTGGAGGAAATGGGTCATTGTTCGGCACCTTTCACCCCTTTCCCCTAGCGAGTGAAGACACGCGCAAGGATCTGGGGGGAACGAGAAAGTTTAAAAGCCAATTTGCGCGACATGGATGGTGTTAGTTGCATCTCATTAGTCAGTCGGTTGAAGTCGGTTGGACGCCGAAAGGCGTACGTCGGGTGGAGGGGCTCTCCGGAGCCCCTCGTCGGAATCAGGCAGTCAGTCAGTCATACCCCGCGCCGGAAGGCGATGGGCGTAAGTGGGGACCCGCCGGAGCCCTATGTCGTAATAGACAGTCGAACCAGTGCATCAGTTGCGTCAGTCGGGTGAGTTATATCGCACACCGAGGCCGGGGTTCGGACCCCAGCAGAGTCAGTGAGTTAGGGTGAGTCATATCACCACGCCGAGAGGAAAGTCAGTGATGTAGACAGTCATCCAGTAACTCCGTGCACCGCGAGGCGCTGGACGTGAGGCAGTGTTAAGGGGTCAGTCATATCGGGACAGTTGTCCAGTAACTCCGTGCGCCGGGAGGCACTGGACCAGAATCAGTTAGAATCAGTCAGAACAGTCGTATCACCCAACCGGGACTCGAAGCGCGAGACCGAACCAGGGAGGCGAATGGTGGCTTCACGAGAGGCACCGCCCCAAGAGGAAGTAGACGGCGCCGGATGGCGACGTAGAATCACGTCGGGACGCAGAGGGCGATACCGAGAACGGAAGAGGAGAGAATACGGAACAGCCAGTCCGAGGGCCTGTAAAAGGGCCACCCAACTCACCAGATTTCAAACTACCGCCGGAACAACAACCCAACAACAAATACAGATAAGTACCAATGTTGCAACTCAGGGACGTGTCCCATCACCTAGTTTCCCCCAAGATGTCGGAAACGTTAGCCAGAGCACTGTAATCAGCCCTTCAGGCTCACAACTCGCAGGGTAAAATCTGTATGTCCAAGACAGTATGCGTAG
This sequence comes from Clitarchus hookeri, assembly GCA_002778355.1. Taxonomy (NCBI): domain Eukaryota; kingdom Metazoa; phylum Arthropoda; class Insecta; order Phasmatodea; family Phasmatidae; genus Clitarchus; species Clitarchus hookeri. The sequence goes on along the minus strand of NQII01000191.1, from coordinate 1,067,775 downwards.
ATTCCTGGGACAATATGAGTAGAAATTCCGGAAATGTATGAGGGAATTCCCGGAAAAGTAGTGGTAGTTTCCGGGAATGTGTGTATGAATTTTTGGTCAAATAAACCTGTTAAAACAAGACGTTACGAAGTAATTGTTTGATATACCCTATTCAACATTCAAGGCACCCATAGTGTGCGCCAGAGAGGTAGTTCGTACCCTATGAACCAACCTGTATACCACAGGTGGGGAGTAGCGTCAATTTAATTTTACAGAATATTCGAAAATTTGTTAGCCATATATTTTGTTTTTAATTGTGTGTACTTTTATTCGAAATGTGTAACAAATTTTAGAAATTAATCTTTCTGTCAAGGAGTAGTGTTTAACGTAAGTATATTATTTAAAATACGACAAATTTTTCCTAATCAGGGTTAAAACTCGAGAAAATAATTCATAGTCTCATTCATGTAGGCTACAATCTCAATAAGAACATTTTTGCTGATAAGCACCTCTTTCGGTGTGGCTCGCACACACCTGTATTTTTTGTCAAGTTGTTATAAATTGTATCGTTTGTTACGTTTGGTTTTTAATAAGCATTAATTTTATTTTAATATATTCTAAGTGTGAATGCCATAGCTGTTGCAAAAACAGCAATTTTCAGTCCAAATTTGTCTTGGAATTACGCGTCCTCTACTCTCGAAGATAGACGACATATGGAGACAGTATATCATTTGTACGTCTTACCACTTTGAGAAAATCAGGCTCACAAACGCAGCGAAAGAACTGTGCAAATTTCTAGCTTTTTTATAGAGATAAAATGTCTCGTTGGCATCGATATCATTCGAAACTGGATATACTTCCACAGCGATTAAAAAAAATGCTTTGTCTTGCGAGGGATTCGAACCCATAACCTTTCGTACCGCACGACAGCGTACTACCGACTACATAACGCCGGTCTACAAATCTTGTGCTTGAATTCATGCAGGATCATGCATCCCCCCACCCCTATATTTCTGTTTTGTTAGTTAATAAATTATTATTCTCGGTGTCCCTGATTGCGAAGAAGTAGTGACCATTAAAAAAGTAGTAATTGCTTTTGGTGAACGAAGCCAAATGTTTCAAATTATATCAATACACTCTTCTTCGGAAAACAGAACTATAACGAATATCCATCATACTTAGCATATCTCTGATACAGTGCGACGTGGTAATTAGTAAAAAAAGAACGATTCGTATATACGTAAGTGAACAAGAGTTCAGAAATGTTAAGAATTTATCAAAATGTATTTATGTGTAGGTTCCCTATTGGATTAGTAGTTCACACGGTGTATTCCTTAGTCGGTAACTGTATTATATGTAGCCTGCAAGATGAAGGGCCTCTCAAACTGCGTCGTTCGGTCACTGTTTTATCTGCAGTCCAAAACATAAAAGGGTTAACTCATGTGCACGCCAGTGACGTGGAGCAGACAGAAGGGTCAGAATTTATTTATTCACGTTTAGGAGGATTATCTGCGCTGTTAATCCATGATTGTCAATGGTTTTTAAACATGTATTCTGTTCATAGAGAATATACTATATATATGCATAGCCTATTTAGTTTTATTCCAAACGTTTGTCTTACCCCTGAGCGAACTTATCTGCTCAAGTATTTATGCCATGTAGTAAATCTCGATCAAGACTTAGTTATATTCTTCGCGAATTACTGTTTAATTCATGGACGCGCAAATTTGCCTGCGGCATTTCTACAACGCGCGATGTGTTGGAAACTGAGAAGCGAAGTGCGACCTGGCAACAACGCCTCGTCTCCGGCAATCGCGCGCGCAGGAAGCGGTGGGCTTGCTCGCTGGAGAAGAATGCCGTGCGATCTGTTGAGCGATCACGAACCATGGGCCGGCGCTCAACCCAGGAAAGTCTCGTCGTTTCAATTTGTTCTATAATATTGTTTGCACGTGGTGTTTAAGAGTTGCGTGCTAAATATTTGGAATTTCCCTACACGACTGTTATGAAGAAATCACAATATCAAGACGAAAAAAAAAAACTTTTGACGTGACAACGTCTTATAATTCGATAGAGCCGGCTGCACGCACGAAAAAACATGACTCATGCGGCGTTACCTCGCTCTGAGGCGTTCCATGTAAGGCTTGAAGTGCAAGCGAGAGCGCGGAACGAGCGAAAAAGAAGCACAATCGGCCTTTGCGTTCGGCAGCGTTCGACATCCGTCTCTCTCCTACTTGAGTGAGCGATGCGTCTGCGTGGACAGCTGCTATACTATAGTACATTTACATGTTTTGATCGAGTATCAAGTGCAGTGAAAAGTGAATGTGGTGTCAATTGTTTATAGCAACGATAATTACAGCGATAAAGGTAATGATTCTTTCGATATTAATTATATATTCAGTGATATATTGTCGAATATTCGTGCTTTCATAATTAAAATGAATAGCATCGGTCCGCTAGTGCAACAAATGAAATTAAAATTTTCTTTTGAAAAATGCTACCATTCCATCAGTATTTTCTTAAGACGTTGTCACGTTCAACTATCGTCAGTAAACCGACTTTACAGACAACCAATTTTTTTTTTCCTTAAGCACATTTTCCATAATTTCACGATTTCATTTTATTTAAAGGTCTGTCACTAAATGCATGTCGAATTTTAATTACCAGTCAAAAAGACGCAAGACTCAGGAATAAAATGAGCTGTTGCTGAATCTCCTCGCTCTCCTTATTCTTAACATTGGCAGTGTTTATCTGTTTGGCGTAGAAACTATTGTACATATATAGTTACTTTGTTATTCCAAATAATTTCAATGCTTCCACATTGCATGTAAAATAGGTGACATGCATAAATATGTTAAAAGTAATGAGTAATTTCTAACCAAACTCGGACGAAAAATACAGAATGTGATGAACCTCCACCTTAAGGGTGTTGCTTAGTGCGGTACCAGCCGAGCGAAAGGGTAGTGTTTCACGTGTTAAATGATTTCAAGTGTGACTCAGCTACCTTTTAACAATATCACTTTCAAACAAAACAACACTTTGTGTCCTTTAAAGATAATAACTATGATGCAGGAGATCAAGTAGGAGTAAATTAATGAGTTAATTTTTTTGTTGGGTCTATGAATCTTAATTTATCTTAAATCTTCAGGGTATTACACATTTTACAATTATTTCTGCATACATATTGCCCGGACAAAGGTAAACGGCAGCCGCGTCAACGTGTCGAGTCAGTGCCGTTCAAACATTCACACTCCAAACGTAAAATTAAACACTCACATAACTAACTACATCTGATATCACAGCTTGTACCTATATTGATTGTAAGTACTTGCACTGCACATCGAATATTAAGAAGTCAACGTATAATTTTCTATTCTTGGGATTATTTTTTTTATTCTGAAGAGTGAACGGTTATTGCTAAGTTATTCAATTCTCAACTTAACTCCATAACCAATCTTTGGGTGCACAAATCGATACTCGAAATTCATAACACCGATAGTCGAAATGTGTGTAAGGCCTGGTTATGTCCAAAACAAATGTAGATTTCCTTTGATAAGCATACACTTGTTTCTTGCTCAAGTTCAAACAGTCAAAACAAATCCTCACGATGACGAGAGCTCAACTTGCTCAATCAAAATTTGTTACCAGAATCCCCAGCATCATCTCGCAGTTCAGAACATCAAACAACACAGAGAGATAGAATAAGCAAGTGTACATAAGTGACGTGGTTTTGCGGTGCGCTTGATGTAAGCGTACCTACTTAAGGACTGGCAAGCCTCGCATCCGTCTGACTGCGTGTTGTATAGTAATTGCGATCCACATCCGATTGGTTGCGCGTTGTTGTATTTTACTTCTTGTATGGTAATTTAGAATCTAAATTGAGAAATTAAGATGGAATTTTGGCCTGGCGTGGCCTCGGCAAGTCGGGATTCTCAGGAAGTACCAGCAGGTTTAAGGGTCAAGAAGGAATGGGAGTACTGAAGAGGGGACTCGCCGTGAATCGAACCCGCGTCAGCCACTGTCCAGAGGATGAGCAGCCGTTCGGAGGCCTGGCCCGTCACTGCGCCCTCTCCTTGGTTCCGAGCCCCACCTCTATGCTCGATGCTGATTGGCTCTCGTCGTGAAGTGAAGGCGGGAGGGGGGTCGGTTTTGGAAAGCCGAGCTCTTCGCGAAATGTCGTAATATAAACTGGACTCGCATTTCTTGGTGATTCGGCAAATTACTGAGCTTGTTACTGGTTACCTCAGCGACTGAATGTTTCTTTTCGATAACTGTAAACCTGCGTGTGGCCTCCTTCAATGGTCTTCAATGTGTGTACAACGAAAACGTGTGTACAACGGAAACGTGTGTACAACGGGGACAGTACACAACAGCGTGCTGTGTGTGGCTAGTTTGTTCGATCGAGTTCCGGTAGGTTCGCCATGCTGTCGCAAGATGCAATTTCCTGAGAACGCTGCAAATATTTCCTATCATGTTGTCTACTATTCGTAGGCAAGAACACTGATTCCCCTTAAACTTCACAATATCGTATTCCCTTCTTTAACGATTGTTCGTGGTTGCTCTGAACTACAGTGCATGTCTGCCTTAGCTGAAGAAACCAGTACCTTTGCTCAAAGGACCTGGATTTGGCGACACAAAATGGCATCGTCACGATACGCAACACTTTTTACGTGTGCGAGACATTTAGATAGTGAACCCGTCGAATTTCAGGGCATTATTGCAAGAAACCTTATATAATTTGACCGTTTGCGTGAACTTGTGTGTCACCCCATTATCATTAGACAAATTTAGGCCGACTGTCTCGTGTGTTGAAACAATTATTGGCGAATTTCGATAGTGCACGCACGATTTGAGATACCTAGTGGCTCTAAGGTACGTATCAATCTGGCCATATACAACGTGAATGGTATGAATAGGAACCTACGCGTTTTAGTAACTGGCCTGTCAGTTTGTTGCTAGTGCCGCGAAACCTCACTCGAAGTATTATGAGTGTGTCGAGAAAATCAATCACTGGGGCCGTTTTGTATTACTCCAGGGCCCCGTACACCCTGCTCTGTCAATATATCCAGGGGAGGATATCAGGCGGTGTCGAGTCAAGAGAAGATAGTGGCATTGCAAAAGGGTTTCTTTAGCTTGTGATAGGAGACCGCAAGTAGTGGTCAGTTAGTAACGCGTGTCCATGCAGACGTCTACGAGTAAATCAGTCTTGCTAGTAACCACGCGCGATTTCGGACGTTCTTTGTGATAATGTTGGACATCGAAATATTATAAAATATTTTATAATCGTACCAAACACTGTTTAAATTGTACGCATTGTGTGTAATGCCATTTTCCTCTAATTAAAATTACACTTTATAAGGGAGTCACGGTGGCTGAGCTGTTAGACTGCTCGCTTCCCCCCGATGAGAGTAGGGTTCCATCACCTACTGTGCCACTCCCGGATTTTCGCAAATGGAAATAGTGTCGCAGGATGCTGCTGGCCGGTGGCTTTTCTCGGGAACTCCCGTTTCTCCCACCCTTGCATTCCTGCGTTGCTCCATTCTCGCCCCATTTCACCCTCATCGGCTCTCAAGACCTCTTAGTTAAGATCCACCCAAATCTCACAACTCAATTTTACACCAAACTTTTTTTTATAAATTGATGTCAAACTCAATTTTTTTTCTGTTTCGCAGCAGCTATAATAACAAATACTAACTAAGTAATACAAATGAGAAGAATTGCAACGTATACTAACGCCGTTGGTTGCCGCATGGCATATACGTTATCACCAAATAACAGTTCATACATTAAAAAAAATGTTAAAAGTATGAAAATGTTTTTTATACTTAATATTTTTCATATATATGGTTTGTTATTTGGTGAATAAACATGTATCGTGGGGTAGCCTACGGCATTTTTTTACGCTGTAATTTTTTTATTTGTACAACTTTGTCTTTGTATTTATGGTTGCAGCAAAACAGAATTATTTTGTATTTAACATCAAATTATTAAAAAATATATATATAAAGTCTAATTTCTTTAAGGAAAATGTCATTACATACAATGCGTACAAGCTGAATAATGTTTGGTACAAATATAAAATAATATTTTGCTATCCAACACCCTTCTCCGGTGTGTTGAGTTTTGCCTATAAGCCAGGCATTCCTGTGCTTCGTAAAAAAATTTGTTTGTAAATTCCCCACAAATAGATAGTGTTTAGATTTTAAATAAAACACGATATTTTTAATCACTTCAACATACAAACAAAAATCGATCTGTGGAATACTATTATGTTCCGGACTTGAGATTAAATACAAAATAATGAGAAGACTACAATTATTTCGATGATAACTGCAGATTTTCAGTGGAAGTAGATACGTTTAATTACGAATTATGAAGACTCTCAGTGCTCGATCATAAATTATGTCTGTTATATTTGCAATAAACTAGTAAATAATTTCCAACGTAAAAATATGGTAACTTGCTTTGCTAGAGTTTCGGTTGCTGAAATGGTATAAAAGATTCCAATGCAGTACATTGTAAAAAAATAATTTGGAGGGATAGTTTAAAAAATTCCAATCACAGTTAATTACCAACGTCAGTATCGCAGTAATTTATCAGCCGTCCTTACACGCGACTGCAGCAAGACTCGCATTTGCTTACATCTAAACGTGGATGTCAAATCAAACGCCTCTCCGTTTCATTTATTTTTTTAAGTTCAGAATTATAGGTGTATAATGTTGTTAAAAACGTTTACATACTAAAAATTGTAATAAATTGAAAAAAAAAAAAGTAATTTTTCTCCTTTTTTCTCATCGCAGCTGAGTGTTGCTGTATTTTACTTGACGGCGGTAGAAGTTCTGTTCTTTTTAATGACGTGTTATTTCGTGATGTTAGTTTATAGTATCTAAAAATAAATTTATCCACACAAGGCAACGAAACACAACTACCAATGCACTTTAAACATCAAACAGGACATTATCACGCTATATCAAAAATATAATGCTATTCTAATATTACTGTCTAATGAAAAACACCGAAATGCAATGAAAAAATTGTTCGGTTTAGCGTGAAAAGGTTAAACAAGTTTGCTTACACTGGGCAAATTTAATAGGTTAGACAAATCAAGTACCGCCCGCAAAGAACACGTAAAGAAATGCAGTTCAAGAGTTATTACACTTATCGGTGTCAAAAGCTACTGCCACCCCTACAATAAGTAATTTCAATAGTATTAAAACCAAACTAATTGGAAAGAACTCAATCTGACTGATTTACAAGCACGTTAGTGTATCTATCTCTTATCGGCATGCGAATCATGCTACTACGTCACGGCAGTCACCTGGCGCTTGAACTGCGTCGTAGATTGTTTGAAATACACGTCTATCCACGAAACTATTAAACTTGCGTCCAACGTGATAATCTACGAGAAGAACACACACACTTCAGGCGAGGCATGTTGAGTGCTTTCAAGACGTAACGCACGGTAGAAATATCACTTCAGAGTTTTCCAAAACGGCTAAAAACTGCTTTTTCAAAGCGCAGTATCTCAAAATATACGCATCAGATACATACAAAACTACTCCAGGTCTCTTCAATGAACCTTCCTACAGACTTTTCACTAATAAAATAATGGGGTCACAGCTTAAAGTCCCATAGGTACACAGTGCGACGAGAACACTGCACGCCAGTTCAGAGCCTTGCGCTTAGCGGCGATGGCGCACTTGATGCGCGTGGCAGTCTCGTCCTTGTCACACCCGCGCTTCTCAGACTCAAACGCGGAGAAATCTCCAGGTTGGTGGGAGCCTTAAGGGGCACCTTCCCCCGCCGTATTATATATTTTTTTTAGCTTGTTTATGATTTTTAAAAATTCTGAAAATGCCCCTATATAGATAACTAGCTGTTGACCTTACACATAAATACAGACATAACGACTGAACTACGAACTCGTACAAATATAGCACTGAATATCGTAATTATATCCACAATATCATAAAGTCATTTAAGTCCTGAAGTGATTCTCTTATAGATATATTTTGGATATCTAGTAGTAGATATCAGTTTGTTCCACTTACTTGATATCCATTAGATGTTACAAAACTACCAATGGCCATTACTTATGGTAGGTGACTAAATTTAAAAATGGACATGGGATATTCAAAATATCTATATCATTTTTTGTATATTGGGCGGACATTTGGATATCTTTTGGCAGTTTTTGGATGTAACTTTGCTATTTCTGGATGTCCCTGGATATCCTGAATGTCAGAAAGTGACGTCCATTAGATATTCTTTGGATGTATAGTCACGATATTGATTTTTGCAGAATTAATATTGTGACGTAATTATGAGTACGNCCAATGGCCATTACTTATGGTAGGTGACTAAATTTAAAAATGGACATGGGATATTCAAAATATCTATATCATTTTTGTATATTGGGCGGACATTTGGATATCTTTTGGCAGTTTTTGGATGTAACTTTGCTATTTCTGGATGTCCCTGGATATCCTGAATGTCAGAAAGTGACGTCAATTAGATATTCTTTGGATGTATAGTCACGATATTGATTTTTGCAGAATTAATATTGTGACGTAATTATGAGTACGNAATTAGATATTCTTTGGATGTATAGTCACGATATTGATTTTTGCAGAATTAATATTGTGACGTAATTATGAGTACGTAGTTCAGTCACTGTGTTTGCACTGCTGTGTGAGTTCAGCAGCGTTAGTCTATCAGCGGTTACTTCACACTTTCTGAATCAAACTTCTGAAAAAGAACCATACACGACGTGCCTGGTTGTTTCGTACATATGTCCTGTATCACTACCATTTTACACTTGTGTTAACATTAAAATACCATATTTTTGGTTAAATGGAACTTTAACTTATATTTTATCTTAAAATGATAATATTTCACGTTTAATTTATATTAATAAAAACAGAGAGAAAATAGGCGTGTTGGTAATGCCTAGTAAGAAATAGTTTTTATGCAAAATGTTATGTAACTGAGTGCGCAAGATTGTGGTGAGTTGTCACTCTGGTGTAATTTTTAATATTCGTTTAAGATTCATTAGCATGAGGCGCAGGAATATCCTGGAAGTAGAACTTAAGCAGGGCTTCAGAAAAGTTGGGAATAACAGAGAATGGACTATATTTAGATATAGGGGAACTTCCGGAATTTTCTTTTTAAAAATATGAATATGCTAGAAAAACCAAGAATCCGATATGGCGGGGGAACATTCCCCTTAATAAAATAATATACTTTGCTCCAGGAATTTATGGTTTTCTCACGAAAATCGTTAAGGTGTTATCAGAGTCACTTTATCTGACTTGGGTTTCAAGTTTAGTTCAATAATTCACAATGCACACGATAGCTTAGCCGTTTGAATTAAAAGGCCTAAATAGTGAGAAAATTAGTTAAACTTCCATTACAGTAGTTAAATTGTAAAGAAAAATATGCCAGATTACACTGTACAGTGGTTTTGAAGAAAGATCATGAGTTACATAATCGTGGCGTAGGCCAACATCTTAGCGTCACCTATGGTGCTAGTGAGATGGCGCCACTTCTGCCTTCAAGTTATTCCACTAAATATTTTCTCAAATGTACGATTCAGGCCTTTTCTTTCTCATCTCTTGGTGACCTAACCGAATATAACTTACGCTTGATAGCAAAATAAACTTCCAGCAAATAGGGTGTCGCTAGCCAATTTCAGTAGGAGTTTGTTATGTTCGGCAACGCCCGCCCTGTTTCAAAATGCTCACCAAGAAGACGTTCGTGAGGCAAGGTCATTGACCTATCAAACGCCTCAAGAGAGCAAAAAAATTGTTTGCCAAAGAGTCCAGGAAAATAAATAATCTCTCTTATATGCAAAAATTGCAATAAACACAAATACAAAAATAATACTAATAAAACAAATATAATAAAATAAGAAGAAGAAAATTATTAAATTTTACTTGCCCGACGAAGTGTCCTCACAAAACTCGTCTTTCTTTGGTCTCATAAGTTTATGCGTCAGTCACGAGCTTAACTTTGCGCTATAACGACGTGTTCCTAATTTTCTAACGACTCATAGCTTTTAACCTTTCAATAATATAATAATAATATTTCAATAATAAAGCATTTTTCAAACAAGCTTCAATCAAGTATTTAAACGTTAAAAAATATTGAGGTTAATCTCATTCTAGGTTGGGCACTGACTAAAATTACAAAATACAAAAAAAAAAGTATTAATAAATACATTAAAAACGGAAAGGAAATAAGCTATACCCGAAACTTGTATACTAGCTATCCATTCAAGAGTTAAACTGACTTCTCACTCTGGCATTAGTTTCTGGCAGTGGCTCGATTCAACAGATAAATTTGAATCTACCCAAATTGAGTTTCCTTAGCATAAAGGGTTCATGTTAATATCGTCCACTGATACCATTCTATCACACAATCGGGTTGATTGCCCTATGATGGTCTTTTAGTGCTCTCTGATCCACGCCCTCTGGATGTACTGGCTCACTAGCGTCATCTCGACTGCGGTCTCTACTCGGCCCCACCGCTAAAGCACACTGCGGGACGTCCATAATTTAAAGCGCTCCGAGCCCCCGACAGGGTCACTGACCTTCAACCTCGGGCGAGAGGCGGTCCAGCTTCTCGGTCGAGATACGGCCGCAGGCTGCCGTGTGCCGGGAGCTATGAAATACCGCGCCACATAGACGGCCGCCCGCCGAGGGTGCTAACGACCCCTTTTACATCGCCGTTATCTGCGTCCCCTGCTGATCCCCAAGGTGGAAGTCGGTGCATCCCGGCGGTCACTCATTACTCGCGAATGTTTCCCTAGCGAAATGCGAGAGGCTGCGAATACCAACTACGCGGTGCCGCCCGGCCGTCCCGTCTACATTGTAGCAAGTACAGGCGCTCGCCCCGGCTGGAGTTAGGGAGTGGCAACTCGCAATACAAATATGCTACGTGGGTTGCATACGCACACAGGCTCCATCACCAACTGGGTTGTTTTACAAAGCCTAGGTTACTCACGGTTAACTGATTACACATTTTAAATCAACATTTGAAAAAATGCCACTGTCCCTACCAGCGTGTATTTTAACTGGCATACCGGCTAGAATTCAACCAGTAAAGTTGGTAACAATGAAGATAAAATAGCCCCCTTTCTTAACTTTAAACTTTAAATTAAAATATAGTTAATTAGACTATTTTCAGTACAAAAATATTTAATTTTTCTTCCTGTTTTTTAGTGCGTATAGTGTAAGAATAACCTAATGTGTAAAATATTAATTTGTTTTTATAATATCACAGTTTTACTTGACTGGCACATGAGTAAAGTGATTAGGCCCATGGGAAAGTCAATTTTGCGTATGGTGAAAGAATACGCGAAGAGAAAACTAATAGTGAACAGAATATAGTATGAATTATTAAAATGATGTGAAAATTTCTTTAAAATATCTTTATATCTTGATTAAGTACTCTCTATTTACAATAAGAATCTAATAATGTAGTAAATATTTATTAAAGTAGCCAAAAAATTCAAATTCTTCTCAAACTCCGAGTCAAGTAACAAAAACATTTTTGCTCGCAGCACTTTGCCTTTATGCCAGTCGTTTAACCTGAAGGAAGCTCACACATTTAGCTAACCAAAGGTTATGTGAAACATGCCACCCGGCTGTGGGTTTTCGATGTTTACTCCTCGAAATGATAAAACCTAACGTCATACTAATAATGTAAAACCAAAACATCCAAAATCTCTCATCCCAAAAGTTACTATCCAAAGAGAGAGTAGACATTTATATTTGTGGATCCCTCTCTGTCTGTCTGAAAAAAATTTGAAGAGCAGCTTTTCTGGCACTTTTTTTCGGGAAGAAATCTGATTTTCGTTCGTAGTTCCGGAAAACTATTATTTTACAAAAAGTAAATTAAAATAATATTATAACGCTAACGAACTTTATTAAATTCATTTACTTTGACATTTTATTAAAATTTTTGTTTCGCCACAAATGGCATGGAATATATAAATATGTGCTTTAAAATAGCAATCTTCTAATAAAAATATTTCTTTATTAACTTCCTTAAAATATTCTTTCGTCATTACAGTAATATTGTACATGAAAATAAAATTATTATTAATGATAATGACAGTTACAATCTTGGCTTATTAGAAATTGTTTCACAAAATTTCCAAGGAAACTCTTACTTATATTAACATCTAGCTTACAATCACGCTAATCCACCATAATATGCGCCCTATTTTTGTGTGTCTGAAGCAAATTGGAAAAAAATGTATACATGATCACTAAAGTCGCAGTTGGCTTCACGAGCGAAAGAAAATACGTGCGAAATGTTGTTTTGGTAGTAGAAATGGTATCGCCACGATACTGCTGAGCTACGTTCTATTTCATAGAGTGCAACCAGTTTGGTAACCACGCGAATGTTTGCACGACAAAACATTATAGGGCTGACCAGAACACCGTGTTCACAAACCTTTCGCGTTTCTCATGGCAAATTATTTTCAAAATGCGTATCAAGAGAAGAACAATTATTTTATTAACGAGTACGCATTTACGCCAATTTAAAAGCTACGAAAATTTCAATAATCCATAAACTCTGAAAGGCTACAAATCAATTTCGGTTATCAAGTTGGCAATTTTCGCAAACATAAAATTTACAAGAGTTAGTTTCTACAAGTCTCTCCAATCAAAATCTTTACATAATTCTTAAGTTATTTACAATATAAATATCATTACTTTGATAGAGCCTTAGATGTTATTTATCTTTAGGTCATAATTTCCTTTTGTCATCTCTGGAACTTATATGTCTGTTCTTCACATACACTATTATATATTTTCTTTATAATAGATTTATAGATCATAAATGGGGATAGTTTTGAATCTTATAATGAAAGCACTTAACGTAAATGGCTCCACCCGCCAAGCCTGCAGCAAAGGAGTTTAAATGGGGAATCAGTGTTAAATAAATTCCTTCTCAGCGCATTAGGATTAAAGAGAACTGTTTCAAACAAAAAAAAAAATTCAATGCAACATTCTCGGAGAATACCGCCACGTTAACAAATTTTAAAACCAATTCGTTTATTCATTTTTGTTTAGTAAAATGTAAATTTTAATTTTAAAATTTATTAAAAATTTACTTAATATAAGAATTGACAAGATATTTTAATCGTGCCACTATTCGTAATGAAATGTCACCTGTGATATTTTTGTTAGAAATGATTATCTTTAAAATGTATGCTTTATAAAGGAATTTATTTGACGTTCATTCCCTATTTAAGCTCTAGGGCTGCAGGCTAGGTAGACAGAGCCCTTACTTGAAATATTATAATAGTTTTGAAACAATAATATATTTATTAGACCTTCAGAACCCTATCCAGTATAAAGACCTCTGTTTGAAGCGATTAAGAGAAGAAAGGCGGATACGTGGGCGTAGCCCGGAAAATTAAAATGAAGATTAAGAACTTGCCCACAACGCAAACTCGCGACCGCTCACCGACCAGAGAGAAAGGATGACTTCTAGACTCCGATAATATAATAATAATGGCGTGTGGGGAGTGCACCCAGGGCAAGGCGACACCCACCTAGTGACGGTCTTTCCAGCTGGGACCCGTAGGTAACCGTAATCCCCGGGCATGACAGAAATGAAGCCCTACAATGGAGCGGCGCTGGAATGCAAGGGTGGGGGAAACGGGAATACCCCGAAAAAACCCGCCGGCAAGCGGCATGGTCCAGCATGATTCCCACATGCGAAAATCCGGGAGAGAACCCGCCGGGGATCGAACCCGGATCGCCGTGGTGGGAGGCGAGCGCCCTGGACACTGCGCCACCGCTGCCCCTCTAGACTGCGATGTTACCTCTAGTTCGGAGGCCTGTCCACACTTCCCGNTAGACTGCGATGTTACCTCTAGTTCGGAGGCCTGTCCACACTTCCCGTCCCCACCCCTTCTGCAATACCGCCACTTGTGGTAAATTGGTCCAGATGTTGTTTGTGGGGTGGAGTTTGGTTGATAGTTAGAGCCACCTATATATTTACGCGAAGGCTTAGACTCCAATGTCCTACGTCATACGTGCAGTTTTACTTTGGATATCGGCCACGCGGCTTTGTCGGGAGACAGTTCCTCACCTGACCGGGCCAATCAGAATTAGGTTACTCNACTTTGGATATCGGCCACGCGGCTTTGTCGGGAGACAGTTCCTCACCTGACCGGGCCAATCAGAATTAGGTTACTCCGACACTGAGTGTCCGTGATCCGCGGGCAGACACCTGCAATGCGTGGCAGTTGAAATCATCCAAACATCAAAGTGGATCTGAGCTCTAGTGTTTTAGAGCACAAGTAATCCTGAAATCTTTTCGTGACAAACAGGTGACCCTATTGATAGTCTCTTGAGACTTTGAATGTTCAGCCAGACCCACGTTTTGTCCATACTTCGGCAAATTGTAGAGGCTTGCTTAGCGTTTCGCGAGGTCTGGAAATGGATTTGCGAGAAGTTTGTAAATAGTCTGCCGTCCTCCTTCCGGCGCGTGTGTGCCTTTCATAATCCGGAAGTCTGCGTAAAGACTATAGCCTTGACGCTCAACTTGGAAGTTTAAACTATTGACGACATCTCAATTATGATTATGGCGTACTCGCTGTTTTTTCACACATTTTGAATCGAAACTTTGAGAAATCATCCCATGCATGAAGTTCCTGACTGTTTACTAAATTTGTTGTGTATTACAAGCGTTTTATACTTGTGCTAAAATAAAAATAACTTATTTTCATTAAGTTGAAGATTTACTTATATGTTATCTACAAATTATAATATTTAATTTACAATTAATATGAATAAAAATAATAAAACTGGTGTGTTGGTAATACCTAGTAATAAATAGTTATTATGCAAAATATTAGTACATTGAGTGCGCACAAATGCGGTGCGTTGTCCCTTTTCGTGTAATTTTCCACACGTTGTTAAGCCTTGTTTGCACGAGGTGGAGGAATATGCTGCAAGTAGAACTTTAGCAGGGCTTCATAAAAGTTGGAAGTAACCATGAACGTACTGCACCATATGCCATTTAGAAATAACGTGTTTAGGCGAATCTAGTTCGCGTCAGTGAGAAGCATTCGCCTGTTTCTCATACACAGAACACAGAGAAGCGATGAACACATTTTCAATTCCCTTGCACTCCTTCCTCTCCGTGTGAATAATTCATGGAACTTGACAAAAAGCTGCATGTCTTACAACGTAATCCGAAGAAGTTAAGAAGCCTCCCTAGTGAAAAATTTAAAACGCTCCAGGGTTACGTCCGGCCGTAAAGAAGCATAGCGACGGCGATGAGAGATAGCATAAACAAGCTTCGCGCGTGTTCCCTTTCCTCGGAATTTTAAATGGTAACTGTAGGGTTTCAGTACAGCAATCTGCTCATAAAAGACACAGTATTGTCGGAATAATTTAAAACATTGTTTTACAGAAGAATAAATGTCGTAAACAGAGGGATACTAAACAGCGATTTTTGCTGACTTTGACACTTTTCAACTTCAATATTCATGTTTCACTTACCAAATGTATCAATTTGCAACAAAATATCTACTTTTATTACCGTCCTGGGAAATTATTAAATATTGGAATAATCCATAACTTTTTTAGAAATTATACTAAACACGACTGCTTAAAATGAAATCCATACGAAAACTAGGCAAACTCCTTAACGTATGAAAGTCACTAAAGTCACTTTCTTAAAATCTGCCAACTGCTGCACGTGGCGTAAGCTTAGGGGCACGAAGGCAACGTAGGTGACCACGAGTTTTGGTGTAGAACATGCACCCAGCTTCAGTATACTGACGTGTACACGAAAAAGTAGATTCTGCCCGCTGAACAACACCCGAAATGCCTTTCGAACAATCGATCGTTTCGATTCTCCGGAGCTGTGAAGAGGTGAGAACACTATTGATTTCTCCCTTAACCTCATTACACCTCAAGTAAACATGCCGAGTGAAACATCTTCCATTCAGGAGTGAAATTGACAATATTTTTAAGTGTGCGCTTAATTTTGCATTTATTTCCCTGAATAATATGACTAGACCAAACAGTTACAGCTCCAGTGGTTAAATTCCCCAACCGTAAAAAAAATACTTAAATTAAAATCATTATGAAATCCCTCAGCGTAACTAGCAGCTAAGTAAAAACAATGAAAAGCAATATAATAATTTTGTCTGTCGTAAATAAGAAATAGTAAGGGAGTGTCTCGGAAAAGAAATCCGTACACATTAGTAAAGAGCGGACAAAGACCAAAATGAAAAACGTAAGTACAGCAGTAATTAAGCTAANAAGAAATCCGTACACATTAGTAAAGAGCGGACAAAGACCAAAATGAAAAACGTAAGTACAGCAGTAATTAAGCTAAAAAGTAACTTTAAAAATATTTTATTGAAAAGTTTTACTTATATACTTATTTTATTCCGCACTAAAATAACTGAATTATAATTTTAATTTCTGGTAATAACACCTCTATTTTAGTGTATTATTTTACAGCATGACTATCTGCTGGGGAATACAAGGTGTATTTTAGACGATGTTGTAAATATCAGGGTTACATTAAGTGGTTCAGAGTGACACACGTTTTGTGTGAGTGGTAGAGGCCAATATTATATCCTTAGTGTTGTAAATCCACTATGTGTGTAATAGTTTACAATTTTTCTTTTTTTTTTTTTCCCCCTCAAAATTGGGTTTGTTTCTTGAGTAATACTTAGTTTGCGCTGTTCCTGTACAGTTTCACAGACGTTGTTAGAAATGACGGCCGGAAAATTCATTCTCTTTTTCATTCTAAGAAAATTTTTCGATATTACTTGAAAAGAAGTTTTCTGATTTGAGCAGCACCTGCGACTACTTTTCCCTACAAGATCTTCTGACTGCATTATAATTACGTGAACTAGACTTCGTCTAATTTTGTTTACTTCGCGAAACGCTAGATACACATTGCTGGCATCTATCGGAAGCATGAAGCATTTGTGATCGTAAAAATAAGTAGATCTCGTTACCCTGAACAATTGAACTCCGTGGCAGTCTGTGTAACTTTATCTCATCTACGTTCTGTATAATAACCAACATGTGAAATACATTTAAAGGTCAGCTGTAACTGCTGTGACGGGAGAGTAGGATTCCCTTCCCAACTAACGGAGGAATCGTTTTTATTTTCAAATAGTAATTCTTTAATATTTACTTTAATTGGTTTATTGTTTGACAAATGATTAAAATTTAAATAATCACGGATGTCCAAGCCATTACTGTAAATAAAAGGCAAAGCAAAAATTTTTCAGTTGCGCAAGTCATTAGATTTGAAATACACAGCCACGGGATGTAGGTCTCTACTTGCTCAAAAAGTTCTGAAAGTGTGCGAATCAAGTGATATTTAATTACACTGTAGGAAATTTAAAAACTTTCCTATTGTTCTAGCGATTACAGTTTGTTAAAAATCGCACAGACATGATGATGAATTATCTTTATGCAAGACAAAAAAAGTAACAAATTTCAAACCATAGAATTTAAGATATTATAATGTGGTAAAGTTCGTGTAGAGTACTGGTAGCATCCCAACGAGAATTCTTGCCAACATTCCACATTTTTTGGCAAGTTTCGTGACTAGCGAACAAACACAAACTTCCCTCGGTCATGAATTATAGTACATCACAAGGAAAGAGAGGTGAAGAGTTTCAGAAAGTGCAACACTTCAAATGCTCTTAAAGAAGTTTGTAATNACGTGCACGGACGTCGAGCTGCAGCGGCATGCGCAACTTTCGCAAGATGAGGACTTTACAAAATTTGCCGGCGCAGAGTATTTCTATAGCACTAATGAGAACTCAGAAGCTTACTCGTTCGCTTTCCTCATCGGTGTCCACACGTCGCCGAAACAGGTGGGCGTGGGGGCGTAATAACATATCGTTGTGAATCAGCCAACGCGGTAAAGACAAGCAAACTGCAGCGACACATCGCTATCCAGGCCAGGCGAAGAATCCAAAACACGTTGCGACAATCATAGTGGGCCGTTTCATAAATTATTGTAACACAACGCTATCATGAACTACAGCGTCTTTTAACTGCAACATTAAAATACAAAGCACTACACAGCATAAAAAATATTAAACGACCACTTTCCATTGAACATTCAATTCCATTTCAACTCCGTAATTTCAAAACTTACAGAATACAAAATGATAAAAATAAATAAATTATAAACAGCGACTCAAAATAATACTGCACAACTCGCCATGCTTAACACTATATATAACACGCATATTAAAAGGAAAAGGCGACCAGATGGTCCAAATAAAAGCCCTCGTCTTTAAAAATACACAAATACACACATCAAAAGAGGGGCAACCAAAAATACCCCTAACCAAAGCCCTCTTATAAAACATTTTTAAGAAACTCTACACACTAAGATAAAAAAAAAGCAACTATACCAAATTACATTACGTGAACCGAATTCACGATCGGAGAGCCCCTTGACAGTAGAAAATATTAAAAGATATTCAAATTACATACCCTAAGAAGATTTAAAAACTGGGCCACGAGCGTCGTGTCGGAATACTCAATAATTACAACAATCGAACTCTCAAAANGGGCCACGAGCGTCGTGTCGGAATACTCAATAATTACAACAATCGAACTCTCAAAAACTACCTTGCGGTAGAAATAAGGTGGCATTGCAGAACATCATTAAAATTCAATCATTTGTGAAACATTTCCGCGACTGCTGTGAAGCGGCTTAGGTTGCTCCAAACTACAATTATGACCGGCGTGGCGGACCGAAACAGAATTTTGAAAAGACACCACACGACAGCACGCCTCGGGCAAACTTCAAACACGCCATCCAAACACAAAAAAAAAACTACGTTAAAATAGTGCATTCGCACGACACGACGGCTCACGGCTCGGCTGTCAAGACGTCGATGTTAGAAGTCGCCCAAATATCTTCACACGCTCACTCGCGACTCACGACACCAGTATTACACGACAACCCAGCAGATACCAACCCTGGTAACTGGCAGTAAGGGAGAAGACGAGGTGATCGCACAGCTGTCAAGCCGCTTTATTGAAACTCCAACCTGAGGAGGTGAACTGAGTATGCGCACGTGCGGGGAGAGGTAGGATCCAAAGAACATAACGGCGAAGAAAGGAAACAGGTGAAGGAAGCCGACCGCGCGGACGAGCGCACCGGAGACTTGACGTCGCAGACGGCGCCACTAGGCTCCCGCCTACCTGGTGCTTGAACTGCGCTGCAGAGTGTCTGAAGTACTCGTTTGTCCACGAAACTATTAAACGTGCGTCCAATGTGCTTATCCACGAAAAGAACACACACTTCAGACGAGGGATGTAGAGTGCTTTCAATATGCACGCACATTAGTAACACCATTTCATAACACTCCGAAAAAAAGAAGCCTTTCTAGATCCCTTATCTCAATATATAAGCATCTGATACATACAAAGCTACTCAAGGGCCCTGCATTTAACCTTCCCACAGACGTCACATCAATAAAATAATAGGGTCACCGCTGAGAGTCACATAGGCACACGCAGTGCGATGAGAACACTGCGCGCCAGTTCAGAGCCTTGCGCTTAGCGACGATGGCGCACTTGATGCGCGTCGCAATGTCGCCCTTATCGCTCCTGCGCTTCTCGGTCTCAAACGCGTAAGAAAGTTCCAGGTTGGTGGGAGCCTTAAAGCGCCAGCGGCTCAACAGTTTGTGAAACATAGCAGCGACGCGCCCGCAGTTCTCCCTTCCCAGCGGCACAGTGTTCGGGGAAATGACGCCACTAAGAAACTATTTAACGCTTGGCAACACATTGAACGGGGTCTTGTCTGTGAATCCACGCAGCAAAGAACAATCTTCAAAATGCAGCTTTAACTTAGTGTGCCGTTCGTCGCTTCCCGTAATAACATTCAGCCTATTGCAACGATACATCCAGTTTAGCCACATATTGTTTTTCTATGGCTTTACAAAGTCTTAGTCGTCCCTCGTGATCAGTTTCTATTTATTGTAGTAGTATGCTTATTAAATTTAATTTATGTTCAGTATTTTATATAACGTCAGCTTAATAGTCATAAACTATCCCTTGTCTAAAATAGAGCGCTCTTCATGTATAAAATATAAAAATAGAACCATATCAAAAACGTTTTGTTTCTTTCACTTTCTTACTAGGAGACAAGATGCTAGAACATGTTTTATTTTATTAAAGCTCCGTAGGTTCCCTGTCCGCCACCCTCGAGCTATCTTATAAATCAGTTATGTCCCTGCTCTTGCTTACTTGAGTGGTTGTCATAAATCTTTGTGACAATATTGCTACATGAATTGATCATTATATAGAATTATGTTCTAAAATAATTGTCCCCGGATATATTTGATATGGGGCAAATACAACTTCTCATACGACACAAAACAATTCGACTCTAATATTTTCCATTCTAGCATGACTGACGATAGGCATACATAATTTAAAAGCTCGTGAGAAAACAGATTTTGTGTACCGCTAAGGACTAGTAATTCCTATTACTAGAGACCTGAAAAATTCGCGGATTCATTTCGGGACAAGCTAGAATTTGAAACACGTGTGTTAATAAAACTTCAGCCATTGGTCCACACAGTGTTTGACACCTCCTGAAGAAGGTTGGCCCAATCGTCACCTTCTACTGTGACAGCAGACAACTAATGTGCAGTTTATATAGGCACATTTGTTCATAAGACTGGAGAGTCTAGCCTGCAGATCATTGAACTCACGAATTTTTCTGGTCTCTACATATTACGAGTAATTTTCACCTTAAAAGAATACACACAACACAGTACCTATCGGAGACGGTGGGATATATTTTAATAGAACAACCCTAGGAAGAGGAAGCTATTTTGAACAATCCCGCAACAACTGACCGATGTGGTACATCTGTCCAACAGAATGAGTTGTCCCGGGTGTTCATGAGTAGTTTTATTTTCGCATTCGAACATCGATGGCTTGCATCAGCGAATCCGAAGAAATTTTTAAATTGCTATTCCCGTCCACCTGGCTCGATGAAATTATTATCGTGCACAAATATGTTGAATATAGTAAAAAAATCATTATATACAGGCAGTACCAACATAGATGAGAGGAGTCTAACGCGTAGCAGAGCTATGTACCTGTCATACTCCATCTGTTGTTCGCGGCAGTCTGGAGAATGTACGACTGGATAGGAGATGCGGGTGGAGAAGTGGGGAAACGAAAGTACCCATTGCCCATTGTTAACGCCCGCCACAGTACCTAAGTGCAAGCATTCAAAAACCGGGTTTACCAAGAACCGAAATCCGGATACCCGCGGAAGGAATCCGCACTGATGGCTAACCAGTCAGCCTTAGAGGCCACTAGTGTACTAAGTCGTACTAATCCGACCATCCTGTGCCCTCCCTTTCGGCACTTCGGGCCCAAAATGTTTGAGTCGCGAAGCACTAGTCAAAAGTGGATCAGGCGAGCGTGTTTATACAGAACATGATACCGTACTTATTTAACCCTTAGGGACGGCAACAAATGTACTGGCACTGAAGACGAGGTAGAAGTGAGCTCCCTATATTCTCCACTGCAGAGATATCAGTTGTGTTGATCTCTGCATTTACACTTACCTTCTTCGTATTGGTCGTGACTATGCCGGAAACGCTTACTGCACTCCGCGATGTTTGTTATTGACTGGCCGTCGGCCAATTGAGTCGCGTGTTGACTGTGTACCAATTAATTTATCGCGACAGATGTAACAGGTTTTACAACCCATCGTGTTTATTTAAGAAATTATTAAAAATAACAGTTTTATTCTTACTTACAAAAAAGTTGACTAGATAAAATTTTTTACTTACATTCCGATAAAATTTAGCAAAATATTAAACCATAAATGTGTGAGATTTGTCTTCGAGATCAAAGAAATGTCCATACATACGTAGCCCCGTGTATATACTTGCATACTCCTCAAAGTGTTAAATCTGTGAGATACTACTGGCTGACTGTCATTGAACCAATTCCACTCGTTGATTCGCTGTTATCAGTTTATACTTCTTTCCTTTATAATAATTATTTATTTATTTCCTATTTATTTTATACAAGTAGCGAAGTTAATTAATAATCCCCTGGTCTGACACTTAACCACTAAAAGAATGAATTTAATGGAGTTAAATAAAATTTACGATTCTGCCGTAGCTATCAAAGTTTCTCTTTATTGTAATGTTCATTCATTTAACTTCAGAAAAAAAAATTCCCTCTTGAATTCTAATAGCTACCACATTAAAATTGTACCCCGTATAGTCAACTCATGGTTGCTTCGCACTTTTCTGAAGCCCTGCTAAATTTATACTTCTAGGATATTCCTCCACCCCAAGAAAACTAAACTTAACAGAGTCCAGAAAAACACACCAAAAGGACAGCGCAACATATTCGCGCGCACTCAGCTTAATAATTTTTTCCCTGTTTTATTCATATTAATTATAAATGAAGTATTGTAATTTATGGATAAAATATAAGTAAAAGTTCAATTTGACCAAAACAATAATGTACTTTTATGTTAACACAAGTATAAAACGCTTGTGACACACGAAATATTAAGGAAACAACCAAAAAATCATACATGGGGTGATTTTTCAAAGGTTTGATTTAAAAAGTGTGAAGAAACCGCGAATAGACTATAATCATATGATCCACTAGCTCCAGTTGTTGAGAGATATGTAAATACTAGGTTGAGAGTAAAAATTCAGCCCAATTAGAACTTGCAGTGAACTAAAGAATACCGATCGAAGCTTCCCCAAAGTTTATGCAGGACTGAAATGGAGCTTGGAAGATAATCCAGTTCAAAGACGAGTTGAACTGGAGCACATAATTCACAGCAAAAACTTACTTTAGACACCCAACGGGACTGAAATAAAAACTTTCACGTAGATACGGTTGCCCATTTAACCGGTATTATTCACAAAATGCTGTAATTTAAACATTAAAAATTAATATTGAAGTGTTGAAAATATTTGAGTAAAGATAAATTCTTCCCATTGGTAGGATTTGGAGCAAAGGAATTGTTGATATGGTTACAAGACGCCAGAGGCTTATCCGTGTTCGTGAGCGCTGGAGGTCTTAATAAAANGCAAAGGAATTGTTGATATGGTTACAAGACGCCAGAGGCTTATCCGTGTTCGTGAGCGCTGGAGGTCTTAATAAAAGTAAAATAAATTAATTTGATTTTTTTAAACGTATTAATTACTGCTACAATTATTCATACAGCTACTATTTACAGCTCAAACTACCTATCTCCACTATTACTCTTGTTGTTCTCAGTGAGTGCGATATTTAATGTATATCTCAATTTTAATTAAAGTCCTTATCGCTGTCTCTATATTGGTTTCAGACACTTCATTCGCGCTCGTTATGTACCTATATTCAATCTGTCTACTTCCGCGATTCCAAATGTCTGCCACTCACGCATCCAGTTCAATAGTCCCACCAGTCTCACTCTCGACTGTACCGATACTTGCAGTCCGCAGACTTCATTCCCGCTTGTCACTCTCACTGCCTTGCTTGCTCGTCGGTTCGTGTCTTCGCACACCCGGCGCTTAAGGTCGTGCAATCCTTCAAACTCTAGAGACTGTTGACTCGAAACCCGTCATGGCTTAAGTAATCATGCTGGTCCGATCAAGATGAATCCCACACCCCAGGTCTCGCCGAGTCTCACAGAGAGAGCGAGGCAAGGGCAATGACCAGAACATTATCTCAATGATAACCCCAGAAATTCAATCAGCTCAAGGACAGGATTGCACGAGTCCCGAAAGACTTATCTCTGTAGTGGCGGCACGCTTTTGTAAATCTCCGCGCACTTCACGGATTACTACTCGCCCCTGACACACTGATTCGTTCGCTCGAGAGAACCGACGCAGAGCAGCACAGTCATGTAACAATTTTTTTTACTGTAACAAAAACATTATCCATGAGGTTTTTTTTTTTTTTTGTGAACTGCCAAAAATATTACCCTACTTTTCAACTTTACTTTACTTTCTTTCTCGTCTACATTTCAGCCTAGATGTGAAATTTTATTACAAAACGACAACATTCATTTCAAGTTCGATCGAAGTTAATTCCACCCCACTTGGGATCCTGACTGACCTATGGTTTGTACTGGGTGGGAAAGTAATGAATGGTAAATATTATGTTGTAAGGTATCCAAAACCGAAACAGTGATTTCTTATGCAGTGCATATAGCCTGAAGATGAGTGTTACCGTCAAACACAAGATAAGTTGAAAACATACTTAACTTGTGGCCTGAACCGATTCCTCAAGTGTACTTACTCTATACCTTTGCTCGTAGAGCTGAACTACAATATATTGTAAATATATGCTTCAGAAAATATTTAAGATGTAAGAATAAGTTTCTGGATAATGGGTAATTTAACGAAAATATGCACCCAATGTAAAACGATTTTATTGCCAAATTATTTCGTGTAAATAATTGGAGTTGACATCCTTATTTTACACTAGTACTCCGTACGAGTAAGTATTATTAAGTTTCTAATTATGGTTTGTTAACCAGCATTTCAGAGCTAAAGACAAAGGCCAGGTGCCGTAACTAATGTAATTATTTTCGTATAATTCGTTCATCGATTTTACAATGTACAGTTATCAGTACAGCACAGTTATTAACAATGCAACAGTTCCGACAATCACACGTACTTTGACTGTACAACTATGTACACATGAGATGTGGACATGTGTTTAGGTTCGCTCACTTCATAAATTTGGATAGTGGCTTAATTAATGTTACAATTCACAGAAACTCTTCGTTCGTGACCCATTCCTTAGTGTGTCATGCAACGCCGCATACTTAGAATGTTACAACACTGGAGTCAGTAAACGATATATACATTTACGAATTCCCACGTCTCATCAGGAATTCGTTTTTAAGTGTACTTGCAAGCTGTTTAAATGACAATTTCATTATGTGAGGCAGCCGTATCGTATCAATTGTCGTGGTTGTCCATACATCAGTTGTCTTAATAATGGAATTTAAAATTTCGTGGAAAACAGTGGCTTTTAGAGTAATTACAAAAGTCGATTTTCATTTGATATTGACATACTGATACCATTAAAAATATTATAAAAACACGTCACGAAATTTAATGCAAAATACATTTGGGAATATTAATTATTAAAAGGAAATAATTTCATGTTAGCTACAAGTTTAGAAATGGACTCTAATCTTTATTCAATTACACATTGTCCACACACTCATGGACTCGATTTCTTATAATATTTGTAATATGTATTATGCACTTATTCTTTGGTTCCAGCTTCAAAGTCATAAGTACGCATTCGTACTACCGTCGGTAATCACTTATCAGTTGTATAAATGTAATGTGTACTCTTATCCAGGCCAATTTTTTTTATATTTAGAACAGTGCGTTTTTATTTCATACCGATTATTATGCAGCTGAGGGGATGTTTTTACTAGAAACATTTTATTGTGACATGTGAAGTCAACTTTTACAAAATAAAGATTTTTTTTTTTTGTTATTTTGAACTGCGACAGCAAATAATATCTTAAACTAGGCTATTCGTGGTGTTAACCTAGTTTAAATTTCACAAATTTAATGTGTGTCCTAATTATTCATTGGTTGGAAACCCAGGAGAATACTTGCTTCACATTATTTCAATAAACTTAAATATAAATATTTGGACGTGTGTCCACTGGTAAACATAAGTATGGCCATATATTTAGCTATTATTTACGGAGTATTTTATTTACGTTGCAGCTCTGACCCAGATAGCCATTCTAGCTAATATTACTGCCTATATTAGTTTCGTTCAAAATAGGTTATTCTTGCGTACTGTTAGTAATTTACAAACATATATTTCTACAGGGCAATGGGAATATGTGTGACAAGTGATTCGGGCTTCAGAGACAGCCTACTTATGCCATTTTCTTAGTAACAGACATACATTTTATTGATCAAGAAAGGTATTATATCATCACATCTAGAGAAAATGTAATCTTAACCGGTGGAATATATTTGCGAATTTCATATCTCGCGCGTACGCGTTATCTCTGCTAAGAGAGCTTATTAATTAACAATACACCACAACTAATGTTTCCAGTGAAACACGTTACACTAATTTCTACATATTATGAAGTCATGTTGATAATCATTTTTGCTAAATTTAGCCAGAACAATTTTGTTTATTATAAAGTAACTGCCAATTCAGAAAGTCTTATTTCAATGCGTAGGCAGTACATGACTTTATTT
This sequence comes from Clitarchus hookeri, assembly GCA_002778355.1. Classification (NCBI taxonomy): domain Eukaryota; kingdom Metazoa; phylum Arthropoda; class Insecta; order Phasmatodea; family Phasmatidae; genus Clitarchus; species Clitarchus hookeri. Next base: position 1,041,539 of record NQII01000191.1, on the reverse strand, counting down.
TTCTGTATTTCTTCCTCGTCATCTATGAATCTGCGACTAACGAAACCATTAACAATACGAACTTCATTCCAATGAACATTTGATCGGATTAAAATATAAATACAAACATAATAATCAGCCAGTCAAAGCAACCAATGAAACTTTAGTGAAAGTTATATTCACAGATTTTTGCTACACTGTATTTTAGGGTGTGTGCAAAGAAGCTATTAGAAATTTCAAATGTTGTCCCGAAAATTCATTCACAGGAATCGCCACTAGTGCGTGTAACGGGGTTGATCCCCGGAAGGTTCTTTGTAGTAAAGACCTATTCTCAGATCTGAGTTACCTAAAATCCTGGCTTCATTCAACCTAGATATCTGTTATTGGCGCTGTTCTATTGGCTTAATTTAAATAATATTACCTACATAACCTAGTATGAGAGCTCAACAGTTTAAGGTAATAAAATGTAACACAGAGTTTTTTGTAAAATGGTAGATTCCTCTTGCAAAATAAAAATATATAAATTCTGTGTAATTAACATTGCTTTGCACAAAATGTACACGAATCTGAGGTTACCACGCCTTTAATATGAAATTCCTTCTCATTTGTAGTGGAACTACGATGCTGTTCTTGTCGAAACAACTTCTATTTGAAACTGTTTTTGAAAATAAAACACTGCTGAAGTTGTTTCGTTTTACGCTTACGCGGACTTGAGCGAAACTGTAGGTAGGCATGGTGTTTGAGAAAACTGAAGTTCTGAAGAGGCAAGGACGCAGTCCACGAGACTGTGGACGAATAAAACAGCAGGAGCTCTCATTCGTGTGGCAAGTTCCAGGATACAGCATCTGCGGACGGAGCACTTCTGCAAAGTTGGCGATGGTTCAGTGAAACGAAACTGGTATTATTCCTGAAACTTATGTAAAACCAAGAGGAACAATCTGCCGAGTTTTCTGGAGCATCTTATATCAAATCGCGTTACTTGATAGCAGTTTCAAGCGAGTTCGTTTTCTTTAAACCAAGAACTCAGTGTGGCTGACCGTTATGAATTGTGTACAAAATTACTGTTATTTTATATGCGAGACTTAATTTTGATTTGGTTGGTAAATGTTTGCAGAAAAAGTTTAGCGCACTGAATGTGCTGACATATTTTCCTGTAATTTGCGTAATTCAGGCCTGTATTGTAAATACCTTTTACTTTACGGAATATTGGGGATTTTATTCGACCGGAATTGCGTTAGCGTAAATTCTATGGAGAGTCTTGCAGAACGAGATCAATAAATTACTTTTAGAGTACCAGCAGTACATAGACTTCCTCCAAGTAAGACAATAATATAATAACTGCCTGTATCCAGAGTTACTATGCCGTTCTCCAGTGGTTATTTATTTTGTTACTACCTGTCTAGGAAGTGGAGAATGTCCTTTTGAACTCAGCCAAACCAGTTATCCCGTTTACTTAAGTGCAATCATGGATATTTTGCAACCTGCTCTTACAGCTAATAACTATTAGGTAATTTTCAGTATTAAGTTTCATTTTGAAACGCTGCATAACTTGTTTCATAATCATCTGACAAGTGAGTTTGAATTGTATATTGTAATAGAGAGATAACTGCTATTTTCGATTCGTCATTTTTAGGCTTAACTTGTATTTCACGTTTAACTAAAAAAAATATATCATTTTCCTAAGGCTCTTAAATTTGTTTTATTTCGCTGTTTAGTTACGAATTATATTACTGTTATTTAAGCTATATTCATCAGAATATGAACTACTTAGTACATAATAGCGAATTCTACGTGGATAAATGATGAAAGCGAGCCTTCAGTATTAACTTCAGTGACAAAGGAAAATTTTAAATAATAGATCTTCTGGCGTCAAAAAGGATAATGATTTTGAAAGTTGATTAATGAAAAAAGTTTTACGTTGTCTTATTTTTTGTCCCGTTATGCCACGGCTGCTAGGTGTTTAACAATGGCAGTAATAAAGGTTTAATAAACGACAAGTCAGGAAGACGGCTTTTCACGCGTGCTTGAATTTCGGCTCCTCTGTAGTCCAGTAAACCCCTGAGAAAAAAATAAAAGAAGGCGGTTGAGGGAATAAGAGCCAGAGTGAAAACCGTCCAAGTCGTTCCCGCAGAACCTCTGCCGAGGGAATAGGTATATGTTCCTTTGTTAATGGTCACTTCGCCTCCCCCGTGTGCTGCCAATTTATGTCCCAGTTTTACGAAATAATTTCCCAGGAGTGTCGGACGACAGCTGTGTTGAAAAAAAAAATAAAACTGCCATAGAACTTACGAAGAATCGTGTCGCGTGTAAACAAAAATTAAGGTTATAATATATTTACGTGTACATCACTAGCTTCACTGCGACCCAGTTGGCAAAGTGGCCTCCCGATTCTAACAGTGCAATTGGTCTCTTAACCACCGTAAAGAGTGAAGTCGGCCGTGTCACATCTCAGGGAGTCATTGCGCTCGCGTGCACAGTATTAAGAAGGTTATTAAACAACCATATTTAGGACCGGACTTAAAAAAAATAAGTGAGTGAAGAGATTAGGGCGGCTCTTAACATCGAGGTCGTGAGAGCCGATGAGGTTGAAGCGATATGAATATGGAGCAGCACCGGAATACAAGGGCGTGGTAAACAGGATANGTGAAACGAAACTGGTATTATTCCTGAAACTTATGTAAAACCAAGAGGAACAATCTGCCGAGTTTTCTGGAGCATCATATATCAAATCGCGTTACTTGATAGCAGTTTCAAGCGAGTTCGTTTTCTTTAAAACAAGAACTCAGTATGGCTGACCGTTATGAATTGTGTACAAAATTACTATTATTTTATAGGCAAGACTTAATTTTGATTTGGTTGGTAAATGTTTGCAGAAAACGTTTAGCGCACTAAATGTGCTGACATTTTTTCCTGTAATTTGCGTAATTCAGGCCTGTATTGTAAATACCTTTTACTTTACGGAATATTGGGGATTTTATTCGACCGGAATTGCGTTAGCGTAAATTCTATGGAGAATCTTGCAGAACGAGATCAATTAATTACTTTTAGAGTACTGGTAGTACCTAGACTTCCTCCAATAAATACAATGATATAACAACTGTCTGTATCTATAGTTACTATGCCGTTCTCCAGTGGTTATTACTTTTGTTACTACCAGTCTAGGAAGTGGAGAATGTCCTTTTAAACTCTGCCAAACCAGTTATCCCGTTTACTTAAGTGCAATGATGGATATTTTGCAACCTGCTCTTACAGCTAATAACTATTAGGTAATTTTCAGTAGTAAGTTTCATTTTGAAACGCTGCATAATTTGTTTCGTGATAATCTGATAAGTGAGTTTGAATTGTATATTGTAATAGAGAGATAACCACTATTTTCGATTCGTCATTTTTAGGCGTAACTTGTATTTCACGTTTAACTAAAAAAAATATACCATTTTCCTAAGGTTCTTAAATCTGTTTTTTTTTTTTTTTGCTGTTTAATTACGAATTATATTACTGTTATTCAAGCTATATTCATTAGAATATGAATTACTTAGTACGTAATAGCGAATTCTACTTGGATTTATGATGAAAGCGAGCCACCAGTATTAACTTCAGGGAAAATAACGACAAAGGAAAATTTTAAATAATAGATCTTCTGGCGTCAAAAAGGATAATGATTTTGAAAGTTGGTTAATGAAAAAAGTTTTACGTTGCCTTATTTTTTGTCCCGTATGTCAAGGCTGCTAGTTGTTTAACAATGGCAGTGATAAAGGTTTAATATACGACAAGCCAGGAAGACGGCTTTTCACGCGTGCTTGAATTTAGACTCCTCTGTAGTCCAGTAAACTCCTGAGAAAAAAATATAAGAAGGCGGTTGAGGGTATAAGAGCCAGAGTGAAAACCGTCGATGTCGTTCCCGCAGAACCTCTGCCGAGGAAATAAGTATATGTTCCTTTGTTAATGGTAACTTTTCCTCCCCCGTGTGCTGCCAATTTATGTCCCAGTTTTAGGAAATAATTTCCCAGGAGTGTCGGACGACAACTGTGTTGAAAAAAAAAATAAAACTGCCATAGAATTTACGAAGAATCGTGTCGCGTGTAAACAAAAATTAAGGTTATAATATATTTACGTGTACATCACAAGCTTCACTGCGACCCAGTTGGCAAAGTGGCCTCCCGATTCTAACAGTGCAATTCGTCTCCCAACCACCGCAAAGAGTGAAGTCGGCCGTGTCACATCTCAGGGAGTCACTGCGCTCGCGTTCACAGTATTAAGGTTATTAAACAACCATATTTAGGATCGGACTTAAAAAAAATAAGTGAGTGAAGAGATTAGGGCGGCTCTTAACATCGAGCTCGTGAGAGCCGATGAGGTTGAAGCGATATGAATATGGAGCAGCACCGGAATACAAGGGCGTGGTAAACAGGATANGTCGTGAGAGCCGATGAGGTTGAAGCGATATGAATATGGAGCAGCACCGGAATACAAGGGCGTGGTAAACAGGATATCCCCGAGAAAACCCGTCGACCAGCGACATCATCCAGCACTATTCCCAATCGCGAAAATCAGGGAGTGACCCAGCCGGGAATCGAACCCGATTCGCCTAGGTGGGAGGCGAGTTGTCTAGCCGCTACACCACCGCGGCCCCTGAAAAAAATGAAAATCCAAACGTGGTTCCCGCCTGAAGCAGGGTCACGTATGGATGAGGGGAGGCTGGCGCTAACCAGAGCAGGCTGCCCTTACCGAGGGACAGGCCCGTCGCTCCGGCCAGCCCGATGAATGTATGAGGTGAGATGAGCGGAATGAAGAACGACGGGGAAATGGGAGAGCCCCGAGAAAACCCCCCTCACTCCGACATTTTCAACCACTCTTCCCACTTGAAAACTGCTTGTCGGAAAATGTCCTGCCTGCCGTGGTCCGTCAACGAAACGTGCATCTCCGAGGTGCGAGGTCAGAAACTAACCGACTGAGCCACCCGTGGAGGGGGAGGTGCTCGGATATGTAATTCAATACTTTATTTTGCTCCCTAGGTTTGTTATCGCAAAGTCAAGGCTAATGTTTAGTATGTTCGCGGTTTCTTCAAACTTTTTGGGTCAAAACATTTGAAAAATCACCCTACGTATGATGTGTTTTATTGTTTCCTAAATACGTCATATATCACAAACTTGTTATTCTTCTCTTAACATAAAGGTATCGAAATGCTGGTTAAAATTGAACTTTTACTAATATTTTACATATAAATTATAATATTTTATTTACAATTAATACAAATAAAACCGGGAGAAAATAGGTGTGATGATAATGCCTAATAATAAATAGTTCCTATCCAAAATATCGTTACACTGAGCACGTGCGAATGCGGTGCATTGCCCCATTGGTGTAATTTTGTAGACTTAGTTAAGCTCTGTTGGCGTGAGGCGGAGGAATCTCCTTGAAGTAGAACTTCAGCAGTGCTTTAGAAAAGTTGGAAGTAACCGTGAATGTACTATACTAACAGTACTAGCCCAGTACTCTCGATACAAATAAACCGTGTCTAAATAAAAAAAATATTGTTTATTTGGACAGACGTGAGACAGATGATAAGTCAGAGCCTCAACTGCACGGGCCCCGTGGGCAGCCCACAAATCCCTCCCTTGGCCGCCACGTTTGATTTCGTATCGATTTTGGACATAGAGTTTCACAGGCAGGCAAATTACGTCTAGCCATATATTACAACGGAGAAAAATTTAAACGGGTGATTAGGACTTGCTATACCGCTAACTTGCAAGGTGATGAACCATAAGTGTAACAGCATTAATATACTTCCCAATGCATATTCTGGATGGCTTGGTAAGCTGCACTGTTAGAACTTTCTGTAGATTTACGGAAACTTTTACGGAGATGTAGAATTATTTTACGGAAAAGCACTCCGTAATGACAAATAACGGAAACGAGCTCCGTAAATATAAAATACGGAAGCTCTTCGTATTCTTACAGCTTCAATTTTCAGACATGAACAATGCCGATGATACCAGAAGCGTGTAAAATTCTATCTTTACAATACTACTTCGTGTAAAATAGTAGTAGGTAAGTGGTGAACCACTTAAAAAAGGCCAATTTTCGATTCTTTTTCCAATTACGCTACAGTTAAAAAAACCTTTATACATAGTGAACTACGTACATAACGAAAATAAAACTATTTTTTCGTATCCTCGTTTTATAAACTGCAAATAAAACAAAATAGCCAGCTCTCTAACACGACATGAAACCAAGAGAGGCGCGTTCGTCACTTGCGTGTAAAATCCATATTTACGAAATTCAGCACTTCGCGTAAAGGTGAAGTAGATGAGTGGTTCGAGTTATTGAGTGTTAATTTTTCGATTCATGTTAAAATCTCACTACGGTACAAAACATTTAATTTTTTATAATATATCTGTATTCAAGGACCCATTTAATTTTGCAATTTTTTCTTTAATCAAAAGAAAAATCCTGATTCACTCATTCTCCAACGCACAGCCACAGCCCAAACCGCTTCCAGTAGAAAGATTAGATTTTACGGGTGGCTTTCCATTAGGGTCCATGCACCCAATATGAAGGAATTTTTTAAAATCCAATATCTAAGAGAACTAAAAAGATAAAAGTGTATTTTATAGGTTCCTCAGTATCTCTTAATACACATCGTATATTGCAGTGTTTTTACTTCAAAAAAATAGCTACACAAAAACCTAAGGACTGTATGTCAGGATAATGCGAAATTATAAATTTGAGGGTGTAAAAAAATGAAAACATTGTTTCATGGACTCGTCAAAATCTCATAACTTCTGTGAAATAACTCATTTTACCTGTGTTGTTTCAAAATTTTCTTATTTTATTAACAAACAATTTATTTCAGAATTTTTCGAAATTCAATTCCCGAGGGAGTGAAAAGGAGTAAAACGTGTTTTGATTATTTTCCTAGATTTCACAAATCTGATTAGCTATCGTGGTGCTTGTGGAATCAGAAATACTTTTTAATATTCTGTTATTGCAATTACAGAGGTTCAAAGTAGGTAAAATATGTTTTCAAGAATATCGCGTAATATTTGATTTAAATTCCTACGTACATAATTGGCAAAATACAAATACCAGGTTATTTTTAATCGATAACCCTAGAACATGATGGTAAAACCACTACTGTACTGTACTAAAAAAGCATTTGATTAAAAATTTTAGTACCTATTTTGTGTATCACAAATGGTTGAAATCGTGGGCGAAAACTAGTAAGATATAACCNTGATTAAAAATTTTAGTACCTATTTTGTGTATCACAAATGGTTGAAATCGTGGGCGAAAACTAGTAAGATATAACCTTAGGTGATTTGCCTTATATTTTACGTATTCAGGTGGAGATAAATCATTTTTAAACATTTCCTCATAATTAACGCTTTAGTGGTTTTTGCCGCTGTTTTTTTCTCACAATAACTTCCAAGTGCAAACATGATCACAATAAGGGATATTGAACAACGTGTGTAGTAAATTTAAATATCAGACGTACGCGTATTAATCGCCACGAATAATGCCGGTTCCTTGGCAATAGCAGTTCCGCTTACCAAGCGAAAATTGTTTAATCTCATGTGTGTGAATTTTCTAACATTTCCCACCTGCTCCGTGTGCTGAGTGATTCTAAGCACTTGCCGCCAAGTCCACTCGGGACAAGTGATAGTCTCCGCCCTCTCAAGACCTCGATGTTAAGAGCCGCCGAAATCGCTTCATGGTCTCGGCCACTCCCCTCGAGCAGAAGAGATCCAGTCGATCACTCGACCGTCCAAGGGAAGGTTTTTCTTCCCACTTCCTCAGGATATTGCCAACTTCGCCGCCGAACCTGAACATTGGGGTGGCGCGCCGTTAGCCTCCACAGCCCGAGGCACTCCGATTCAACCCCGCACCCCTGTGCTGGTAACGAGATACAGTCCCTCTGCGTTATGGCCTTACTTACCCCTGGGCCACCCCGCTCTATTGCCCCTCGGCTCTCAAGACCACGCCGTTAAGAGCCACCCAAATCTCTTCACTCTTCACTCACTCTATCGCTCCCTTCCCAATAACACCATCAGGCGGCACGCAACGCTCTTCTTGAATTGCCTCCCACGGCGAACAACTCTTAATGCTGTGCTCTTCCGGCCATCGGGGGAGCAATTAAATGGGCTTCGGGACGCATTCGCTCCCGAGAGGTTGTATTCCCTCCGGGCGGGAAAATTGGTTTCGAATTGTTCGTTTACGTGCGCGAGTGCTTACGGGCGGTTTTAAGGTGCTTGGGGGAATAACTAAGATCTTCTCTAAAAACAGTCGAACTAACGGACCAGACGTGACCACAGTAGTTTCCATCTTCGCCCACCTCGTAGATTTCAGTCTAACATGCTAATTACTTACGGTTTTATGGTGTCGTATACACATAAAATGCCATTGCCATTAATTGAACTGTGTTATTACGTGTATCCTGAAATCGGCTCATTATGCAATATTGATGGGTAAATTGTCGTAGTTATCCACCTCAGAACACTTCGCTTTTGCTTTTTCTCCAAGTTCGGCGACATGTTAATTGCAAAAGCTACGGGATACCTGGGAAATCACGTGCTTTTCTGACAATAAGGCAGGTCGCGGATGGCGCGAGAGAGGAGACTAACGCTCCGGCCTGCCGGGAGAATAATAATGGCGGAGTGAGGTGCAGATGAAGAGCGGACTGAGATAACGGCGGGAGAAACCACAGGCTACCGGCAATACTCTTTACGTTTTCTTCATGCGAAGATCCGCCTGGGCGACTCCTCCGGGAAGCCAACCTGGACCACCGCCGTGGTGGGATAGTGGCGAGCTACCCACTCCACTACTCCTCCCCCCCTCCCTTCCCAACCCCAAAAATAAAAAAAAACAATAATTAAGCCCTGTACGTAAGGTATTAATTAATATTCTTTAATGATAACTTTACTCTTTAGATTGGTTCGTGCTGGCTTACTGTGTTTCCTGACTCGGTTACTCTATTATTTATCTTGCAGTTTGAGCTGTACATATTATGAAGCTCTCAAGTGTAATTCGGTGTGTATAACATTTTTTACACAGAAAAATAATTTGTCATACTAACGCCTTTCTCAACGCCCTGCCGACGTAAGCGAACATTTGTGATTTTAAGCTTGTGAAAATTGTTAATAAATACCCCATAATTCGATACGTACTTAATATAATTATTATTTTAACGTTAACACCATGTGACCGATATGCCGAGACGTCGGTTGTCCTCTGGGGCCTATCAGCACCCAGAGAACATCCGCTCCCTCATCGTATCAGCACCACTGTCCTCCTTCATCATTCCTATAGTAAAGGAGAAGAGGAACGTGGAATTTGGATTGGAAGCAACCATTTAGATCCTGAATGACTTTTATGGAAACCCTTTTTAATTTTTTCCGTTTAATTCCTTGTGGTATGGGGATAACCTCCTCTAATTGTTTTATGTCGGTAACCCACTTCTCAAAAATGGAGATACAAATGTAAATGAAATAATACAAAAAGTTACGTGGGCTGTCAAATATCACGTGAGCGTTTCACACAATATTTATACATTGAAACAATTACAATTATTCTTCCCATTTATTGTTTCTCATTACGGCCGTACAGTGCCCAGAATTTGCAAATTTCCACAAATACAAAAATACTATTTAAAAAATCCAAAAAAGAGAGTATAAATGAAGTTAAATATATTTACACACAGGATTATTAAAATACTCTCATAGCAAAATCCCTCAAAAGTTAAGAGTCTTATAATAATGGACAATACTGTCAATATATCTGGTGTGTATGATAGGGTGCAAGCAAAAATATTAAACATGGAAAAACAAGCTTTGTATGTGCATTTATTAGCACATTCACTGAACTTTGTGGTACAAGATAAAATATCGTCAATCCACAGGTGTAGACACTCGCTTGACATGGTCAAAGATATAGTTGGCTATGTGCGAAACTCCCCTAAGAAACTAGCATATTTTCAGTATATAAAATGTGATTAAATACCTCACTTCCGACCACTATATCCAACAAGAGGGGCAGTAAGATATAAGTCACTTCCACCCGGGCTTTCAAATTAAATGGTTTTGGTGGAAATTTTACATCCATTTCAGATAGTGATTCAACCGAAACTGGATCTAAAGTTGCCTCATTTTTAACACCAATGTATTCGTTTTATTTTCATTTACTGTGTGTGTTCTTGACAAACTGTTTGGTCAGATACACTGCAAATTGTGCTCTGCAAAAGAAATCGCTTCACTTAAAATAGGCTCATAGATTTATTATGATCCTGAAAGCAAGCTTCCAAATTTTTAGAGGAAATTTGCGAGATATCTGGTCTGAAACAAGACAAAAAAACCTGCAGAAGTTCATTCACCTACTTTACTCACGAGGAAGAAGATTCCTAAACTACATGACAATTCTCAAGATAACTGTTTATTATTCGAAATCATAGATATTATTGTAAATAGTTTAATTTCCTGTTTTGGAACAGCGCCTAACAAATTCTTGCTGGAAGTAGAGCAGTTTCTGCCTGGGAGTGATGCAAACAAAGAAGAAATTGGGAAATTCTACAAAGATGATGTCGACCCTGATCGTCTTTTGCTTCGCAGAGAGATTTTTCATGATTTGCTGCACAATGAAGGCAAATATGTTGATAATATAGAAGATANCGTCTTTTGCTTCGCAGAGAGATTTTTCATGATTTGCTGCACAATGAAGGCAAATATGTTGATAATATAGAAGATATTATCAATCACTTTGAGCAACAAGGTCATCTTACAGTTTTTCTCTCAGAACTCAAGTTTTGAAAATTGTAATGACAATTTCTGTGTCAACAGCAACACCAGAGAGTTATTTCTCTGGTCTTAGACGACTTAAGACGTACTTGCGTTTAACGGTGGNCGTCTTTTGCTTCGCAGAGAGATTTTTCATGATTTGCTGCACAATGAAGGCAAATATGTTGATAATATAGAAGATACTATCAATCACTTTGAGCAACAAGGTCATCTTACAGTTTTTCTCTCAGAACTCAAGTTTTTGAAAATTGTAATGACAATTCCTGTGTCAACAGCAACACCAGAGAGTTATTTCTCTGGTCTTAGACGACTTAAGACGTACTTGCGTTTAACGGTGGGACAGCTTAGACTAAATTCTGTGAGCCTTCTACATATCAATAAGGAGGCAGATGCAGCATTAGATATGGATGAGATAGCAGATGGCTTCATATCAAGAAATGAGACAATAAAGCGGACATTGCTTCAGTGAACTGAATTTCTACATGGAGACTGTTAATGTGCTACATTTGATGGCCAAGTAAATAAGTGGGGAATTCCTTCAGAAAAGGTATTTGTGTAATATTTGAAGCAATTTGTACCATTGAGTTACATTTGTCATGTTAAGGTTGAATGTTTTTAATACATGCACTACAATGGTCACAAAAGTATTTGCTTTGTTTTTCCCCTTCATNTCATGTTAAGGTTGAATGTTTTTAATACATGCACTACAATGGTCACAAAAGTATTTGCTTTGTTTTTCCCCTTCATACTAGGTACGCCATAAGAAATATAGATACATTTTATAAATAGATGTGTTTCGGTCAAAGCACTATAATACAGAGAAATTCGTATTTACCTCGCAGTAATATGTAACATTAATATTATGTTTTTATTAATAAGATTTTAATACTGATTTTCAGTGGTTAAGGCTCCGGGTTTGATAAAGGTATCACTCCAACAGATCTCATCTTAAATATACCACAATTTGTACCAGTGGTATATTCAATGTTTATGTACGAAGGAATGCTTAAATAGCACCACTTTGTACCTTGAAATCCAAATTTTTCCGGTGTAAAACCTCATCCATGCCCGCTTTAATGAGAAGATCTGTGTTCCTTTATAAGTAATACATTTTAATTATTTTCTACCCAGTATCATATTGAAGTCGGCACCGCTGGAGATAGAGTCTTCAATTAGTATTACAAGCTCGCTTACCGTCCCCTCGTCCACGCTATCGAGCGGAAGAGGACAGAGAGTCGTGATATGATAACATATATATATACATATATAACACAGCCGAAGCCATGCTTTTATTTGNGAAGAGGACAGAGAGTCGTGATATGATAACATATATATATACATATATAACACAGCCGAAGCCATGCTTTTATTTGCTAACGGGGCGCTCTTAGCCATTACGGCCATTCCGCACCCCGGCCTCCCAGTAGGCAGGGAAGAGGGATCACGCCCNGGGGCGCTCTTAGCCATTACGGCCATTCCGCACCCCGGCCTCCCAGTAGGCAGGGAAGAGGGATCACGCCCTCTCATCGCAGACATGACCAGCACTCACCGAAATTGACCAAATCCGTAGCTCCGACCTGTTCTTCAGGCCGCACCGAGCGTAGCCCCGATCTGATTTACCAGATCGCAACGAGCATGTCCTACCACAAGGCCTGAGATCCTAGCACTCAGTTTACCCAGCATGTGGTCTGGCCGGAGCACTACCCACACCCCTGACGTCATCTCGGGGACGCCTCCGGAGCAGTGCCCTGCTCACCGCCCGGCTCCTCAATAAGAGGGGGAATCTCTCCGAGCCTCCTCCAGCATGCGGAGTCAACCACTGCTAGCACGAGTCCAACCTCACCTGATCCGTACAACAGAGAAAACCTCCGTATGGGCCAAACAGATCACCCCGTGCTACCTATGATTTTCCATGGCACTCATGGGTTTTCCAATGCCTGACCGCCAGAGCCCCACCCACGGGCAGGGAGACGCGGGGTCCCTCCGAAAGGTTGTGGGTACCGTCATCCTAGTCCGGTTTTATACCCTGGTTTTTCTTCACCGAGCGCCATTACTCGCCACGCCACCCATAAGGCTGGGCCCCGTTGACGTCAGACACGCGTCCTTTACTATACATAGAATTTCTTCACAGGGAAATTCCTGTTTTGGGCCCCAATGGCCTGCATTCCAAGAGGTCCAACACCCCGCCAAGTGGTCGGGCCTTGGTACTAGCTATCGGCCCAAGCCATCACGGCAGATACCCCTATACAGCCGCTAGGAAGCTGATTCCCATAGAGTACTGGCGGCAGAGCCCAATTCGTTTAAACAGGGGTGGCACAAGAAGCCTTGGGTTGCCATGGGTGTTGAGAGGCTATAAGAGACGCATCACCCATCCTTTCCGGAAGTCGGTACGAAGACTGGACTCGGTTACTATAGCATTGTACTGCCACACCGCCTCTAGTGCCCAGCCTTCTTCCTCCCACAGGAGTGACCGTATAATCCTCCCCCTTGATATGATAACAGGCGGAAAGTCAATAGAATGTTTTGAATGGCAGGCGAGCGATAAAGCAAGAAGCGTGTATTTGTTACACAAAGCATCCCGCCGCGCCGTGCATACCTCTGCATGGCGTCATGATAACACTTTTCGGTGCATGCTCCTGACCTTGGTTGTATTGAATTTCTGAGTTTATCTGAAGAATTTTGAGTGGTTTACTGACCTTGTTTCTCTACGTGCGTTGAACCTTCCAGATGGTCAGGGCGATAGTATAAAAGTGCGACGGGCCTCCGAGCCGAGAGTTTATGATAGTCGGGAGTCTGAGCAACTGTGCGACTTTATGCGACGAGCTTGAAGAGCAACGAATAGCGCCGGAAATGTCCAGCTGGGGGAAAATCTGCGATTGCGAACATGAGAGCAGCGAAGAGTGCGAATGGCAGGCTGGACTACTGGACTGGATGCGTGAGTGGAAGACATTACAATTGATGGCAACAGACAGACTGAACGTGTGTTATTGATTAGTAAGAGTTAATTTTCTATAATCAAACACATACATTAAGAAGGACGTTAATTAGAGTTGGAATAGATATTAAATAATGCGCTCACTGAGAAATAAAAAGGGTAATAATAGAGATATATTGATTAATGCTGTAAATAATATCTGTGTGAATAGATTTAAAACCAAATTGGGTTATTTTATTTTTATAAAAACCTCCATCCCTCACGAACTCAGATACGTCCCTCAGGCGTCTTGTAACATTATTTATTATTAATGTGATAATCGAATTTTGAATTTAAATATTTAAAAATGGACAGTGCTTGGCGAAAACAACAATCCTCCTGCTCGACAAAACCTGGAGGCTGAGTAATCGATTAAAGGGTCCGTTAGTCGGCGCCAAGTTTGGTATCTTGTTACTTGATAAGAGATGCAACACTCGCTAATGGCCCCGGATATACTCTCTTGGACACTCAGATATCTGAATACCCTACATTAGGAAGTGGCGATTACTTGACGTTTCATGTAGTGTTTGTGCCAGCAATGTTCTTTTGTGAACCTTGCTGAATTAGAGCATTATGCAGTTTCATTTTGCTAAGCATAGACGACACTTGCACAAAGTAAACGAACGAGAACGTCTGCTAAGCTGCAAACAAAGGAAAGAAGATTTAGACACTTCAAGGACTACTATTCCAGGNTAAACGAACGAGAACGTCTGCTAAGCTGCAAACAAAGGAAAGAAGATTTAGACACTTCAAGGACTACTATTCCAGGAAAAGGTACACGTCTCAATTATTTTCAATCCCCTAAATACAGACGTTTTTATTCTGTGGCTCAATTGCGCGAAAGTCTCGGATAAAGCATGTATGTATTGTCAACTTGTCATGATTTTTATACGTGCAATGTTACAACTGTGACGAAATACTGGAGTTATGCAGTTGTAGTATATTTTAGATTTGTTAAGTATGCATTTTTTAGCTTTTCAAAATGATGTTATGATTTGGAAAGAATGATTTATTGTTTAGGTTGTTCTAAATGCTCCCTGGCTATCCTCGGATATTTTTGAAGAGGCTCTAAACTCGGGGTTTGCGGGATGGGGAGTAAGTAGGTTGTGTATATATACCGCAGGGCGGAGCTTGGGAGGGCTGGGAATATTCAAATACCAGTCCGCGGACCAACTGGCCGGTGCGCAAGCGCCGTCGTCGTGGGCGCCAGGAACTTGGGTAGTTCAGTACGAGATGGCGAAGCGCATCGTATATACATGAAACAACCCAATGGTTAAGGCGGAAAGGGGTATCTCGAGGTGCCATAGGTAGAAGTGTAGCAAACCTAACTGCTGGATTTTGCGGGCTACTGATTTCGGATGCATGATGAATGGATTTGGAATGCATCGGAACTTGAAAACAAAGTCATAGGCCTCAATTTTGGGTCAGCGGCTAACTGCCATCACTGATAGATCCCAGATATCCCGCCAAGCTCTTATTAGAGCTTTCCCAAGACCGATGGATTAATTTTGCAGAAGGGGGGGGGGGGTTCCCTGGTCCGCTACTCCCACCTCCGCCCACAGCATGAAGATACTGCTGTCAGCGCGGAAGAGCGAAGATGAAGTAGATGCCATGACTGATCTGCCCAGTTTTCTGCCGCCCTTGACGAGAAGCAGGGAGGCGCTGCATTCATTCTTCTGCTGTCAATATTGTTGTGATAGTTCGCCAGCGCAGGAATATTGGAAATAGCTATGCAATGAGACAGACTTGCTTTGTGAAATTGTTGCCTCAAGGGCGCCAACACTCACAAACCCCGCCCCCTGTCTTCTAGCACTTCCTAATTCATATTAAAGAGCATGGTTTGCACACCCTTAGTTTCCTGTAGCATTTCAATAACGCACGTACAAATTTTGAACTTCTCTCCTGTCGGGAGGGGTTTTTACGGTGCCTATATCGGTGTTTCCCCTCCCACTTTTCAGCTATAGCATCAGTTATAGGTACTCTCAGGGAGGTATTCATGGCCCTAAATGCGGCCATGGTTGCATTAATCCCTCTCTGCCGCGACGAAAGCCTCCTTTGCATGACTTCCCTTACTTTTAGGCGTATGGGGCTCAGCCCTGAGATGCAATTAGCTTTCGTCTCTACCTCGGACGTACACTTAATAATTAGCAATAGGCAGTGACGTGTGGTGAACTGTTGCAAGGAAAGCTGGTGCTTGCTCACTGCTGTAGATTCTCGGTGTCCGTAGCAGGAGCCAATAACCACTTTGGTCGAAATATATTGAGTTTCCCTAGGCTCCAATCACAACGAGCATGCAAAGGATCTATTATACTCGTACACGTCTTGTGGTGTCACAATCCGAATTACGTTTTAATGCTGGAAATTTTAACTATCAAGCAACAGGGTACAGCACAAAGCTAAGCCAACTTACCTTGCAACAGTTCACCACACGCTACTGGCAATAGGGTAGGTTAGGGAAAAAATGGGAGTGCAGACACCTCTCGGCGAGGAAGGGAGAATTCGTCTAGCAGATACCTCCTGGTGTAGGAAGGAGCCATCGTCGGGCAGACTGTGAGGTTCAGACACTCGAGAAGTCGCACTTCATGTTACCGTGATTGATGCCTCTCTATACTGTGGAGAGCGAGATGTTACTAGAGTTAAACTATAAATGTAGGACTGTAACTTTTTCTGATAGGAACTGGAACTTAGTCGTGAATCGGGGAGTTAGTTACATTTTGGAAAGAGTTATAAATATTAATATGGTAATGACTCGTATGCTCTTAGGAAGGAACTCGTAAGAACGTTCTGAGATGAGTGACCTCTCGGGATATTTGTAGTGTCAGGGCGGTTCTGGTACAGCAAGGAAGCTGTGCAGTGTAGAATTGCCGAGACAGGCTTTTTGGAGTTGTAGAAAAGGTGTACGAGATCTGTGAATCAGTCGATCCCTACCAGCATCACAAGGTGTTTGGCGAGGAGAGTATACCCAGCTTGTACTAATTAGTGAGTGTGATCCATCAGTGAAGCACTGCTGACATCCCGAGGTGTCAGATGAGGGGAGTGCCCTCTGCTCCAGGGCTGATGGGATGCTGTGATCATGTGGATATGTGATGACTGTGAGAGAGTGAATATTTGAGATTTTAATGTGTTTTCTCTGGGGAGTCTCTCGTCTGGAGCCTCCACAATCTCATGAAATAATAAATTAAAAAGATATTGTGTATAATATTTTGAATTTATTTTGTTATATATATATATATGCTTCAGGAGAAGCAAGTTCAATAATCTTGTATTATTGTATTTTAATTTCAGAATTAGTTAAATTTTCTTTTGTAAACAAATGGGAGTGGTATTTCGGAAGGAAAGAATATTTAAAGCCACAGTTGTACAACCAAAAAAACAGTACTATTACTGCCCTTACCAATTCTGTATAACTGCGGTACTTTGTGATACGAGTCGCACAAACGACTGTGAAATATAATGTACGAGTAAGGTAATTTTCCTTTACGGGGAAGATAGTCCTTTATTTTAGTAATTCTGTCATATATTTATTATGTAATTTTCGTTTAAGGCGGTTGCCTAGTAAGGAGCCTTTTGTATGAGGCAAAAAATCGATGAAACACTACGTGTTACGCCGACCGACATATATAAAGCGGTATCGCCACTACGCTCAAGGCGCTCGACTGGCGAGCAGTATTTACGTCGGCGACTCGCCTCAACTTGTCTTTAAGGGGTGACCATGTAATTTTATTAGACGCGACTCTGTAACAAAGTGCAATGAATACTTTCATCGAAGATTTGGATCTATCCAGTTCGTATATTTTGAGATACAGCAATCTTAAAACCCCATTTTTATCCATGAAAATAATGTTTCTAATGTGCGCGATGTCTTGAGAGTACCATGCAGTCATTGTTTGTAATGCACTTCCTTTTTGTAGGTAAATATATTGAGGACACATTTCGAGTTTTCCAAAAAAAAAAATATATATATATATTTTTCAAATACGCATTAGTGCAGCTTAAGCTCTAGGTAGGCGATTACCCTAAGGTGTAGATGTTATTCGTTTCCACAACGTGTAAGGCGGTTTTCTCTTAAATGTTTTACAGTGCAATAGAGACTCCACAGTCGAGACTTCTAATGATCAATACAATTTTCAAAAAACCTTTCTCGCTAAATACTGCAATTACGTCGCATATTGCCATTTCCATGGAATTATTCAACCACGGCAGGAAACATAACAAACATAAATGTTTCATTAAGCGTCCGGGGATCGACCCAAGCACTGCTTTACCACCAGGAAAGCGCCTGACTTCAAAAATTCTTCGAGTAAATATACAGCCAGATCACAATGAGCAGGGACTTTATGAAATAAACTAGTTTGGGATAAGTTTAGAAAGAAACTATGATATAAATTAGCATAGATGCCTGAGAAGTGCATACTAGCATAACAAAGATTGGTTTCACCAAAAAAAAATAATTTATGTTATTAATAAATGTCAAGTTACACTGTAGCGAATAGATTTATAATGCGCCTGACTATACGATGGACGGACTTAGGCTCTAGGAAACAGGACTCAAGTCATAGAGAGTAGGAAGTCGACATCGCCTCTTCGATGTACAAAGACGCCTTCGTCCACTTCCCAGCCGCAGTCCTCGTGGGCTCTGTTCGGCGTGAGCATCCAGCAGTCTCTTCAAGTAGCGAACTCCGACACCGATCCCCGAGCGACGTCGTAGATTCAGGGTCCAGCCACTTCCCCGACAACTCTTCCCTGCGCTGTCCTGACTCCCGCAGAAACCCGGGAACTGTGCCGAGACCGCAGGAACGCTGAACCACTTCACCATTTAGTACCTACTTACTTTACGTAGTTCGCATAAACGTTTCAGCGTTGTAACGCGCAGGAAAAAAAAATGTCTTTGAAGGATTCTTGCATTTGGACCAACACACCAAATATATCACTATTTCGGACATACTCGCCCACTACAATGGATTATGCCTAAAATAATATTTCGTCTGGCAAGTAGGAAAATAAAAGTTTATTCTATTCAGCATGTACATTTGACTTCCATTATTATGACTATAGGCTGTTCACTGTCAATTGAGAACTTTTGAAACCAACCTTTGAAAATTGTCACTGTCCATAAATGCATATGTTTTAGCGGGTACAGTGCCCAGTAAAGTTGGTAACGACGGGTGGAAGGTATTCCCGTGTCTTAAAATTGAATGAACAGCACCAGATAAACATTTGTGAACACCGAAATTATTAATTTAGAGTTCTGTGGTTTAAAATGCATGTAAGTGTTTCCCTTGATCGACGCATTAATAAAGTGACAAGGCCCATGCCAATGTGAATTTGTTATATGTTGGAAAAACACACAACGCGCATACAAGATCTTAAGCAGAGCTTTAAAAAATGCTCAGTTTACTGTGAACAGCATTTATAATCGTAAATATAACTTAAATTACTCCATTGCAGACGATAAAATTTTGATTACAGCGAACAATTTAATACTCGAAAAAAAATTAGTGAGGGTCCTCGGTAGCCGTGCGATTTATGGCGTCACTCCCATGATGCGTGGAGACCAGACCAATGGTCAGTTATGCACAGTCTTCATCACACGACTTTAAAGTGCACTCAGTCGATATGGTGCGGTTTGAAGCCCTCCAAAATTATAAACGCCGTCTTCTTTTGCCTTTCTGAGTATCGTGCGAAAGAAAATCCAAACAAGCTTTCAAATTTGAGCCCATCACATTTATATTACAACATTATGTTTTTAAAATATGTCTAAAGATATTAATCTGATAAAATAAAGATTTTGACCGTCCAATTTTTTTATTATAATAAAAGAAGATTTATCAATGCCAAACTAGCCCTCGCTGTGGGCACTGTTGTATTCTGCCCACGTCTGTTACAAATTATTACGGTTTTGGTGACTAGGAAGGTTGGCCTCATGCCATGTTTTCGACCACGTAAATTTTCAGCGCTTATCTGAACTCTAAACAAATGCCACTGGCTGTCTATTTCAATTAAAAGTCTGGGTTTGACGTTGGGGAAGCGAGCTTTTACCTCACCAATATCCGTGTTCATGACGCAGAAAATGCTCGTAAAATATGTTCCGTAAAGTTAAGCTCCTGGTTTTCTTTTTTTTAAATTTGAGAGTTGTTTATTTGTAACATTCATTTATAAATTGCGTGGAGGAGCTTGGACATCGATGTACATGATTTGTGAGAATGTATTTAAACGAAACACACTTTGCTCGCTTTGCTTTTAGATTAAATTAATATTTAAGTGGAAAAATAGTGTGTAATTAACATGCTAGAGAGACAAAAATATTTTGTAAATTTCCCTCCTATTTTAATTTTTTTGTTGATTACAGCAAAGTCACTGATGAATTATACGCAGCAGATAATTACTAGAGGAAATTAATTGTAGGATGTGAAAGTAATACCGGGATGTATGTAACCAATTTCCGAAAACTTATACTTAACAAGCCCAGTTTGCTGTTGTTACCCTTGTGGGTGATGTTTGTTCAGTTGCATCATGTCATCATGGACTTTCATCGATATTTGCTTACTGACGTATTCCCTTAAATTACTACGGCTAGTAGCCGAAACGCCGATTGACTGATGAAAATAAAATACATACATATGTGTCAAATGCATCAGAGAAGGGACTCTAACCCACCCCCTCTTGTTTGTTAAGGAGGTATCCTAACAACCACGAACAAAGGTTTGAACTTTTATAAAAGTTTAATTTTTAAGTTGTTTTTGCGTAAAAGGTCTGTTTCCTGGAAATATCCTGTAAACTTGAAGTGCATTATCAGTGAAAAGGTTAAATCCACGAAAAGGAGAGATGAAACCTCTCACCCAATTTCTTATTCACATTTTGATAGTTACATAGGACAACCATTATCCATTTGAAAAATCGCTTATTATTTCCTGGTGCTAGGCAAGTCATTATCTTTCGTCTGAGTGCACTTTTGGCATGGTGGACTTTTTGCTATAAGCTTCATTTGCGCTAATTTTACAGAGAATTAATAATAGCAGCAGTGTGCTCCGCCAGAACGATCTAGCAAATTTACAGTTAGGTTTCCAGATTGGCTGAAAATACACAGCAAGAAATTCTAAGCCTTAATGAATTAGTCGCAATTTTTGAGGATTCTGTTTCTACCACGTTTTATAACATCTGTCAGCTGAATAAGTATTGCCTTTATGAAATAATTAAAAATAAATATTTAGTTTTATAAAACAACTCAACTTAAATTACTAGTATTCTACAAATAAGCACCAAATTTTATTGTTTCAGGAAATTAATCGTGCTAAAATAAACGGCATTAGAGTGTGTTAACGAAAACGACGCACTCATTTCTTCACAGTGGAAAAATGTAAATTCCACCATGAGAAAGTTATTTGAAGGCAGAGAAGAAAATTCGCCTTGAAAATGGTTCTGCACACTGAAAAACAGTTTTGTGGAGACCAAAAAATATTTTGGTGACCACAAAATTAATTTGTCAATATAGAAAGTCAAAAGATTTTGTAGTACCGACAAAATTTTTTTTGTAATTCCAGTATTTAGTGGAGACAACAAAACGACGTTTGTGGCTGGTTAGTGAAGTATACGAAGGTATTTACAAGCTGTGGGCTTTTGTAGGTAGGTATAGTCTAACAACACTTAAACACTAATTTCAAAGTCTTCATGAATGGGATTCGAGCCTCGTCACTCTCAACTGCGAGCTCAGAGCGTTACCATTACGCTACTTTGCGTTAAATGTTGTCGTCAGCATGTATGTATATAAAGAAATCTAATAAGTGGCACACACGACAAGGCTTTCACACTTTACCTCATGGCAAGTTAATTTTATGGAGTCATTTACGTATAACATTTACTTTGGAATAAAGGAATTATGTAATCCGTTCATAAGTACTTAATAGTATCCCTCATGAATTAGTTCGTCACCTGGTGCAAAGAACCGAACACTGGCATATGTGGCGTCGTGGCCAGACAGAATGTGGCCACTTCGAATATGCCAGAGCGCGTGCGCAGAATATAACGCATGCTTTGCAGTCGCAGCAAAATATTTTACTGTGGATAACATGAGATCTTTGAAGCTATAATACCATATGGTGCGGTGATGTGGCACCACAGAGCCGACCTTTCGTAGCACAAAAGGAAGCTTAAAGTTCTCAAAGAGCGGCACTGCTGACCGCAACAGGTGCATATAAAACTGTACCTAATGAGTCGCTCTCAGTGCTGACAGGTGTGCTTCCTGGTGATCTACTGGTTAGATACAGAGGATTAGTAGCGGAGAGAGTGCGAGCTGGAAGAATGTCTAAGGAGAATAAAGATCTAATAATGAACGAAGTTCTAGAAGAATGGCAAACAAGATGGACAAACTCAGACAATAGAAGGCAAACATATGAGCTGTTTCCAGATGTCAGAACAAGATTGCGCTGTAAGTGGATCAACGTGAACACTACAGCATGCAACTATACACAGGACATGGAAATGTCAAGGCGAAGTTACATGGCTTCCGGCTAGTACAATACGCTATGTGATGTATGCAGAGTTGACGACACAATGCATCACGTCATAGCAGACTGCCTCAAGACAGAGGACATCAGGAACTGGTGTGAGGAGAAAGCTCAAGACATGGGCATTCACTGGAGAATTGATGAAGTCGTGGTGAACAAAGATTTACACAGTATTTGGAATAGGTTCGCCACTCGAATTGGCAAAAGACTCGAAGAATTCGATAAATGGTATAGGCGAATTTCTGATGACCCATAAAGGTGTATTCAGGTAAAGGCAATACAAAGAAGTATGTCGGAATACCTCAGATTGGCGAGGAAGACAGGTTTTTAATGAGAAAACCGGTATAATACTGAGTTACGGCACGAAGAAAGTGAATGGCCCGAAGAAAACAAGAGGAGAAAGTGCCGTGCACTGTCTTTCTCACCCGAGTACAGTTGTAGTGCGGGAGGATGGAGGGTGTGTTGGCCTTCGGGCCTTAAATACCTGTGGATAACATGAATACTGCTGCTGCTAACTAAATATTTCGTGGCAGCCGATAAACGTTTTTTTTTTTTTTTTTTCAATAAACAAAAATGTTAGTGAGCATTAACGTGTTATTGGGCACCTTAATCTGTTTTTACAAACAATAAAATTTATCATTGGGAAAGCATCAACCAAACAGTTTTTGTAGCCCCTAAGAATTTTTTTTTTTCAGTGCATATCGGTCATTTAAGACTACATCTTCATACAATGAACCTGTCAGATTGAAATATGGTCTCTGCTATTCTTCTACTTGAAGAGACGTTGGCGCGATAAGCCTACTCTCGGATGAGACGTGCTTGTATTCACTTTGATACTAATTGCGTCTTTCCAACACCCAATACAAGTACATTCGTACCGCCTCATCCAATCGGCGTTGAGTTGGACGGAACCCTGTTTTATGTGTTGACTCGGACAGAGTAGTGTAAGAGATACGATAGAAAGTGAAACATCGGCTAAACCTGAAGGGGACTGAAAACGCAAACTGCATAATTTATGAAATTGTATAAGAGTGGGGAGATATTGTGGAACGTGAGGTTGGACGGCTACAAAAACAAAGGCGTGAGATAATCGGGCCGTAAAGAAAAACTGGAAATATATTCCAAATCTCTGTATGCCAAAACTCAGACAAGTACCTTGTCAAGAAATTTCCGAAATCAAGACTCACAAACTGCATATATATATATATATATATATATATATATATATATATATATATATATATATATNCGTGGACGCAGTTTGTCGTGATTTGACATCTCCAGCAGGTTTTTGTCGAGTGTAATAATTGAACGGAGGAAAAATTTACAAACCTTGTAAATTATATTTATTTCTGCGTAATACGGTATGAAGTCCATTTCACCAAACGAGAGTTTCAGAAAACAAAGTATCTTTCAAATAAGTAAACATTTACAATAATATGTTTTTTTTTTTATGTTATGTTATAAAATTATGGGGATATTTTATATAGGGGCTACGTGTGAAATGATGAAGCTGGCGCAAGTGGAAAATTATTTCCAGGAATTCAAGAATAATATAACAAATTACGAGAATATTCCACATTTAAAAATAATAACCTCTAAAACATTTCAAAAACTTTTCAAAAATTGACCTTTTTAAAATTAATTTCAAAAATTAATTACATTAAAAATTAAGAAATGAATAAAATAAAACTATCAAAAATTTTGAAAACATACAGAAATTTTGGAGGTTTAGGATTCGACTTTTAAAGACGGTGGGAAATCCCCCTCCCAGTACAGCCACCAGGAGGCGGCTTAACAGCCCCCCACCCCCTTATCTTTCACACACAAATTATTCACGTTGCATTACGCTCCCTAAATCCCCCCTTGCCCCTCCAAACCCGTAATTGCCACCAGCTCCCATCAACTATCTTCTTCCTCCTCCAACACACAACTCCTCCAACCCCCCTCCCATTCTATCAACCAACCACAAACTCATGTTTCCCATACCCTCCCCTCATATACCGCCTTTTTTTTCGCCCCTCCAACACCTTACAAATCGCAATTATTCGGAAAACTTTGTAAGTTTTTTCGTTCCTACCTGCAACTTAAAACAGAAACACGGGCGCCCCACCGTCGCACATAGGGGCAAAACACCCATTTTCCTGGACAAAAACTTAAAATTATAGGTATAATTTTTGTTTTAACTATTCATGGCCATGTAGTGCAATGTTTAGGGCAGTAAAAACTACAAGAAACAGCGCATTTGCTCCTTTCATTTAGCGGTGAGAAGCCTGCAAAGTAGCTTTATCATGTGTATGCCATTTTTGAGAGATACTGGAGTCTAAGGCTTCCTGTACTCCTGTGATCTTAGGTGACAAGGAGATACAATTATCAAGTTTGGCTATCAAAGAACCGCCTATTATAATTTTCGTAAGAGAGCTTAACAATATAAATTTATATAATTATCTTATTTTCCATAAAGTTTCTTGTACAGGTCGATTTCTGCATACGTCTTTGTACGTTCACACACTTGCAAAATATTCTCCACGAGGCCCCACGCTAAATGTTTTACCAATCGAACCGGGAAACCTTTCCTTGCAACATATATGAAAATTGCGTGCCACCTTTTGCCTCCTTCTGAGAAAACAGCGAACGAATAAGCGCGAGCGCATCTGCTAGACAGCACGCCAGGGTGCGTGACACTTGAGTGGCGGGCGCGGAACAGCGGCGTGGAACATCGCTGCAACAAATCACGGAAAATAAACAATACTCTCCTCAGGAAGCCCTGTCCCTGATGAATGAAAAACTTTTCTATCCCGTAGTTCATATCAGACATTGCGAGGCCAGGCTAAGGAGAGAGATGCGTGTTTGTATCAATTTTACAAACAGGTTCAAAATTTTAAAAAAAATAATAATAATAATGCTATCCTAAAAAAACATAATTATAACAGAGCAAAAAAAAATTCATTGCAGAAGCTTATAGATCTCGCTTCCGCTCGTATTTTGTCCCTCCAGATAGATGTGATCAGTGCACTTAATTATCACGTGAAAAAAAAGTTGATTTGATATCTAAGTGGTGATTCGATGGGAGCAACCAATAAATGTATAATCAAAAAATGACTGGGTGAAGTGCATGGGAATGTAGTCATTTACTTATGGCTAGTGTCGTGCCTCTTAAAATGTACTGTACTGTAAGAATCTTAACTCTGGAAAGAAAGTAATCAATTGGGCAGATTCCGCTGCCATCTTCAATTAGATTGTGTCTCCCACTTAAATTGGAATTTCAGAAAGAGACCACAGAAGCTATTACAAAAGAGTACGAATGCATTGACACGCAAATAAAAGCGCTTTTTCCATTAGAAATTTTGTTACCAGAACAAGAAGAATAATTGTGCCTGACGGGAAAGTGAGTTCAGCAACAACAGTGGTGGCATCGCTTCAATACTGCAATTTGTGTTGAGCGCTCCATAAGATCATGAATGATATAGGTAACATGGAGAAGAGACGAGTTAAATGAACAAACTTCGGAGCATGGGTTATTACTACTTCATGCTTACATGCTGTTTCTCGAGTGGTTTCTGCATGTAAGATATAGATCAGAGATACGGTCATGGCATTTGAAGCAAGAATTAAGAAGTGTTATAAAAGAGAATAAGAGAGCCGTGAAGTTTGGTTTCCTACTGGTGACGGACCTGCTTACTGATACTGTCAAACAAGGTCAAGACACAACGAAAAATGGAAATACAGCCCGTCGTTTTTCCATGTTCGGCATCGATAAAGCGGTGTGGTAAAATACTGTACACCATTTCTTGTAGATATGCTGTAAGCGCCCAATATTATCAGCAATACGCCCTTGATACAGCGTGGTTGTATGTCCGTGAGTACTCGTGGTATCCGATGCCTCCGGTAGTGTACAAAATTCTAATTCGCGGTTCTCACTTTATTGAAGTCGCCTTGCTTCCAATAGGAATGCTAGGTGAAGAGACCCAGGAAGCCGGGAACAAAAATTTTCGCAGGTTCCGGATAGAATTTATCGTAAGTCAAGCAGAGAGACGAATAACAAATATCTAATGAATATAACGTTAATATCTTCTGACCCTGTAATTTCTTCTATTAGGACACTGGCACCAAGAAAAGACAGACAAATAAGCCCAGAAGTTATATGTTTTCTAGAAGTTCGTAGCTTGTGGTGTTATGATGATGATGATAATAATGATTAGAGTGGTTGTATTAATGGCTGTATTTTGTGTTCTAACAACATAAATATTATTGCTTTTGATTCTTAAAACAAAATTATCTTAATTGTTTCCGCTTAATTCCTGTAGTTGTGAGTGTGAGTGTATAAATAGTGTTTCATTTTGACACCTTGGTGTTCCGAAATGCAAAGTTTTGTGCTTCACATTTGCTTTAAGGTTCGCTGTACGAGCGATACAAATAGAAAAGACTGCACTACACAATGCCCGAGGTTTTTTACAGGAAAAAAAAGTATTTTGCCCCACTGTACGCCAGCTTGATGATTCGAGGCAAGTCTATCGGTGTGCAATATTTCTGTACTACCCAAACCAGCGAGTTGTGGGAACCACAGTTGCCGACCTCGCGACAGCGCGCCAGGTCTGTGGGCTCAGAGTTCGGCGACGAGAGAGGTCAAATTTTATCACAGAAGGCACGCGTGTTGCCCAAGCGGGCGGAAAACACTTTCAGCCATCTTGACATAGTTTACGGGAAACGCAAGTGTCTGGCAGCGCTGGACAAACGGGACTGATGGCTGTAACCGCCAAAAGAAATTCTTCTCTTGTATGCTTCGCATGAACGCCCGGCCAGGTATACTACGTGCCAGACATCTGCGAACTTGAGCTCCGTCACAACAATGGCGAAACATCTCCAACTTATGAAGGGACACGCCTTTAGGCGCCTCTCTTATCTTATGAATTTCATTTTGGTGCGATTATGCTGCATAAAAGACTAAATGAGTGAAGAGATTTGGGCGGCTCTTAACAGCGAGGTCTTGAGAGCCGATGATGGTGATTCGGTTAGTATGGAGTAGCGCTGGAATGAAGTGGCTGGATAAACGGGAGATCTCCGAGAAAACCCGCTGACCAGCGGCATCGTCCGGCACGATTCCCACATACAAAAATTCGGGAGTGACCCGGCCGGGTATAGAACAAGGTTCACCTTGGTGGGAGGTGAGCGGGCTAACCGCTCAGTCTCCGTGGCCCCTAAAAGGCAGAAGAATGTCTATAACAAAAATAGAATATGTGTATAAGTATTAGAAATACATAACAGTTCATTACAGATTGTATATACCATATCAGCGCATTTTGGTGAACAAAAACAATTTAAGTGCTTATCTACCCTCATTGTTGCACCCTTCACCAATTTTTTTATTTAGGGACGGGTAATGTATACCCTGCCCCCCTTAGTTGTTACACCACTGGACCCGCAAGGAAGGGAGGCGGTACTGACGATTCCTGAAATATTTTAGATAAAACGAGTTGGGTGAGGGTGTAACCGAGAAAATTTAGAGTCCGCCACATTACGTAAAGTGTATCAGAAAATATTGCCCGCGTTAACCACTTTCCGCTCATACCCCTTCGTGTTTTCAAAGCCATTCGCTAATATCGTATCTGCTTTCACTTTTTACACTACGTACATTTTTTTATTATTTCATTAATACTTCCAGCTTTGAAAATTAATTTACCTTCGCAGTGATGAACTTACTGAAAGAGTTAATAATTTCCGATCAGTTGGTAGGGATAATTCCGCGCTGTGTTCTTTGGTTACCGACTTTTCTGCAGCAAAGTCCAAGAGATAGTGCCCGATATTAGGGCTGTTTGTGACCGTCCGTCGTCCAGGCTTGCAGATGTGTTACGCACAGTATACAAGTACTTGCCGACGTACCTACGGCTAGATTAAGACGTTCGCCACTGCCACCCTTGTGAAGGGTGTTGCCGGGGGTTGGGCCTTTGTCCACAACACACCACGTGTAGTCCATTCCCGGTTACTTCCAACTTTTCTGAAGCCCTGATTAAGTTCTACTTCCAGAATATTCCTCCGCCTCGTGCAAACAAAACTTAACCGAGTATAGAAAACTACATGAAAAGTACAACGCATCACCTTCGCGCGCACTCACTGTAATAATACTTTGCATAAGAACTATTTTTACTAGGCATTTGCAACATGACTATTTTTTCTCTGGTTTCTAGCATATTAATTATAAATTATAATATNAACTATTTTTACTAGGCATTTGCAACATGACTATTTTTTCTCTGGTTTCTAGCATATTAATTATAAATTATAATATATAATTTATAAATAAAATACAATTAAAAGTTTAATTAAACCAAAACTAAGGCAGTTATATCAACACAAGTATCAAACGTTTGTGATACGTGACATTATTCAGAAAACAATCAAGCACGTCATACATGGGGTAACTTTTCAAAGGTTTTATTCAAAAAGTGTGAAAAAGCCGCGAATAAACTAAAGTAGAGATTGGGGGCCAGTCTTTTCGATCATCTGCGTCAAGGTTCGACGCATCGTCGGGAGAGGGCGCCGCCACATCGGACGTCGTCGCTACGGAGTTCACCACTGTTGACTNTCAAGGTTCGACGCATCGTCGGGAGAGGGCGCCGCCACATCGGACGTCGTCGCTACGGAGTTCACCACTGTTGACTCCGGCCCAACGGTGCCCCGTCGTAATGTATGCGGAGAGCTGGACGAGCTGTTGATCATCCCCGTTTAATAACCGACGATACCCGGCACGCAGGTAAGCCAAAAGGTTCTCTTCAAGATAAATTAATAGGTAGCATGTTCTGTAATATCCAGGTATTACACTCGCAAGACTCGTTTAAGAGTAAACAAGTTTCCATCTAGTACAGCGATGAGGACGAGGCGACGAGTTTATATGTACGTTACGTTCTACCCCCCTGTCAGTGGTAGCACCAAGGCTGTACCACCCAACAGACCCATCGCCTACAGACGTTCGAAACGCACGGGCTGAGGTGGGATGAAAGAGATAATCCGCATGAAAAGATAGGAATGTTTGAGGAATAAACGAAGGTTGTTTGAGGAATTTGATGGCTAATTAATTTTCTGATGTATATGGGTCCGGTCAATAGTGTCCAGACCATGAAATCTGATGAAAATACTTAATTTAACTGAAAGGGGCCACAGTGGTGTAGTGGTCAGACTACTCGCCTCCCGCCTAGGCGAACCAGGTTAGATTCCTAGCGGGGTCGCTCCCGTATTTTCGCACGTGGGAATCATGCCGAACGATGCCACTGGTAGGTGGGTTTTCTCGAGGATCTCCAGTTTCTCCCGCCCTTGCATTCCGGCGCTGCTCCAGACTCACCTCACTTCACCCTCATCGGTTCTTAAGACCTTGATGTTAAGGGCCGCCTAAATTTCTCCACTTTATTTAACTAGAAAATACACGAACTGCGTCCACCGATGGTTAAACCACTCCCTCGTGGATATTAATATGACACCGGAAATATTCAGGAGCGAACACCTCTCGCAATCAAAAATTATTGAATAGAGGCGTGCATTTGTAGAAGCGTCCGGATGATGATCCTAACTATCTAATTTATTCACACAGAATAGCCGAAGACGATAGTAAAATTGTCTTATTATTTCGAGGATCATGTGTGTAGGATTTCCAAATGTACTCTTTTACCCGGAACAATTCCATTTTTGTAAATGTTGTTCCATTTACTATTCTTGTCTAATTGTACGCTACATGTTCTTAGTTTTTAGGATTTTCAGTGTAACGTAATAAAAATTGGTCCAGTTACAAAATATATTAACGATTGCAGTATTCTTTCAATAAATGTGCGTTATTTTCAAAGCACGCTTTTTGTATCATAATTATCCGATTGCACAAGTTCTGTTCACAACCGCAAAAGGAATTAAGAGTTAATTTTTCCTACAACAAAATTCTTTCATGAACATGGAATTGAGAAATGAAACAAACAGAAGTTCAGTAAACTTATTAAAGCATGAATTTTTTTCATTTTTCAATAGTAATGAAACCTGTAGCGATTTTTATTTTAAAAAAATGTACTTGCAGACCAAAAATGTTAACTATGACACGTTCTAACAGGTATTTATAAGGCTTTGTAAACTGTTTTGGATCTATTCAGTAAATACATTACTTTACAAGTCTGGTTAATCAAATGTGTCTATTATGCGTGTATACGGGCTCTATTAATTCAAGGTGGCTTAAAACAGCAATGTCTCCAAAACACGTTTCCTTTTTTTTCTTTCCGAACAGCTGGCAAACTTACTTGTGGCATTGCTGAAGAAGATATGTTGTGGTCTATGCGGTATTCTTAGAGAACGGATTTAGTTTTGAGGACTGAGGCAGAAGGAGCAATGCGAGACGTATATCCCTCCCCNTAGTTCCTTT
This sequence comes from Clitarchus hookeri, assembly GCA_002778355.1. Taxonomy (NCBI): domain Eukaryota; kingdom Metazoa; phylum Arthropoda; class Insecta; order Phasmatodea; family Phasmatidae; genus Clitarchus; species Clitarchus hookeri. Next base: position 1,010,903 of record NQII01000191.1, on the reverse strand, counting down.
AAAATAATAATTTTCAAGAAGTAACTGTCCTCTCGTCCACGGTAAAATGTTTCATCTCGAATCCAACATCGAAGCAAACTTCGTAGTAACTAATAATATTCTTTTTTTTTAATTCCCTGGAATTTCTGAAATACATTTGAAGCATTTTTAGTATATGTCAATTGCACCGACTCAACGAAACCGATCATGTATATTTCTGTATGTAATTTACATTGTAAATGGTCATTCTTTTTGTACGTTTGAAATATCTTGCCACGTGTATAAAAAGTACAATAGGTTATAATTTTATATGTTAATTTAGAATTACCAAACGCTGGAACGGATGAAATGTTGGACAGTTTGGTATCCACTTACAGCATAAATGCAGTTCTCATAATTACGCACAAACGCAAAAAGAGGCGCGTGTAAACAAAAAAATTCTAATTAATTAAATATCCTAAATAACCCAGTTTTGCAGAGTAAATCCACCCACCAAAGGTGCTAGCATACCATACATTACGATACGTAGCTACAGGATTTACAACCTTACGCAATGAGAAAGTGCTTTTATAGAAAACTCACTCACCGCAATAACTTCACTTTCATTTTCAACTAGGAGGAAGAAAGGTAATAAGACTGTCTGCTTGACAACGATAACCGTTCAGAACGTTTGTAAAAGAACATCCACAAGAGACAAAAAAAATCCATACGTTAACAAGCTATTACTGCTCACTAAGTTATATAGCTAGCGTTGGAAGAGAGAAACTTCTAGTGGTAATAGAGACGATTCTCGCGCGCCGCACCACCTGCCCGGCAACCGAAACAGCCGAAGACCGCTACGAAGAACCGTGCAGATAGACTGGTGCGCCGGAGTGAACGCCCTAGACGTAGAGAAAATTGCGATGGCCAAATCCCCCTGGTCCGTAAAGGAGTGATTGCCGTACGACCGTGAACGATCGTAACTTACTAAGCTGGAATCAGGTCGGACAATGAGATTGTCCCGGCGAGAGCCAGAGGGGTTTAATCTCGATCCCGACCATCGGTACCGCTTGCTCTTCGAATTCCCGATGCGACGCTCGAGCCAACGCCACGGCCGAGATATCCGCAAGCCTTCAGACACTTGGTCCATAAACGCGGCATCGTCTCAGTCCGCGCTGAACCACTGCCTCCAACCTCGTGAGGGGCCACGGTGGTGTAGTGGTTAGACTACTCCCATCCCGCCTAGGAGAACCGGGTTTGATTCCCGGCAGTCACTCCCAGATTTTAGTACGCGGGAATCGTGCCGGACAATGCTGCTGGTCGGCGAGTTTTCTCGGAGATATCCCGTTTCCCCAGCCCTGCTCCTTACTGACCTCGCTTCATCCTCATCGACTCTCAAGAACTCGATGTTAAGAGCCGCCAAGATCTCTCCACTCCAGCATCATGAACAGGCGTTTAATAACACCCTATAGTAAAGTTCTAATGATTAAATAATCGTCGAGCAGCTCTGAAGGAGGAGACGTACGGGAGGCGGTGTAGGTGAGGGTTCTCCCGAACGCTCGGCCGCTGTCACCACTGAACTGAACCACCCCATTTCTTCGTACAGCGGCAATGGACATTCCCAACTTGTCCAACGAATTTTCTACTTTTGCGCATTTTTTTCTCATCTGGATTTCAATATACTTGCTGTCGAGTCACCTTCCTTGTAGGCTGTTCACAGTAAACTGAGCATCTTTGAAAGCCCAGCTTAGGATCTACTTCTCTGCCCATTTTGTATCTTCTTACCATATGTACAATTAACATTGCCATGAACCTGACCACTTTGCCCATGCACAGACCAAGTAAAACCGTGGAATTGCTTAGAACGTGAACGTGGCACTTATTTTCAAATACGAATTATAATATGTATAAAACAAGGAACTAACTTCATTGGACATAAGTTTAAACATTAAAATTGCAATACAACTCAGAGTCTTAAGAATATTTTATTAATTCGCTGCCAACTTAACCAGGAGCCTGCACGCTGGTGTGTAGTGTAGAATACGTTTAATTATGGGCAGTGATTTTTTTTTTTTCGAAGGTTGATTTTTAAAGGGTTCGTTTTACTGTGAATTATCAGCATCGGTAATGGCATTTGTTCGGACTGCAAAATCCTCACCTCTCCTTGCTTGTTGCTGATCGTTTTCTTTCTGACCCACTAGAAAATTAAGATAGTCTGAGGTCCTAGTTAGGGATGGGACCTAAGCGCGTCTTAGGGCAGGACCCATACGCCTTAGCAATGCGATCTTCCTGGGAATTGGCAAACATGGCCGCGATTGGGGCCATCATGGTTACCTCCCATGCTTACTGTCTAACCTTAACTGGGAAGGAGAGGGTAAATCCGGCACAGACACCTAAAAACAACTCGACCTTGACATTTGTCCATCATCTCAGACTACATCTACCTCTTAAAACATAAAGAATGGGGCCTGTCTTCAGTAACCAAAGTCTTATAATTTTTTCTGTGATTTTAATTTTTCTAAAAAAAATATATAAAAAAAAAATGCTATTATTTTTGTTGTAAGCAGTAGATGTTGTCTGAGATTGTGGACAAAGGTCAATATTGCATGACATCATTCAAGGTTAAGGTTACATGATGTCATCCAAATTGTTTATTCGAGTATGTAGGTTTTATCAATGCGCTCCAATATTTTTTTTTACATTTTAAAATATATTTAGTGTAGAAGGTCAACTGTGGGAACAAGCTAGGCTCTTTACTCTAAAAATAATCGATTTTATATTTTTAAAATTGCAGTAGTCGTTCTGACACCATGAGATGATCATCGATTAGGAAGCGCTCTCTTGTCATACCATGAAGATGAATTGTGAATACGAAGGCCTGTCTTTGACCTCAACCAACATGGAGCTGCGACCTGCATCATCGCTTCATGAATGATTGTGTCAATGACGATTCTGCGGTAGAGTTTTCACCTTCGACTCGAAATGCTCAGCCACATGAGAGAACCACCTGTACGAAGAGTCCACCGCATGCACCACACGCTCCACAATCGCTCCACAATCGCTTCATATGCTCCACAATCGCTCTAAATGCTCCACGGTCCTCACCAATCAGCTGCGCATGCTCCGTAAATATATCCACATGCCCCCAATCAACTCCGCACGCTCCGCAATTAGGAGTCAGCTCTGAGGAGTCAGCTCTGAGGAGTCATCATTGAGGAGTCATCATTGAGGAGTCATCATTGAGGAGTCAGAATTGAGGAGTCAGAACTGTGTAGTAGTAGTACAAGTGTTTGAATTCACGTATGCTTGAAGACTATGCAAACCACTGACGATGTGCAATCGAGTATGTCGTGTAAGACTACATGCAAACCTCCATCGATTGCTCAACAATTACATGTAAAACAATGTTGTTACTGTGCCAAGTTCTTCAGTAAAAGTTTTAATGTACGACGCCATGAAAATAGCGAATGTTCCAAGAAACCTTCCTCCATAATACTAACATGTGACATGTGCGGAGTAACATTTGGTAGGAGAGATAATTTAAAAAGATACGCTGGTACATATAAAGGTAACGCACGTTTGCTTGACCAAAGACAGCATGCATTGACTCCATTACTTCCTGTTAATACACTAAATAAAATGTTTGCAGACGGCGAGGTAACTCGCGTGATGAAGCATTACGACAATGGGCACATTCAGTATATGCAAGGCGATGCATTAAAGGAACGCACCAAGATCTGCAAGGATTCGTCATTCAGAGCCAGCACGTGATGTCAATACCCCTAGCTGCATCGATGAGTACTGATTCCACAGACGATTATGACGTGACCGTTAATGCTAATGACATAATGAGAGACCTATGAGGCGGGCTAAGGTCGGTTATGTGTGGAATGTACATTTGCAAGACGTTTGCGTGAAGAAGATGAATTTTAAAATAAAGTGTCGTCGGCTCTAAATACTGATGATAACCATGCGACTCCTAAAAAGAAAAGTAAATTTGATAATGAGAGTGGCACAGGAGTTGAAGACGATCACGACGACAACATTGTTTGTTAATTACTATGTCGACAGTGTGATGAGGTATCTGATGAGAAGGATGATGATCTCAACATACCCACACATTTCACCAACGAGTTTCCTTCGACAAGTGGTGTGAAGAAAGCAGGAGGCGTCAATAATGCTCGTTACATATTTCCCGAAGACCCTAATGAACTTGTTGATATACTCACACATTTGATTTACTTGCAAAAACGCGAGGATCTGTCACGCATTGTTGAGATATCTTCAATCATCGATTAACTGAAGGATATGGGTTATAACATATGAGACTATTGGCTACTATCCATGATCTGCAAACATATGAGAAATGTAAATATCAACTGTACAAACTTATTAGAAACATATATATAAACAAGTAAATTAATTAAAATTATGTATACATAGTAATGTGTGTTTGTTTTCTTATAAAGTCCCGTCTGCTTCTCTGAAAGTCAGATTAATTCAGTGGTGAAAACAATCGATAGCGAGAGTCTGTTTTGGATTAAAGATATGTGAGCATGTACAGGAGGAGGACTATGGTTCGTTATGAAGTATTATGCCTTATCGTATGTTAAGTGGTGGGGCTACCCTGCCTGTTAAAATTTCTGGGTCGTCGATGCAGGCATCGAGCAGTGAACACTGAAGATTATAATTAATAAACAAGTATATGTGTATTTTTTTAATTCACATTTTCTCATTTTGTACATTACAGAATAAAATTGTTTTAAAAAAATATGTTGTGTTCTATTTATTAAAAAAAAACCTACTTTATATAAAAATATTTTTAATGCAAATAAATCACTGTGTTGGAAATAAAACCAAAAAATTTAATACGACAAATTATGCACTTTTAAGGTATGGACCTAGTTGCCATTTGGTGGCTACATCGACAGCACGCCTGGCGGATTAATCGATAATTAATACACTAGCACCGCCTAGGTGTTGAAAATGAAAACAAACGACAAACGGAAAAACCAAGATGACTGCATACATGGAATGAATATAGGAATGTCTTGGGAAGGTGAAGGGGTCGAAAGCATTTGAGTAATCGGTGGAGGCCTGCCGACTAATTAAACAATGTTATTGATAGGAGAGGGGTCAGTTGTCTGCTGAACTTGATGCTGGGGGGCCTCCAGAGATGCAAGTTTTTAGTAAATTTTTTTCATAAATTTTAAATATTTTTTATAAATTATTTAATAAAAAATGTTAATTATTGGAAATTTTTACAAGTTTTTGGAATTTTTTTGCGATTTTTTAGGTTTAAGGTTAAAAGTCACTAGAGTCATGGTCAAAGGTCAAGGTCACCGACAACCAATATGACAGTAGGATGACATAACATGGTGGATGGTCGGCTCTGGTCTCCCATATCCTCTAAGACCAAACATTCGAAATTTTAATATTTTAGCCACTTTTTTTTATAAAGTTTTTACACATTTTAAAAATAAATTTTTAGAAGTTCAAAAAAAATTAATTTTTTTTTCAGAATTTTGCGATTTGTTTGGGCTCAAGGTCAAAGGCCCCAGATCCAATATTGTGGCCAAAATGGCTGACAGAACCAAGATGGCAAATGGACAGCTCTGACTCCGGACCCTGGAGCCTGTGTATTGATTTGACATATCCTATGTCTATAAAACCTATATGGCAGCCACTGTTCTGCCCTCGAAAAGAAGTCCTCCAATCCTTCAAATTGATTATTTTTGCAAATGGGAGTCTTCTTTTTTGCAAATGGGAGGCTCGGTGCTTTTAAAGGGAAATTGTGAAGGAAAAAGAGAAATTTTGAGGGAAAATTGGTTGATTTCGAAGTAAAAAGAGAAATTTTGACTATAAACTGACCGCCGGACGACCGGAATGACAGCATGAACAGCTCCGAGCTCCGACAGCAGACACCATTGTTCCTAAATGTACGTAATCATTCTACTCTGAATACAATTTACGAAGAAGAAAATAGGCTTTTACTTGAACAGATGATGAGAAAGAATAATATGTATTAAAAAGGTGTTTGGAACACTAGAAGACAATACTTTGGCAAGGGGGAGGCTTTTGTTGCTGACCACTCACAGGTATCCTATCTCCTCCCTCGACCTACCTCACACCATCTATGCAGTACGCTGTTTATATTTCCCGTACAACCGTTAGTATTTTTTTGTCTTTGTAATTTTTTCTTTTAGCGTTTTAGAAGAACGCACTTAGTAAAGGGCATCACTCCAAAAAATAATTAAGCTAGATTGTTTACCATTAAAATGTTAATTTTGTTAAAGCATAGCAAGCTGCTCTGTTTAATATTGTGTACCTGGTTTAATTCGTTCGGCCTATTGCTTTACACCATGATTCATGAGTAACAAATAATTATTTATGGATAATTTTAGATGTTAAATGACACAGCGACGAATAGTTAAAACGTTCATAAACCATACCCAGATAGGTATTTTCTCTCCCCTAAGACATTCGTATACCCAGATCATAAATCGTATATCTAAATTATGAGAAATTGTATACCTACAAAATGGTGAAACTTTCTTAGCTATAGAGTTCAGAGTTCAGAGTTGGATGCCTTGTTTGTTTCTTTATCATGGCTACCCAGAGACGAACACGAAAACATTTCAAAATTCCGTAGTATATTTTTTCCTCGCCTCTTTAAAAAATATCTACTTACAAAATTAGACACACTAACAGTGCTACAAAGGCATTTCATACATTTAAGCTGAATTCAGAAGAAGTTATACATGTGAACATACCTCAGTTTCCTGAACAAAAAAATCTTTGCATTCAGAACTTGAATTGGAAACGTCGGTTTAGGTGAGGGAATGCTTGTGCAAACACTCACCGGTCAACCTTCTCGCTAGCCAAGCGTGAACGTCGTAACCAAAGACCTCGTCCTGCGTTACGTAAATAGCATTAAAACCAAATCAAAATAATATTTTCTACATGTATGTATCTATACTGACCAGGGTCTTACCCTAAAAGGCGCGGAACCGCACAGGTAGGTATTAAGGAACATCACGAGGATTTCTCAGGAATGCCATTTTGGAAAGAAAAAACACATCGAGTACAACCGACGGCGACCGAAACTACGAGGTCACTAAAGCGAGCAGCACGCGATCGCACCCCAGAACGCACCTGGTGGGTAAATAAAATATCCAGCTAATGACATCATGTTTCACAAGTCCGTACGGCAGCCCAGCCATGTGGGAAAAGCTGCGTGTGCCAGGTGTACTACTAAATTTAGCATCGTGGCTGGCCGCCCTGGACCAGCGCCCTCCTCGGGGTGGAGACTGTAAATAACCCCCTGCTGCTGCTCTTGATGGCTTCCTCGTCGAGTGGAAGTAAAGTAAGAGGGAGACGAGAGCATTTGTTGAAGCCGGCATCTCCTCCCCCTACTTTCTCGAAACAAGATAAATATGTCAAGCTCGAAGTAATTGGGCATGTTATCATAATTACATGAAGAATATTTCTTGACAATCTGTCATGCGGTTTGCTTGTATTCCAATTTTAACATATGAGATATAAATTTAGTTAAAACCCCTAGAAATTAATAAACCTTTACCGCAGGTGTAATAAGTATCGTATTTCAAATAAATTATAGCATGCTATTCCTATGACTTCAAAATACACTTGATGTGTGCCGCATATTGTTAGTATTCTGAAGCGCCGCTGTCACATCCCCCCCCCCAACCCATCTTAAACAGTATAGAGTGTAGGGATCCCCAGTAGACACTTGCCGTGAGGCGGACCAGCTCCGTGTGGGGGGGGGGTGGACAGGCAGTTAACATGTGCTGAGGAAATGCCGAGGTAAGCTAGCAAATCGCCAATTAAGACACGTGCCAAGGTGGGCAGTGGCTGCAATGTGAAGGTGAGATACGTGGGAGAAAAGGGCTGACAGTGTTTGGCAGTATTGCTGCCCCCCCCCCCTTTTTTCCCCGAGCAAAACACATGAGAACATGGACACGTGCCGAGGTAATGTAGAGGCTTCCCCCTCCCCCTAGGAGACCCGTGGAAAAGCGCTGAAAGCATTGACACGTGGAGGACACTGGGAGGGGAGATAAGAGTCCCAGCACTTGGAGGAAGAGGTTAGTTGCTCAGCGGCCTCGCCGCGAGGCGGAGGTAGAAAGTTGCACCACGCCAAGATGCGAAGTCAGTCAGTCGAGTGAGTCGTGTAGAACCGTCAGTCGAGGCCAGAGAGCTGACCCTGGCAGGGTCAGTCAGTGATGTAGAGTCAGTCGTATCACCACACCGGGACGCGGGGTCAGTATTGGAAGTCTGCGCCGAGAGGTGACAGTCGGGTGGGGGCTCGCCAGGAGCACCTTGTCGGGACGAGGGAGTCAGCATGTCGTGTCGTAGAGGAGAGAACCTGGAACAGCCAGTCGTAGAGAGAGGTCATCGAGGCAGCGGTATCCATCACACCAACGAGACGAAGCCGAGGGCCTGTGAAGGGCCGCCCAACTAACTGTACCTCAACCTACTGCCGGAACAACCAGAACTGCAAATACAGCTAAGTACCAGCCCAGCATCGTCTCGCTCAAGGGACATTTCCCAACGCCTATCGTCTCCCCCCCCCNAGAACGAGTACTTTAAGCCGCCCTTAAGGCTCCCGACTCGCGGGGTACCGTCTCGGAGTAAGTATCTATATGTATTCTTTCGAGACAAATATAACCTAGTAAATTGAAACACCGAGCTACTACATTATTGTTTACCCTCAACATCCAAGGCACCCATCGTCTGTGCCTGGTAAAGGTAACTCGTTCCCTACGAACCACCCTGTATCCCACAGGTGGCGAGTAGCGCCACACTTTTAACTGAAACTAAAAATTTGTGTTGAAAAAACTTGAAATTGGTACAAATCAAGACTTTCGGTCAAAATTGCGTAATAATGTTAAAAAAACATTATAAATCTTATTTTTCAAATTATTTGGTATTTTATAAAGTTATCATTTATATACTGCAAAACCATAAAATATTACCAAATTTAGAAAAAATATCCTTAATGAACAGCTTTAAGTATGCAGTGTGTAGACTCAGATTTTCTGCAAGTAAACCTCTTTTTGGTCTCGTGCGCGTATCTGAATTCGCTGGCCAAACTTACACGGGTGTTAGAAGGAAATAAAATACGAATATTCAATTCATAAACCCCTGAAGAGAAATGCAAGGGTTCAGCTTCTGAATGCGTTGAATATGCGCCACTTAGCAGCTACCAAAAGTCAGCAATTGTCATGCGAGAGTCTTGCTACTGTCAGCATTTGTAGACAGTCCAGAAGTAATTAACTTCACGTGATGTGGATTTGGAGAATTTAATAAAGACAAGGATCTAGGCTCTGATTGTATGACGACATTAGCACACCTGACTCGTATTAAGGAGCTCCTTAAGCCAGCCCTAAACTATACTTAATTTCTGCTACCTTCTGTTACACCCATGGGCACGAAAGAAGGCATAAAAGTTTCCATAGCAGAAGGGAAGAAAGAATGAATCAGTTCATACCTACATGTTACCTGAAGTGTTAACGGAAATATTTAGTGGCAGGCAAAACAACTCTCAAATGGCAAAGAGTCCGCATTTGGCAGGGGGGTACAAATGTAATCAAATCTTAAATGTACAGCCTTTGTGCTGCATCCAAAAATTACTTATATAGGTTTTTTTCCTCTGAAGACAGCATTTGCTTATGTTTCTAAATAAGAGTACTATTAAAGGTTTGAAAATTATATGAATAACAGCACTGCTTGTATATGGAAAACAAGGCATTCGCATGTTCTGTACAACAGAAATGTATGCCACTCCTTAAAACATTAGCAAATTTTTAAAATATTTGTATCTAATAAGGATAATAATCAATCTGGTGTTTTCCATAATGATGCAAGCTTTTACGTTTAGAAGGCCAAAAAAAGAAAATAATATTTTTAAAAAAAGGCTTTTATGTGTGTGTGTTAAAATTCGTTATGCTACATTGCTTAAATTATCTACTTTAAAAATAATCAATTTGATTAGCAAACAATCAGTTGAATGCACTGAGCACTTGCGTATTATTGCTTTTATAAAAACAGATTCTAAAAATAAACGTTTTCTAACAAAGATATACGTTATAAACAGCAATAATATATCATATAAGACAACTACAAAAATTTCGTTTCACGACAGATTCGAGCTATACAATTTAAAACAAATAGCGCGGAACTTCGTATCAACCCACTGAACTACACTCAAATCCTTAGAACAGAGCTTGTAGTAGGTTCAATACGTGAAGGGCAGGTCGGGATTACTTCGATCAGTTACAATTATTATGTACATACGATCACTGGAAAAAAATTATAAATTAAAATATATTAAACATAATATTTAATATGTATACTTTACTACATCATAAACTAATCACATATTATTAACAATGTTTGCATTCAAAAAACTTTAATTCAGCAAATGGAAAACCTAGAGAATTCTCTTGGAGGAGTAATTCCGACCATGAAAGGGGCAAATCCGATCACGGTGGGGCAAATGTGATTACACACATTTACCACATATGAACTACTTTCTTCCCTTGGCACCTACACATATTTCATTGTACTACTAGCTTCCACATTTCTGGCACTTTATCTAATCCGCTCTGTTAGCATCTTGGCTCCATTTTCAACTGCAAAATCCACATGGTACATCATTCTCTTCTTCCACCACATTACTTTCTTCTCCACTTAATTACAATTCATTTTCAGCAAACAATTTGTGTCTCTTCATTGTACCTAGCATCTGTTTTGTTTTTCTTGTAATTATCTTATGCTTTTCGGCAGTTGTCTTAATATTTTCTTCCCATGTCAAATTACGAGCTTTCTGCTTCATTCTTTTTTGCTTTGGTTTGGTAGGATTTCCGGATGATTTGCATGGGGTCGGTTAGATTTCATTAAATGGAGAGAGTTTCTGTTTGGTGGGAGACATGGAAGAAACAGCCGGCATACACAGAGTAGTCAAATTTTGAGAATTTGAGTGAACAACAGATATTTTGGACATGGAAGGATTATAACCTGTGTGGCTGTCAATATTGACTGCGAGACACTCACGAGAAAGATCACAAGAAGGACCAGCAGTGTGTATGTTACGAAAATTTGCTCTTGAGAATAATGGACATTCAGCTCGGAAAACCATCGAAGGTAGAAATTTATCCACTGAGATAATACTGGGGTTAAATGGATAGAGGTCGTTACACTGAAATCCCTTGGTAGCATTTCCATGGGATGCAGCTTTGTTCCAAGTAGCTGTAAAAATGTATCCAAAGTCAGATTTTGTATCTGATTCTGTAGGTTTTTTTTTTAAATTAATGTAGTTGCTTCTTGTTCATAAAAAGTTTTTAATGGTTTTAATATCGTGCGATTTAAGGGTTGAGTCGTGTGGGTTGGCAAACAGAAAAGTTCAATTTCATTGTCTCTACAAACATTTAGACATTTCATTGAACAGTGCGATGCATGTCTTTCCAAAATAGGCAGGCATTTCCCTGCAAGTCTTTGTTCCAGGAAATGTTGTAAACATTTGAGAAGCAAGTCCTCATTGACGTAGCCAGATTCTGACATGGATGTTACAGAGCCAGAAGGCAAATGCATATGGTATGATTTGCCTGTATCACGCACCCTCAAAAATCACGAATTGTGGAATGTACACACCACTAGCTCTGAAGCAGGCCACTACTGACACATTTTCACCACTCTATACACTGGTCAGCTTGGTGGCTTCTCTTTGACCTTTCTCACAAACTGTTTTTGATGGTCTGTGGTTCAAAGGACACCCTGATTCATCCACATTGAAAATTCCCTCTGGTTTCCCACTGAGTCCAAATACAGCTTTTAAATTTTCTGTAGAGTTCATAGAAATCGCTAAAGAATGTTTCATTCATTGCAGTTGCTCTCAACTTTGATAAGCCTTCTGGTTTTCTCAAAGAGAGTTGAGGATGCCTGGCCATGAACTTACCAAACCAAACCTACCCTGCCAATTTTTCATAATTATTCCAAGGAACTTTGAGACCTTTCATTTACGCGTACATGTATGCAGCATTTCTTACGTGGATTGCAGTCAAACTGAAGCCTCTTTTAGACAAGTTCAGCAATCTCTCGGCACAGCTCCTCTTCTTCTTCAGCATTCAGTGCAGATGGATGACCTACTTTGGATTAAAATTCTTTCTCCTTGGCTCCTAATAACTCTTTCAATTAACTTTCTGAATTTTGTTTTGCAATGTCGTAAATGGTTTGTTATGTAATCCAGTAGCTGCTCTGATGGTTGTTTCTCCACGAAGGATGCTGCTTGTAGCCTGCGACATCGACTCCTCAGACCACTGAATGATGCTTTTTCTTTCGTAATTTCTCACCATCTGAAATTTACAGTCACAGGTTCTAAAAACAATGCAGTTAGAAATTGATAACCCCACAAACACAAGATCATATTTGCATATATATACACACACACACACACACACAGTAAATTGAATTGAAGAATCAGCATTGTGTAAAACTCTACATGTCAAGCCTAATAACTGGGATGACATGAATTAATTAAGCAAAACTGTCTCATATCCCAGAATGTGTTAGTAAATTATATTATTGTAATTATAAAGCAAAAAATCAATAAACTGGAATAAATGAGAGTAGCTCAAAAAATTAATTCGGCACCTAGATACCTAATTAGATCATTTGTAAATCAATATATGCAGTGGCTAAAATTTAAATATGAGAATAATTTATGGAATACGAGTGTAATAACCGTAATTCTAACAGTCCTCTAAGGTTGCGAGCTGTTTTAATTAATTTCACTTATGTAACCTAAGTGGGCGATGCCTTAATTTTTTATGTCAAATTAAATAAACCACAAAAAAATGTCATGGCTTGTCATACTGGGTGCAACCAGCCGGCTCTTATTATTGAACTGCATATACAGGCTGTGACCAGCCATGGTATAGCTAGCCACATATGAGTATATTTATCTCTGCGGAGTGCACACCGCTGAGTAGATATACACCCTTACTCGCTAGACTGGCGACAGCTAGCAGTCTCTAATGATAATGGCGTGATGCTTTTACGAAACACCGAGATAACTATCTACTTTGTAAGCGGCACCTACGCATGAGTGGCTGTGGAACAATGACAACGAATTGCTTTTAAGATCTGTGATCGATACGAACACTCTTTCATCCATTCTGCCGAAATGCGTATTTTTCCTTGCGATCGGAATGGTCCCAAAGTGTTGATGGAAATTACCCCTCTTTGTTGACTTTCAGTTCTGTTGGCCAAAACGCAAGTGGAGATAACTTTTTATTGCAGATATTTCATATTGAAACATGAATATTATATTTTTTAAGACAAGCTACAAGACAAGTCGCGAATGTCGTAAGAATACTAGTTACTGTAGTTGTCGGGCCTTATTTCGAAATATGGATTATTATTATTATTATTATTATTAGACAAAATTAAAGGATGCAACTTACCTTGTCGTCAAAACATTTCCTTGCCCATATCACTCTTAATGATTCTGGCGAAACTTAGAAGTGATCTAAAAGACAAGAGACTCACGACTGACTGAAAGACACTGCCTGCATTGCGTCCGTAGCTTGCAGCTGTGCCAGTTTTCTTATTATGATCGGATTTGCCCCATGATCAGAAGAGCCCCTCCCTACCCTACAAAAATACACAGTTATTGCGTAATTTTTGAAGTTGTGTTTGTTGTTTTATTATGACGGTCTGAGGTATTTGAAATTTTAGGTTATTAAAACTTACGTTAAGTTTCATTTTGTAAAAAAATAAGTTTTACAGAATCCGTAATATCTTCATGAAGGGACATACGCGGCTTGAGGTTGTTATACTTGAGTATCCGCCGTCTTGTCTGTCTCAGTTGCGTAGGTATAGCAGAAGATGTTCTATAACCGTTAAGGGCACGCCCATGTGTACGAAAACTGCTATTCTCGGAGCCATGCCCCTCCGGAAGGGACTGTATTGTAAACTGCACGGGAGCAGAAAAGCTAGCAGAAAATCAGTATGGAAATTGCTACGGAAATAAGCATTGCGTAGGGCCGGCTTTACTATTGCAACTGTAGTGGGGTGGTTTTTCCCAAGTGATTTCAGATACAAACACGGTAGAACAAAATACAGGATAGCTGTATTTGGGTCCATTAAGAATCTTACTGAAACAATAATCTATTTAAAATAATTCTTCTACGGGTTTTTTTCTTAATTTTGTTAGAAACATTACGTTATCCCGCCTACTATGTCACACATCAACTCATTATATCAAGTCTTCTTTCACTGTTGCAGTAACTAACTTTGTAAAATTTTGCGAGTAACATTTGGTAAAAGCAATTTACGCTCAAGTGCGCAGTTTTTAATCAGCCTTTGAAAAAATATATTACTGGCATCCAGGCTCCAAATTAAGTTGGCAGTGAATTAAAAATAAGTGTTCTGAGACTTGATGCTGTATTGTAAGTGTAATTTTTATGCCCTCCGAAGTAAGGGTTTCTTGATTTGTAAACATGAAAGCAAATAGAGATTGTTCCACCCCCTCTCCAGACGACTGTCGGTACATTTCGTTAATATAAATCTTCCCTATACCCACTGGTTACTTTAAGAAGCTTGGTGCACGAAAATTTTACAATAGTATATTCTTGAAATCTGACAGCGGATTTCCATTATTTCGCTGTACGCGCGAAGGAACCGTATTGGGGCAGGAATGGTTCGAAGTTGAGAAATAAAGGGAGCGGAGTAATGGAACGATCTATCTTTGCCACGTGAATCGAATACGCATTTGCTTTTATAAGTTCGCGGTGTGGACGTGCAAAAAATACCTTCTCTCTAAGAATTTAAAGTGTGGGACCTAATTTTTGTGACGAAGTAAAAGTCGCTTAGGAATAATAAAATCTGTAATGAGTAAGTACAAAAATGTATCATTAAAAATATATTGAGATGTATCTGTTATTTGATATCGAGCGTGTTTAGTATCACAGTATCTGATTCACGTTCGTAATATCGTTGTTTCCCCCCAGCCAGATTCACTGGAAATGGGTTTCCTGACGAAGTTTCCCGTCCCGTTCCGTTCCAAGGCGAATGTTGGTGCAGTTCAAAATATCTACTATATAAATTCCCGCATTGATTCGATGGGAATCTCTAAATGAATTAGCCATTGGTTCTACAACCATAGGTGCGAACTGGAGCCCTGAACTCACCTATTAATCAGGGTGGATCCAGAAGGGTGAGGGTGGTTACAAAGGACTTGACACCCCTACCCAAACCGTCACATTTAAATGAAACTCTCCTAATACTTATTTTATTTTATTGATTAAATATTTATTTTTTTGTAATTATGATGTAAGAGTGCCCCTTTCCCATACCATAACTTGACAGTCCGTACCGTAACCTGCACACCCTCCAAAATCTTCGACATGCACTTCTGCTATCTATTAATACAACGGTAATTCAGACCTGTTGGCGCGAAAGGCCAATTATCAAGTGGCCAGCCACAACCAAGACGTTCAACCAAGACGTTCATCTCTGGGACAGTCAGTCACTTTGTACACTAGAGAAAGCGATAAAATCAGCCAAGAGGTGTTTCAAACAGTGTTGGCCCGCGAGTAACCTCTTCTTTCTCTGCCGTACGCAAGACATATTCTGTGGGTATTAGTTTTGCCAAAGATATATGTCGTAAATTCATACATAAATGCCCGTTTTCTCTTTTGCGAGATGGGGCCACGGCGGCCCAAGGCGAACCGGGCTCAATCCCACACCGATTCACTCAGGATTTTCGCAAGTGGGAATCGTGCTGGACGATGTCGCTGGTCGGCGGGTTTTCTCGGCGATCTCCCATTTCGCCTGCCCTTTCATTCTGCTCCATACTTACCTCACTTCACCCTCATCGGCTTCAAGACCTCGATGTTAAGAGCCGCCCAAATCTCTTCACTCACTCTTGTGCGAGTTTCGCATTATAAAAAATACAGGATAAATTGAGAAAACTATCAAAACAAACATATACGGAAATGCTTTTTAAACTACAGCAATTATATTAACATTATATATAGTTTTAAATTATTATTAATAAGGCGTTTAATTAATTTTTTTTCGTTTCTTATACATTATAAACTAATATTGGACGTACCATAAAAACATTTTAAAATAATTCATTGCAAAAGAAATTAATGGCCACTCTAGCAACTTTTGGAAAAGAAACACCTTAACAAGAGTTGCATAGAAACATCTCACAAATGTCTGCATTTCATTTTAGTATGTTAACTGAAATTTTGTGGCTGGTCCAGTTAGATGTTCCCCAGGGTACGTTTCGCCTATAAGTAAGAATTTGTTCTAAAAGAATTATTGTTACCATTAAAAATATGATTCTATGAAAATTAAATCGAAACGGTGATTATTTATTGCACTCGATGCCAACTAAGATTAAGGCCTGTGGATTATCTAAATTTTCCAATTTCACATTTCACTCAGTTTCATTTGTTACGCATTCTTTGCACAGATAATTCGACGACTACAAAACGTTAATTTTTAGTGCATTTTATTGTCTCACTAATCAGGAGATGCAAACTAATTCAATGTACAGTTTATATTGTCACTGATTAAACCACTTTTTGGATAACGTGAGGGAATATTAGAGTGAGTTATATCAGGGGGCCGGCACAAAGGTGTGAAAGATAACGATCGGCAGGGAAGTCAGTCAAAGTGCTGTGATTTACAGTCTAAATACAGGAGTTGTAGTAAATTAGTTCAACGTTGCCGGGCTTCCTTCGGGTGCCATTTTACTACACAATTTACCCAAGATATAAATATGAACAATGGCTTTCCTTCGAGTGAATAAGAAATAAGTCTGGAAATAATTGTTGCCGCAAATATATTGGTTTTCATGCATTATAATAATGTACGTTGTTTGAGTATTTATAACCTAAAATAAGTGTAATGTTAATAACAACAAAACTGTGGCCGCCACTAGCTCATTTTGAGTTGAGGCGATGCGCAAAGGAAGCCGACGCGGATACTGATAAATCTACGTTAATATTGGATAACGTACCGTACCGGAGTGTTGGGGAGCATGTCTGAGCCAAGGGAGAAGCCGTGTGACCAGAGCGAGGGAGGCTGTATCACAAAAGTTAGGCAACAGCTGGAAATTAATGTTTAATTAAGCCGTATGCATACTGATCATAACTCTCTGTTTAATCCCGCAGTTAATTACTGATATACGATAAGAGTTTCTATCACGGAATTGGGAGACAAAATTACACTCACACGCCTACGCACGGTTATTCTTCCTCTAATTTTAAGCGCAGAAACGAGAAAAATATTTTTGTGAAGTTGGCTGCCGTACCGCAAGACGGTACATGGCGAGATGCCTGAATCTCTTCAAAATAACAAATTGATAAATTATTATAAAAATAAAATAGTCTTCTCTCTAATATTGCATTTTTGTATACTGCAACTGTGAGCCATGTGTTTTTCTTAGCAGTAGAAAACAAATGAAACATTTTATTTCTTTGGGAAGCTGATAATTATTATGTGCGTGAAGCAGAGTTGTCTGTGTACCGACGAAGCCATGCATGCGTGTATGGGCGGCCATCATTAAAACGCACGTGCGTTTTAACCCATCACTATTCGACATACTTATCATCGCAACGGGGCCGCGGTGGTGTACTACACCAAAGCTATATGTGGTCAATTCATACATAAACGCCCGTTTTCTATTTTGCGAGATGGGGCCACGGTGGCTGAGCGGTTAGTCTACTCGCCTCCCACCTGGGAAAACCGGGCTCGTTATCCGTAAGGGTCTCTCCCGGGTATTCGCATGTGGGAATCGTGCCGGACGATGCCACTAGTCAGTGGGCTTTCTAGGGGATCTCTCGTTTCCCCCGCCCTTGCATTCCGGCGCTGCTCCATACTCACCTCGCTTCACCCTCATTGGCTCTCAAGACCTCCATGTCCCTCCACTCCACTCAGTGGTCGCGGTGTGGCCTCATGTGAGCAGTCAGTCGAAAACGTACGAAATTCCCTCTCGGTGAACACCAGCGCATGTCAGCAGTAACGGAACCATAGTTGACGTTACTGAAATTACTGACCAGTTACATAAGACGCGGCGCGCATGTACGCTGTTACGAACTAGCTTTTCAGCTAGCTCGCACTTGAAAGAATGTTGAGAAATGAGAGAATGCTGGGGGC
The DNA here is from genome assembly GCA_002778355.1 of Clitarchus hookeri. Taxonomy (NCBI): domain Eukaryota; kingdom Metazoa; phylum Arthropoda; class Insecta; order Phasmatodea; family Phasmatidae; genus Clitarchus; species Clitarchus hookeri. The sequence goes on along the minus strand of NQII01000191.1, from coordinate 992,750 downwards.
GTATCTCAAATAATTACTCATTATTCGGTAGAGCACAGAAAATAGTATAAGGTTTATTACATGAAGATTTTATACATCAGTTATTTAAGTTACCATTGACCGGGGGAGCTTTACATTGAATTTAATATTATGTTTATTATTACTTCACTCACGCCATTTTAAATAACCCTAACCGGAACGTCATCACCTTATTAATGTTGCCGGAGGCTGAATCTAGGAGACGGTTAGCGACGGCCGGACACCCATCTTCCTGGTCTGCTCCGCTGGTCGGGTCGCCAAAGGACTAATGATGAATGACGACGACGAGACGGTTAACGACGGCCTATATCAAGCGCGTGGTTCTGCGGCCGCGCTCAGTGACCGGTGGAGGGGATTTCTGCAACTGTTGACGACCAAATGGTGGCGTTGCAATCCCGCTCGTTTATGTTTGAAGGTGTGATCAGGCAAGCCGTTCAGCTTAGGCCTGACCACACCGTAACAACGCGCACGCGCGCAAGAACAACGCCAAAAACCAGTGCAGATCCTGTGTACGGAATTACTCAGCTGCTGTCATGATATAGTATACTCGCGGTTTCTTTACACTTTTTGAATCAAACCTTCGAAAAATTACCCCATGTATGACGTGATTGGTTATTTCCTAGATATGTCATCTAAAACAAGCGTTTTATAATGTTGCATGTCGCTTCCCGGTGTTTCCTTCGCGTGAAAAGGCGCCGAGAGTTGGAGGTGAAGTTTGTAACGTTAGACGAAGCGAGCGGCCTATCATAAAGGACGCCGCCGCACACGCCAATAAACTTGTCTCAGCTCGCGCCTCGCTGACCCTGAGAAGCTCATATTTCTCAATTTATCACGCAGGAAACATCATCATTACCTTTCCCCGGAACATCTTGGATTGACGAGAACGTTGTAGACTGCACCTACCTCAAGTATAAATACCACTTTCGGGCCTCCGAGTGCTGAGGGGAGAGTGATTATGAGCCGAGAGTTTGGCGTCTCGTGCGACCTTAAGCGACAGTTGGCCGATTCCGGAGCGGCGAGGGACAACTGCAGCGATCTGCGAGAGTGTGTCGGCGAGCTTGTGTGCAGTGAAGAGTGGGACTGATCTGCGGGACTGTGGACTGGATGCGCGAGTGAAAAGACATTCGGGACAATTGAAATAGACAGTTTTAACTAAACGCGTGGAAATAATTGGAGTAGTTTAAGGGACATTAGCAAGAGTGAAGACTGTGATAAAGAAAAACTCTAGTTGAAATTGAGATATTAATTAAATATTGCGCTCAGTACGAATAATAAGAGTTAATAGGACGCTCAGACTTGTAAATAACAAATGCTTGACTGTTTGCAGCATTAAGAATAAACATAATTATTTAATTGCGTTATTTTATTTTTAATAAAACCCACATCCCTCACGAACTCGTATACGCCCCTCAGGCATTCTTGTAACAATACTTTTGCTGACAAAACTACCACATTTTTTGGTTAAATTGAAATTTTACTTATAGTTTACTTATAAAAATAATATTTCATTTATAATGAATACGAATTTAAAAAAGGGAGAAAATATGTGTGTTGGTAATGCGTAGTAAAAAAAAAGTTCTCATGCAAAATATTATTAAATTGAGTGCGGACGAATGTGTTGCGCTGACCCTTTGGTGCAATTTTCTAGACTCTGTTAAGCTTTTGTCTGCATGAGGCGGAGGAATATTCTGGAAGTAGAACTTTAGCAGGGCTTCAGGAAAGTTGGAACTAACCGTGAATGGAATATAGCTCTCGTTCGCATATGGTACCACCTGCGCAGTGCGTGCTTCACTACTGAATTAGGAACAGAATTAAGTACAGCATCTATCGGATTTTAGACCGCCGTTCAAGCTCGGTGCAATCAGAAGTGGAGTCGAAGGAACCCGTCTCGTACGATGATCGTTGAAATATGAAACATTGTTTTGTTTCAACATTAGACGCCTTTTATTTATCCATTATTCACGCGCAGATACGTGATTTACAATAATAGTACGCTTGGACTGTTGACTGCTATTGTTCGTGCATTGTGTGCTCAGTATGCAGGTTTGGAGTCTTAATTTTTAATGCATATGGTCTACGAATATAAACTAATTAAACGGCTTAATTTTTGGCTGTGTGTTTCTGCGCCCCTCATAATAACTCCATAAGTTAAAGCTACGAACGCGTAAATTAGAATCTTCATAACTTCATTAAAATGTCCGTCGGTCTGAAGCGCACGGAGACCTTCGCAAACGAATATGATTAACTTCCCCCCACCAAAATTAAATCGAGGCTTAATAAAAAGAGTATTTTCAGATATTACTAGAGGTTAATAAGCTCATAGTTCTTTTACCGGCCTATTTGGCGCACGGATAAAATCTGAAAATTTTAATTATTATTTCAGTGAAAATGTTTCCTATAGAGATGCAATATTTTCTCATGTCAGCTATAATGCAGAGCCGTTAAAAGAGAAAAAGGTCGGTGGTGGAAGTTGAAGTTTGCATCAAACAAACCAACACCAAACCTTTCAGAAGCCAACATAATAGTATGATGTGATGATATTGACTGCAGAGATATCATATTTATAAACCATAGATCTTACACCTTCCCCATTGCAATTTTCGGTTTATTAACTTTGAATTTTCCAATTACAAATGCACAACATTTCGGTTGTACACCTTTTTCAAGCTAGATTTTATTAATATTTACACCAAGACACATATCTGGACGAGTATTTTATGGGGTCTGAGGATGATTCGTTGAGGATGGGAGGGTGTTTCATTGGTGAATTATATTCCTAGAACGTCAGTCACAGAAAATTAAATAGGAACAGGCACTGTTTAATATGGTGGCTTAGAAAGCTATCTAGCTATGGTCAGTACCTAATTGTTTCGTAGGTGAAAGATTCAATGCCTCTGCAAAAGTTAAAGTAGTATATAAAAGGGGTTATCTAGACCATATTATAATATTAATTACGTATTTAATTATTTTTAATTGAAAAAATATTAATGTTTGTAAATGTTAAAAAAAGTTAATACAAATTAAATTTTTTAAATATTAAATTTAGAAGATTTAATTTCAAAAATTTAATTCAAAATGGTAAAGAGGGTACTGAATACTTATTTTAATTGTGGTGATGAATTCAAAAATAAAAAATGTTATATAAATTATATTTACAACAAAAATTAAAAAATTATGGACATTAGTAGTAAATTTTGGTTGTAATTAAAAATATGTATTATATTATATAAATTGTATTTATAACATAGGATTCAAATTCAAATACTTACCAATTCACGGCCTAAATTCAAAACATTATTAGCAACCCCTTTCAAAATTATTAAATTAAAGTTTTAAATTACATTTTTAAAATGTATAAATTACATTTTTTAATTTAATTTCTTTATAAAACTTTTAAGATTAAAATTTTTTAATTAAATTTTTATATTTACTAAAAAAAATTGTTTTAATTAAAATTATTGTGATCAAATTTTTTATAAGATTTAACACAGAAAATTATTATTAATGTAACTAATTAAATTTTATTGTTAATATAAAATTGTCTATATTATATACTACTAGTACACATAACTTTAAACAACATATTGCATAACCATAACGCAAAAGCCAACTGCGTTGCTTTTATTTATATTAGACAATTATGTCTTATATATGTTTACTTTTAGTTGGTTTCAGAAGGTGACGGACCTCAACGTATCCTTTGAATCCGTAATTGTCCACTTGGCAATCTTATTACCTGGTTGTCATTACAATATGGTTGTCATTACAATATGTGAAACTCCACTATTAATATAAGTAACTACCTTTTTATCAAATATTTGCGAAATTTTATGCGGGAATCTTTAGGTCGAGGAAGGTACAATATATATAGTTGCTAAAAAAAAACATCGCGGGTCAAAATTGTCAACCCTATCCGATTTTAAAATTAACTGTTGGTAAAACTGTGGTAGTTGAAATATAAAACCTAACATTTCTGACAAAACTCAATTCAATAAATAATTATATATAATTCAGCTCAATGTGACATTGACCGCCGAGATGAAAATGGCCTCACTCAATTTTGTGATGTACGGGGACCTATGTTCAAAACACGGGAAAGGCATGGATGTGCATAATTTTTTATAATATATAATTGGTATAAGTTGAGAACACGAGCCTCGTCCCTGTTAGCAATAAGTAAATTTTAATTCAGAATGTGGCATAGCAAAAGCAAGCGACGGTAGTCGCCGACTTCATTGGATTTAGCATTAAGCTGGGGTACTTTCCTGTTACTTAACTGCGCTGTTGTGGCGACGCTGGTAAACCTGGTGTAATTATGCTCGTAACTTCGCAGCGGAGTAATTAACTACCTTGCCACACCTGAGCCTTGGGGTAACAAAGTATACCTTTGTGTACTTCTGACAACTTCCAGGCGACAGAAACTGCCTTGCCACACTTCATTGTTAAAACAGGATTTGACAGTCATGTTTCACTGGACTACTGCACACACCACTGTGCGTAGAAAGGGAAAATGTAACTGGACTTTCTGAAACAATGGGTCCCAAACTACCAGGTTTACCAACTCTGTGCTTATAAATTACGAACGATGCCGGCATTACTTGAACAATCGTGTCCTCGCCATATTGGCATGACCCCTTATCCGTCTTATCTGTACTAATCATGCCAATGAAAAGACCTCATAGTGTTTACGGCGTCCGTTTTAAGAATTCACATACCGGCTATGTAGCATCCGTATGGATAGGAATAGCTGTTGTTATGCCCAAGAACTTAACTTCCTGTGATAAAATTACACGTCCTTAAAACTTATTTTTAACCTTTTTTATCCATTTGTTTACAGTACTGAGTTTTTGTGCCTTATATGACTAGAATAATACCTCTCCATAGAGACTCTTCATCTCTTCTCTGTGAAATTATATGAATTATGAGGTTGGAGCAACGACGAATATGTTCGTGGGGAAAAAAAAAAAGGATTTAGACTATACAAAAAGCGTAGTAGTTAGTTTAGATGGATATTATNACGAATATGTTCGTGGGGGAAAAAAAAAAGGATTTAGACTATACAAAAAGCGTAGTAGTTAGTTTAGATGGATATTATTGTAATTCATTTATGTCAGTAATCACGTAAATTTTAAATACGTAAATTTATAACGTTACCGGCGAAGTGACGTCACGCCGAAAGGCTCTGCAAAATATTTTACTGTCAGGCATTAAGCAATGAGTGCTTTCTCATTGCTTGTTGCGAGCCCAAACAGAGTGAGCATTTAAGCTCTCTGGTTCTTGCCAATTGCCCAATTATATACTATCACTTAGCCTTTTGTGTGAGGAAACAGTTCGTGCAAAGCGGTTTCCGGATTCGCCCACATCGCTGTCAAATGCACGCCTCTCCTACGCTATAGTGACGTAGCCCGTCGGCTGCCGGAGACAGGTATGACGTCCTCAGCCTTCTGTGGGTTCTCGTTACTCCCAACTGTAATATCTAGGGCCAGTGACATTTCACGTAAAAATAGGAGCACACAGTAGACTTCTATACTGTATACACACCTCAGCTGTTGTTATACCTCCATTGGCTGCTGGTGCCGTGTCCGTCTTTGACCAAGTCACTCAGGACTAAGTAACTCCGACACTGAACCTTCGTGATTCCTGCGCAAACGTTTAACACGAGCCAGAACATTTTTTCAGCCAATCAAAGAAGCTGGACGGACGACCCTGCGGTGCTTTGGACTGTACCTTGTCTCGAAATCTTTTCGCGAAATATCACTGCCCCTAGTAATAAGTATGCGTGTTGCGGTGAACTACTCGCGATTCCTGTACCAGAAATGAACATGACGTTCTTGTACAGCGTTCTCATATTTTCACCGCACAATATTACCTAATAATGGGAATTATTCCTAGTAAACGGCCGACTGAACTTTTGGAATAAGTTTTGAAAATTCTCTGCCGCAAAAATGTATATTCTAAAAGTAAAGCCTAGCAGCTGTACATATATATTAAGCAATAAATTATGGAAAGTATTTAAATGTTTTAACGTGTAATTTAAGTTACAGTGTTTAAATTTGTGAATACTGATTTTTTTTTACTTTTGATGTATAATTCGTGTAGTACTAACGTATTGACGTAGCTTCAGAACCTCCCTTGGTAAACACACTGTTGGTTCAGCAAAATTACTTTTTACTTATTTTGGAAATATTCATAACTGACGTAAAGAAAAACTAGCAGAGGTTAAAAACTTTTTGACGATCAACTGGCTTGTGTGTTTTAAAATATATCTGCTGAGTATTAGTGTGAGTTTGATTGTACTTGGATGTAAAAGATAGCAAATATTGCACCTTTCGTAAGACTTTCGGTTATGTATTCAAAAATACCAGTGTTGCGTTACTTGCACTTATGTAGCACTAACAGCTGTTGTAGAAACGTAAAAGTGTAGCTTTTACGTCTCATGATTGTGCTGCATTGGTTCAAGATCATTCTATATGATTCCGGTGTACTCCAAAGCACTTCAGAATTGAATCGCTGCAAGACTTCCTAGTCATGCTTAAAAACTTGGTACAAGAGTTTTCTGGGGAATTTTGTTTTGCTAGGCTGGTATTCCTCTCTTTGTTAGTTTATAACTTGGTTGCATGGTCGGCGTTAGTGGCTCACCGCACACCTCGTGACCGGGACCGTGGATTAAGATCTTCCGCAATATTGGCTCGAGATGTTCATAAGAACTGTGAAAATCACGTGTTAAAACCCGCGATATCTCATTTGTTTACATTTGCTTTGCAAAAAAAACTGAGTTTTTCACGAAAAATTACATTATGCGTACCTTGACTAAATCTCACCTACGTTACAGCTTATTCAAAACTAGTATACTAGAATATCAAATCTTTTGTCTGTTTATACAGGATGTTAATATTAGTAGAAACCACGTAATTTTGACAACTGTGCAGGAAGAAAAGCAGTTAAATTTTGTACATGAAGATTGGTTACTGCACGGCTGGCATACACACTCTGCCATATTCACTCTGCCATCCGGATGAAGTGTTCACGTGGTAGGGCAGACACTGCCCTGATGGGTGAGTCTTGAACCCCCGGCGGGAGCCAGTGCAGAGCAGCGGCGTTCGCCAGTATTCACGGATATCAGTGACGAAAGTGGAGTGCAGGGATTTGAGCGGCTCTTACGGCTCCCGCCTTGCTAGAGCTTTAGTCCGCGTTTGAGGCCGAGAAGCGCGGGAGCGAAAGGGGCGACACTGCCACGCGTATCAAGTGCCCCATCGCCGCTAAGCGCAAGGCTCTGAACTGGCGTGCAGTGTTCTCGTCGCACTGCGTATACCTACGGGATTTTCAACGGTGACCCTATTATTTTACTGACGGAAAGTCTGTAGGAAGATTCAGTGCAGGGACCTTGAGTAGTTTTGTATTGGATCTGACGCGTATATTTTGAGATACAGCACTTTGAAAAAGCCGTTTTTAGCCATTTTGGAGTACTCTGAAATTATGTTTCTAATGTAAGTGGCGCCTTGAAAGCACTCAACAGCCCTCGTCTGAAAGGTGTGTTCTTTGCGTAGATCAGCACATTGGAGGCACGTTTAATAGTTTCGTAGAAAAAAGTGTACATATTTCAAACACACTGCTCCGCAGTTCACGCACTATGTAGGCGGGAGCCTTAAGGCGATATTACACGATACCAGATTCCGTACAAGCTTGTGCAAGGTCCGCGATAGCGGCCGTTATACGGGCTAGTGTGGCACCCGCCATGGCATTTCCCGCCTTGTACGGCCAGATTTCGTACCAGATTTGGAAATAGTACACGTCCTATTTTTCGTGGGAGGTTCCATACCAGATTTCGTAACTTGCCAATCACACAGCAGTTTCAGAGCGTAGGGCGCTCCTGGTGGCTACTCCCTTGAAACGAGTTGATGAAGAAACCGAAAAGGACGCCTCCGTATTTAATATATATCAATGAGGTTGAAACTCTTTCAAATATATTGAAAATACGATGACAAATAATATTGGAGATAACATTTAATTACTGTTTAAAACCATTCTAAATATTTAAAACATTACCTACACATAAAAAAAAATGTATTCGTGTGGTATCTTATGTACATGATATTACAAGGTGAACTGGTAATACAGTGGTGAAGTCACGGAGCCCGTATGTTAAACGATCATTTTGGGCGTGAGTTAGAAACTCCGTCGGACTCAGATTTTTTTAATCATTAAATCTTACCTGCGGACAATGGTTAATCATTTTCGTTAAAATTAAAAATAACACACATGTAATCTAGTGACTTCTCATCATTTTCAAAAAGTTAATAAAAGTATACTATTAAACATAAATTTATGTAAAAGGCCAACAGTAATATAACAATAATTATTAAGATGCGAGTTATTTTTTTATAGGCCTACGCAAATTACTAACTGGTAGCAGTTCTACAAATGGGGTTCATATTTACTACTAATCCTATACTGCGCACCCACCGAGGGTGTCAAATGCTTGTATGCAAACTGCTGTCGTGTAATATGAATCTTCCATGGCGGCTCATATAGCGGCTGGTATGCCAGCTCGTGCACCAGGCCTTGTAGAAGCTTGTACAAGACCAAGTACGGCAGAAGGTATCGTGTAATATCACGAGAAACGTGAAATGTCCTCCAGGTGTTCTAAAAGGAGTTTTTACTGTGTTGCATTTCAAATCACAAACAATGGCGCTTTCCGAGTGGCTCGCAGTACTTTCATTTGCTGAAATTGAAATCGACGGGAGGTACTGTTATGACCAAACAGATGACAAAGTTTTGCATCCTAGCAAAACTGTGCAAGGTATAATGGCAAGGCGATTTGCGTCCAAGTGGAAGCAGCCAATGTTTTATGATTTTGACGCGAAAGTTACACGTGAGTTGCCCTTTCACGTTATCAACTCATTAAAGGTAAGAAAGAGGCTTATTGTCGTTGCAGCAGTGAGTTACATGGAAGGTATCAATCACGGCCTCTCGAAAAGTTTAAATATAACAGCAGAATATGTTTCGTTTCCGAACCCGTGTGACGAAAAAAGAAATGTGTGGGTTTTTGCTGACATTCCGCACTTATAAAGCTACCGAGAAATAACTTTCTTGATTACGAAATACACCTAGGCAATAATATAAAACAATGAACTGAAGCTGTGTCCTAAACTGACAGATTTGCATTTAAATGTTAAAGGCAGTACAAGGCAGAAAGTTAAATATGCCATGGTACTTTTTTCACATTGCTGCACGTTTTTTGGTAGAGCATAACAGTCAATCAGAAATAGGGCAATTTTTCGAAACTGTTGACAAATTCTTTCATGAAATGAATTCAAGATTTATTAAAGATTCAAAATAGCCGTGGCACAGTGAACTTGGTCTCCACATCGTTAATCATATTGCAAGGCATGGAAAAGCAAATATCTAGCTTGAGAATATTACAACTTAAATGCTTCGTGCCATTTCAGAAAGGCGTATTGTTAACGATGAAATCACTTCTGGGACTGCATGAATTCGTAAGTGCTGCATATTCTCTCAAATGTATTCTCACGTCTCGTTTAAGTCAAGATGTTTTGTAAAGTTTTTTTTTTTCGCGGATAAGAAGCATTGAACATGCGAATCAGAACCCTACATCTGTGGATTTCAAATACATGCTGCGTTTGTTGTTACTTGGATGTGAAATGCCTTCGCCAGTTGGTGCGTGAGTCAGTGACGATGGAAAGGCGGCCAAATGTTTATTTCTTGAAACACTGCTGAAGAAGAATGTCAGCAAAATACGACACTGAGGCGTCAGTCCTGCGACGTGTCCTTCGCTGCTACAACAGAGGAAGGTGAAGTCGTGCGGCATATTACTGGCTACCTAACTCATAGCAGCAGTGGCCTAAGTCTCGCCTATGATGTTGTCAACGAAGTTATGTGGAAGTACTGCCCTTTTCTAATTATAAAATTAAATGGTTCTCTGTAAATACAGTGCTTAAGGCATTTCTTTCTTGTTTTTGTCGACGGATGTGTAGAAAAAATAAGTCGAGGTGGCCTAACGATTCCGTAGCAGGCCTTTGTCAACACCGTTAAAGTGGCGGATGACATTTTTCAACATATTTATGGCAAAGATACAAACCCACAGGCAGGCATTATAAAAACACTTTATCTTTCTCTGGGAGTAAGATTTACAAAAGTAAATATTAACGTTTTGATGTAGCTTGCCGGGACCAGAACATTTTTTGTCTTAGGCATTTGAATAGAAAAGCAGTAGAAGACAGCCATGTAAAAAGGGAGCGGAGAAAGAAGCAGATGTTCACAAAATAGAGCTCATACAAGTAAGAGTGTTGTTAGTTCAGTATAGTTAAAGTGTCTTTATGTTTTTTTCAGTAATAGTTGCTCAGCATTTACGAGCTAGTATCATTATTAGTTAAATATATTCAGTGTAATATATTTAAGCTGTATCGAGCACAACTGGTTTCTATGCTTAACATACATGATGTANGCGTTTGTTGTTACTTGGATGTGAAATGCCTTCGCCAGTTGGTGCGTGAGTCAGTGACGATGGAAAGGCGGCCAAACCATACTTGACAAGCAAAATGTCTCGAAACACTGGTGAAGAAGAATGTCAGCAAAATACGACACCGAGACTTCAGTCCTGCGACGTGTCCTTCGCTGCTACAGCAGAGGAAAGTGAAGTCGTAAGGTATATTGCTGGCTACCTAGCTCATAGCAGCAGTGGCCTAAGTCTCGCCCAGGATGTCGTCAACGAAGTTATATGGAAGTTCTGACCTTTTCTAATTATAAAATTAAATGGTTCTCTGTAAATACAGTGCTTAAGGCATTTCTTTCTTGTTTTTGTCGACGGATGTGTAGAAAAAATAAGTCGAGGTGGCCTAACGATTCCGTAGCAGGCCTTTGTCAGCACCGTTAAAGTGGCGGATGACATTTTTCAACATATTTATGGCAAAGATACAAACCCACAGGCAGGCATTATAAAAACACTTTATCTTTCTCTGGGAGTAAGATTTACAAAAGTAAACATTAACGTTTTGATGTAGCTTGCCGGGACCAGAACATTTTTTGTCTTAGGCATTTGAATAGAAAAGCAGTAGAAGACAGCCATGTAAAAAGGGAGCGGAGAAAGAAGCAGCTGTTCACAAAATAGAGCTCATACAAGTAAGAGTGTTGTTAGTTCAGTATAGTTTAAGTGTCTTTATGTTTTTTCAGTAATAGTTGCTCAGCATTTACGAGCTAGTATCATTATTGGTTAAATATATTCAGTGTAATATATTTAAGCTGTATCGAGCACAACTGGTTTCTATGCTTAACATACATGATGTANAGTTAAATATATTCAGTGTAATATATTTAAGCTGTATCGAGCACAACTGGTTTCTATGCTTAACATACATGATGTACATTTCCTGTGTAATTATTTTGAGTTTATCACTTAGTTCCAGATATAACGTATTTTTGCGTTCTTGAATTTTTAAATTTTTACTAAACTGGTAATACACAGGTAGATAGTAGCTATAACATTGTATTTGCTGAATTGCTCGCATTTTTTCGTTAGTGTGAAACAGTGGCATTAAATATTAGGTTTTAATGAAGGTAAAAACTGTTTATATAACAAGTATTTCCTGGATTGTTGCATATTAGTAGAACTTACTTTTCAATCTTAATGACGTATTATTACAGTTTCTCCCATTACAAATTGTCTGAACACTCTAAATTTAATTTATTTAGCGATAACTCGCCTAACTCAACGACGGTACTTTCTCGTAATAAATATTATAAAATATTAAGGCACCGAACCTAAAAGATAAACATAAATAAGACATCGATAAAATAGATATCGTGTGTATTCGCAACATTTCGTTGAATTATCACTGAAAACAGCCATTTGGTTTTAAAACGGACCCGATGGCAATGCACTACAACCGCAAGGCAGCAGCCAGGCCTCTGCCCCCAACTAGGTCACGGAGTTAAGGGGGTAGTATACACTCCATCTTCGAATTTTCTTACAAATCTTCGTAATGAAAATGTATAACCAGAAATAAAAAAAAATCAAAGCTAGACATGACATAGAGGACTACTTAACAAATTTTTGGAAATTTGAAGGGTTTCAATTATACCTGTATTTTTCCACGTGGGATTGAAATTATTAAATAATTAGGTAATGTTTGATTACGGTTACATATGTGAAACTAATCATGTAAGAAAAATAAGTGGGATTTCGAAATAACTGTTAAAATGTTCCCTATGCCTTGACTACCTTTGTTTTTGAATACCGACTCCGAAAAGTAAGTTATGGAGGAAAATACGTAAATCCAAGATGGCAAGAGTGCTTCCTCCTTAAGGCGCTCTCCCTTCCACTTTTACCCGGCAAATCAGCCCAAACTCTCCTTCTCTAGCAACCGTGCATTATGACAATTCATCAGCAATTGTGAGAAGAAAAAAAGCATCTGGGTGCCAATTTATTCTCTTTCTGGCGCCTTTTACTAACTTTAGCGTGGGGCAATGTGTAATTTTCTCCCTCCCTCCCACCAATCTTGTTGGTATGCCCCTGACGGTCACGTTTCCTTAATGAGACAGAGGATACCAACTAAAATACCAATAAAAACACGAACGTCAACTGCCGAACAAATGTTTTCTCTTTACTACAAATACTGTATCATTTAAATTACTATTACCCTCATAAAAATACATAAGTAAAGTATAGAGACAATTTTGCATAGCTTCTTCTAACTAATCACAGTTACAGTGGTTGAAAACTTCTCAGAAATTCCGAATTAATGTGTAGCTAAGTAGTGACGTCAATGAGCACCCATGACAGCGTACGCTCGGAATCGTGTCCTGTGAAGAGCCGTTGTGAATATTTAGCACTTTTATTACTTGTTATTTTGAAAGCTTGTGATGCACCCTTGCAGCAGTTAATTTGGGCGCTGAAACGAAACTATAATATGCACTCGTCTTGGAAAGAAGTAACTTAATTACTATTTTTATTGTCACTAGAACGCTATGCGGCGTTCGTGTAGCTTGCGTATTTAAATGAGAATATGTTGATTTTATATTTAAATCATTGTAGCGGTAGATTTCTTACGTGATTTTGACGGGAGACGTTTGACTGACTTTGTATTCCACACTTAGAACGAGGGTTTCAGTTGCTGTAAATGGATTTATTATCAATGCGCTTAGTTTCTTTCCGGAAATTAGAGAATTTAATTACGTCCGCGCCGTGAACTGGCTACGAATAATATGTATAGTCTATTCGTATTCGCAGTTCGTTCGCACTTTTTTAATCAAATATTTGAAAAATTACTCCATCCATGGTGTGTTTTGTTGTTTCCTGAGTATGTCTTGTATCACAAGCGTTTTATACGTCTGTTAACATTACAGTGCCTTTTTGGATAAACTGAACTTTTACTCATATTTTGTGTAGAAGTTTTAATATTTGGTTTTGTAATTAATATGGTAAAAACAGGGAGAAAATAGGTATGTTGGTATTACCTACTAAGAAACAGTTCTTATGCAAAATATTATTACTCTTAGTGCGCACGAAAGCAGTTTATTTTCCCTTTGGTGTCATTTTCAAGACTCGGTTTAGCTTTGTTTGCACGAGGCGGAGAAATATCCCGGAAGGAGAACTTTAGCACGGCTTCAGCAAAGTTGCAATTAACCGTGAAAAGTGATGTATTAACGAAGTGGAAGAACTTTATTTTGTGAGGCAGTGCCGTGACTGTGGGGTTGAACTGTCCTTTGTAATATTTTGTAGTGAAGTGCATATATTTCCTGCTTCCATATTTTAACAGGTCATCATGTAAATATTTATTTGTTATAAATGTGTATTTATTGGTAGTTCATTTTGGAGATAGCACTACATGAAATAATAAAGCTTCTTTTACACAGTTTCTTAGAAACTGCTACATATATTTCAGCAAAATTTGGCAGGTAACTATCGTAGACCATGTTAACATATGCGATTTATATAGATGCTAGCGACCCGGCCCGGCTTTGCTCGGGTACAATTTAGTTTTTACAGCGATACACTAATAAATAAATTGAGAAAATACTGCAATATTATATGATAGTAAATTAGCAAACTACTATCATATATAACGTGCATACATACATACATACACGTCACGCCTGTCTCCCAGAGGGGTAGGCACAGATTATGAACCTCAATTTACCATGATCCTGACATACCTACCTCCTTCGCTTTATACACATTCATACTTCTCCTATATAGCATTATTATATGATAGTGGTTTAGAAAATGTATTTGTATACAACATTAATCGTTTCGGCTCCGACCGCCAGCACAAAAAGATTTCTGTTTGACGTTACACGCGAAAGAGCTACGTATAGTTGTCCGTGTGAAAAACATGCTCCACTCAAATCCACTCCAGCCACATTAAGTGTTTGACCCTGTGCCTTATTTATGGTCATGCCAAAACAAACTCTTATTGGAAATTTGACTCTTTTAAAATTAAAAGGCAAATCCGAGGGAATAGTTGGTATTATAGGTATTAAAACAGTTTCTCCAGTACCACAGCCAGTTAGAATAGTACCTTCAATAAGATACCTTTTTAAACTTTTTATTTGTAATCGAGTCCCGTTGCATAATTTCGGTGGATTTATATTTCGTAGTAAAATTATGGGAGCTCCAACTTTTAAAATCAGTTTGTGTGGTGGCATGCCAGAATAATTCAATGAATTAAGACATTCTGTGGGATAGTGCACAGCGCATTCATTGTCGAGTACTGTACTTACTGAGTAATAGATTTGTGTTTGCGCATTGAATTTTGCGAGCACTAATTCATTAATTATTTCGACTTGTTCATTAGTAGGCGATAATATCGCTCTTTCTTTGAACCACGATAGTGTCTTATTTGAAAGGTCTTGTATTTTCGGGTATACTTTATTATTTATCAGTTGTTGTTGGTCGGTGACTAAAATTGGGAGAAATTTTTCTACAAGCCATTGGAAGCTCTCCATTTCCGACTTTCAGTAGCATGTCAGCAAACATGCTGTTAACTTCTGAAGACATAAGTACTCTCATTTTTGTTTTGAGTGCTAGTTTTGTTACGTCGGGTCAAATATACGATATTTTTAATGATGCATTGTGACTTCATGAGCTCTATTTCCTCTCGTCACCGCCGGCAATATTTGACGAAAATCTCCTGAGAATAAAACCGTGTAGCCACCCATAGGTTTATTTGTATTTCTTAAATCACGCACTTATTTATAACGTTCACATGTAATACTAACTGGCCTGAAATGAAAGAAAATATCCATTCCAATGCAACACCTCAACATAGATACGACATACTAAATAGTGTGTTCCATTTGAAGATTAAAATAATATTGTTCTTATAAACAAAGCTAAAGGACATTTTTTATCTAAATTAAACCGTTTTAGTAATGAATTAATTTATTTTGATAAAGATTACGTTCCTTATGGTTAGAAAAGAAAGTTAATTTTACGTTTTTTTTACTGCGTAATTTAAATTGTAAATACGCTTATTACTACTTATATATTAAAGATAGATATATACTTCCGCTTCCTTTTTGGAGATCATTTAATTGTACACAATTCTTTCTTACATGATTTTGTAATATCTGTGAAGAATTAGGCAGCGTATTCCATGAGAGCGCGCTGGTGGCAAACTTTTTTCCCGATTTGATTCACTAATGCCGTTAATGCTCAGTTCCTATAAGTTCTAATGCAACTTTTAATACACACAAACTTTTCTCGATAAATGCAGATCATAACTGTATAAACCGCATCCACGTCCGTTCAGCTGTTCTCGACATTAGCGCAGTCATACAGACAGACAGACACGCGCCAGGTAATTCCTTTTGTACTAGACTTACTTTGAACATGACTGCCACATAAATATTTTAGGTTAATTTTATATATATGCCATGCCGTTTGACCAATTTCGACAGAACTTCGTATGCTGAAAATATTAACTACAGACATCAGATATGCTAATTGATAGTCTCTTTTGTCCACCATTCCATAAAGTAGCGCTACGTGAATAAATGAAGTTATCGTGTCATATCTCGGGAAACTATACAACGGTTCCCTACAAATTTGCCAAGCCGTTATTACTAAGGTAGGCGGTGTAAAATGATATCTTCTAAGAGTACAAGACTATTTACCAAAATGATGGCAGTATAAATATTTTATTTTAAAATTAAAGTTCCTTTTATCTATGTATTAGTATGGCGTGCTTCATCAAAAGTAGTCGCAAACATATGAAGAGGAAAGTATGCTTTTTAGTTACATCGGCAACTTCTGGTTTTGACTTGCATAAGTTTTCTTTTTTCGATAATAAGGCAGTACCGGGCACAAATTTACGAAATCTTTGTCTTCTCACTGTAGCACGAGATATTTGCTGCTATTCCGCATATTTCAATTACTTACTGCATTTTAAGCACACACGCAGGCATTCCTGGTTCTATGAAAGCACGAATTACAATATTTATAAGTTTTAATCCCTAAACGGGCAAGGCACAGTGATGCGGATTCAGTCAACTATAGACTGTGTTATCACTCCGGAGATACGCTTGAAGGAGAGGAAACGCCATTTATGGATGGGAGGAGCTGGAGTGTACGAGGTTATCCTGTAGGCAATCTCCATGACCGAAGATATTATCTCAGAATGTGGCGTTTCGCTTTCATATCCCGGATAAGTAGTGTGAGTGG
The DNA here is from genome assembly GCA_002778355.1 of Clitarchus hookeri. NCBI lineage: Eukaryota > Metazoa > Arthropoda > Insecta > Phasmatodea > Phasmatidae > Clitarchus > Clitarchus hookeri. Next base: position 976,051 of record NQII01000191.1, on the reverse strand, counting down.
TTTTTTTTACATGAGTTTACGTTGGTTTAGTAATGAATAGTCCCGAATAGCCTTCAAGCATTTAGCCATTAGCCAATAAAAAACTTTGTATTGTACACAGTATGCTCTACAGTTTGGAAGTACGGTACAAAATTTAATTTGCATCATTTCCCTCAAAACTGGAGTTGTAATATTTCGTATACAGATATTTTCCGCTTTCGCATCTTATCAAGTTTTTTCTTAATGGAGCCGCGGTGGTGTAGTGGTCAGGCTACTAGCCGCCGAGACAAACCGGGTTCGAATTCCGGCGAGGTCACCCGGATTTTCCCATGTGGGAATCGTGCTGGACGATGCCACTGGTCGGCGGGTTTTCTTGGATATGTCCCATTTCCCCCGCCCCTAAATATTCCGGCGCTGCTCCATACTCACCTCGCTTCCCCCTCATTGGCTCTCAAGACCTGGATGTTACGAGCCGCACAAACCTCTCCACTCTCCACCNTACTCACCTCGCTTCCCCCTCATTGGCTCTCAAGACCTGGATGTTACGAGCCGCACAAACCTCTCCACTCTCCACCATATTTTCTAAAAAATATCGGGAACATTAAATCTGCACAACTTTTCCACGAAGACATTTTATAATGGACAGCATATTCTACAGTGTACTTGCAGTGGGAATAGGCATTTTATGGCCTGCTTCGCAGCGGCTAACGCCAACTCATACATGGCATGTGTTATCCCTGCCACGTAATCAGATTATACTTGACAGGAAGTGGTAAGCGCCGCTGTATCTCTGTGGTTAAGTAACAGGGGATATTAATGAACTCAACAATTTTATTAATGTCCATATATAACTTGTCAATACCCACTCCAGGCTGTTGCCACTTTATACGAGCATCGACAGGCATTGATTACTCTAAAATCGCGAGGGTATTATTGTGAACGAGTCAGTAACAAGCCCCGTTTTCATC